>JAWNMN010001050.1:0-519877 GCA_035044025.1 Drosophila paracracens
TGCTGTTCGTCCAGCGTCGCAAACTGTTTGATGAACTGCTCGTCCTTGGTGGTGCGTATCTTGGTGTATGCATCGATGACCGCCTGGCGGCGCACCGTCTCCACGCGCGTAAACTCCTTGCCGTCGGCGCCCTTGAAGGTGCGCGTTATGCGCAGGATGCGTCCCTGATTGCTGTTGTTCAACGGTTGCTGTGTGGCATCCTCTTTCGCCTTGGACGCCTTGCTGGCCCCATCGCCTTGCTCTTCCAGCTGGCGCAGCAGCTCCTGACGCTCTTGCTCCTCGCGCTCTAGCGACAACTGTGTGGATGTTTTCTTGTTGGCCAGCATATTCTCCAGATTTTTGCCCAACTCCTCCAGATCAGACTCCTCGGAGGCCGAGGATTCGTCGTCGTCGGTGGACAGCACTTCGGAGCTGGCAAGCACTCGATTCTGCAGATCGAATATGCGCTGACACTCCTCCTTGTATCGTTCCTGATGCTCGGCGATGGAGAAGCGATTGCCTCGCGAGAATTTATCCATGCCCTCCTCGCCGGCCTTGGCCTTCTCGGTGGACAATGTGCGCACCACATCGATGACCTCCCAGCGTGTCAGTTTCTTAATCTCCTCCTCGGGCACTTTGAATTTGCGCAACAGTTCCTTGGCCCGCTGCAGCGGCAGGCGACGCAAATCGGCATCGGTGCCGGTCACCGAGCGCTTCGGCTGCGATTCCTGCTCCTCCTTCGATTGCTGTACACGGATTTTTGAAATGAATAATCAGCTAAGATAAAACATTAATTTCCATTAACGAACCGTTGGCTTGTTGGGCACGCGCACATAGGAGAAGCCTTCGCCACAGCCAGTCGGATCGGCTGGGCCGCTCAGCTGCAGGAGACACTTGCCACGCATGGCCTGAATGTAGGCACGCGTGGTGTTCCAGGGCGCCACCTTGACCTCATCGTCAAGCAGCTGAGCCTCCTCATCATCGTCCTCTTGCGGCGCAAACAGCGATTTCTCACCATAACCAGCATCCTGCAATGCGATTTATAAATAGAGACACATATAAAAATCACATATTTGTAGCCAACTCACCTTCAGGCGCTGCTCGGCGGCAATCATGCTGAAGTAGGCGCAGCACTGTTCCGGCGACACCATGGCTCGTATCTCCTCCTCGGAGGGCAGTCGAAACTCTGGTTTGATAACCCACCAATTAGAGTCCATGCCCGTGCGCTTGAAATCAGCGCATTGCTTCAGACGCTTGCGTATGCTGCTCTCCGAGTGCGCCGGAAAGGCGCGCTTCACATCGTCCATGCGTATGCGACGTGGATTGTCACGACTCTTCCAGAACAGTCGATAGATGAACACCTTGAAACCGATGATGATGAAGATAATGTCTTGAACATACGGCTTAAAGCAACCTTAAGTCAGCTAATCTTGCATACCTGCAAAAAGTCACGGGTAAAGTTATTGGCCCGCTTCGAGTTGGGACCGGGCACCTCGTACAGTGGACACTCTTGGCCAACGGTGAAGATGGCGTTCACCACACGTATCCAATAGCTGTTTCGCGTCCGTATGATCAGGAAATCGATGTTCGTCATCTTATGGGGATAGATGGGTGCCCGGTACATGTTGTTCTCCAGCGCCTGTATGCACTGCCCCGGATGCAGTATGCCCAGGAATGGACTGGTGTGCGCGAAGGCCACCTCACCGTACACATAGTCCTGCGGACCGCTATCCTTTTCGGCCTTGCGCTTGTAGTAGTTCTTAATTTTGGAGCACATGCCCACCTGGCTCATCAGCGGCGGATGCTCCTCGCAAAACTCGGTCAATACAATGTCACCATCCTTGCCGCTCAGATCCTCGGGATTGCGCATAAAGAACACGTCACCGCCACCAGACGCAATGCGCTCAAGTTCGCGCTGTTTGGCCTTCTTGGCAATCTGCTTGAGAAGCGGATGCACTGCATGCGGTATGGTCTGCGCTAGCGGTCCGTGCGAGAACTTCTTGAGCGGCGGCCGGTGGAAGGAGCGCAGTTTCATCGGTCCCATGTGCGTGGGCACAAACGGAGCACGCAGCTCCACAACCGGCGTCGAGTGCTGAATAAGATTGCCACCGCCCACTTTGAGGCGCAACGTCGGCTCCGTTTTGGGTGTGTAGTAACTGCAAAAAGGAAACCATGATGAAGTTGGAAACTCGGAACTCGGAATTGAAAGGCTTACGAGTCATTGGATATGTTGAAGGGATCGCGATCAGGGCTTTTGGGCGGTGGTGGTGGCGTATCCTCGGCCAGCACATTAATAACGCCCGCCTTGCCCAGCAGAATCTTTGACTTCTTTACATGCGGATGTGGTATCTTTATCTTGGGCGGTGGTCCAGTGTTCTTGTTAATCTTGGATGGATCAATGTCATCGGGTATGCCGAGTATAATGTTCTCATCATTGGGATCCAGAGTTAAGACTTTCGGCTTGGGGACACGATTCATTTGTTGGGCATCCCAGATCACCTCGTCTTCCCACTTGTGGTAGATGAGCTCCTCGTTCTCCACGGGAAACAGACTGTACCATGTATCGTCGAAAACCTCCACTTGTTTATTCTGCGCCGCACTGCAAGGCAGAGAAAGAGTTAAAAACACATGACAAGATCACGTAGGGAATGGATCAAAGTTACCTCTGGAGTGCCTTTTTGGTTGAGCCACCGCCAGAGTTGGGTTTGCCGCTATTGCCGCCACTGTTGCCACCACTGCCCACTGGCAGCGCAGTCTTGCCCGGCTGACCAAAGGCGCCGGCTGTGCGGGAACCGCTCGATGGCAGCCAGCCGGCCGCATTTGTCTTGGAGTTCAGTTTCTGCAACACCTTTGCCTTGATATCGTTGCCATCCCAGACGACATCGTCCTCCCAACGCAGCTGGGATACCATAAGGAACGTATCGTCTGCCAGATTGACATCCCGATCCGCTACCTCTTGATCAGCAGCCGCTGCCTTCCGTTCGCCTTTGAACTTGGACAGTGTCGAGGATGATGGCGGCTGCTTCGTCTTGAAGCCATAGTTGAAGCCGTCGCCCGAGTCGGCCACCTCGAGCATGTCATACCAGATCTGGGCGGGTCCATAGCGCCAGTCGGCGATCTTTGGCTTCTGATCATTGGGCTCGCCGTTGTCGGGGCCCTCCTGGCGCACATCCTCGCTGTTTAGGTCGCTGAGCAACTTGTCCTCATCGTCGGACATGCACTGCGCCGGCGTCGGTTCCGGGCCAAAGTGCATCTTAAAGCCATATCGTCGGGGTTCCTCCGTATCGCTGGGCGAGTCCGAGCCGCCAGTGTTGTTCGGCTTCTGGTCGCGTGACTGATTCCGTTTCCGGCGACGCTTGCGCACATGTCGCCAAATCTGGGGCAGGCTGGTCGGCTTACCTGGACCAAAGAGGCGCGAGAAACGCAACACCTTCTGTGGCCGAAAGTCGGGAAACAGTTCACAGACATCGACATTCTGATATTTGGAGGGTAATATGTCCGCCAAGGGAGTATCTAGACGCCGATCGGCCTCGGCTATATATGAAATATATAATGGTTAATTATATTCAACTATAGGATATATATATGTATTCAAGTCAAACCTTTCGCTTCACTCAATTTGGAATCGCTTGATGATTCGCTGGTGCCTGGTTTCGTGGGTGATTCTTCGCTGCCCGAGGACGCTGTGCCCGAACTTCGCATTGGTGCACTGGGCGGCGGCATCAGCTCCTTGTCGTCCTTTGCTGTAAATGGCGGGCAACTGAACTGTACAATTGAAGCTTCAACAATGCTCTTTGGCTACTCACTGAGTTTCGCCTCCACCTTTGTGGCTGGTATTGCATCCTCGAGGTCATCGAATGTGGATGCCGATGTCGTTGCCTCGTCTACTGGTTTTGCCGGAGGCGAGGGCGTCCGTGGACAGTCCTCGGATAGCTCATTAATGTCCGAATAGTCGATGGCATCATCTTGCGCCTTGATTGCCCCATCCTCAGACGTCCCGCTGCTGCTCAGACCCGCTTTCAAGGCGTCAAAAGCGCTCAAACCATCGGCAGACTCTGGCACCGGTTTCTCATCGATATCATCGTCCGAGTTGACGCCTCCATCATTCTGATCAATCACCTCGTTCAACAGCGAATCGAGTCCCAACCTGCAAGTGGATTAATCACATATATAATATATTTATAAATATACATATAATAAAAAAAATGCAAAAACCAACTTTGAGAGGGAGCTGAGATTTTCTCGCAATTCAGCATCAAATGCGCTGCCCTTGTCATCATCGTCGGCCACAAGTCTACCCTCCGAGTCAATGTTCCCAAAGAGGATTCCGGTCAGATCGATTCCCATGTCGTTGGCAGCGTTGCCCCCGACGGAGCCATCATCGCTGTCGTTGTCAGACGCGGTGTCCATGCTTCTTAGTGCTGGGTTGAGCCCAGCTTATTATTACGCTGTTGCGCTCGGGCAATATTATTAATTATATATTATATAAATTATTAATTAATTAAATATGTTTGTTTTATGAAAAGAATAAAAAAAATTGTGAACAGCAATTGCTTAAAAAAAGTGTGACAGTTTCGAAATACGCGAAAATTACCCGATTAGTGATGTGTTTTCGATATGGCGATAGGTAGCTAAGAGAATGGACTTAACATTAGCGAAGACATGAACTTTGACCATTACAATCCAATACAATACAATGAAGATTAATCAATTGAAGCAAAGCTCTAGTTATTCAGCTTATTTTAGTTTTAATTTTTTTTTTGTAAAACATCAAAACAAGCAACTTTGCCTACCGCTGTTATTAACAGTTCAGAGAAATTTTGCCGGCACTGTTTTGATGCTGTTATAATTTCCCTGATGGGAAATTAAGCAACAAAACAGCTGATTTGGGTTAAATACATTACATTATTAGTCATATTGACGAAATCATCGAAATAACTTAACTGTGATTGCAATGGAGGTGGATTTTAGCAAGGATAACTTTCTGCTGCCCGAAATTAAATATGAATGTGAGTACACAATAAAAGCAATATGAACATATGCAAGCTAACAGCTGTTAATCTCCCTTAACAGATCTCGATCACACAGCCGATGTGCAGTAAGCAATTTTGTCCACGTTTTCCACTGCAAACCGAATGCTTTACGGAATTGATTTCCAACTTTCTTTGCACAGATTACATGGCTGGGGCTCCACGCTGCTGGAAGCGTTCGAGCAATGCGGTGTGGCAATGTTTGGCTACATGACAGAATTGGATTACGTATCGGTGGAGACTTGCTATGAGATCGAAGCCAAGGGCGATGACATCGAAGGGTTGCTTTTTCATTTCCTGGACGAGCTGCTCTTCCTCTTCTCGGCCGAACCGTATTTGGTGTGCAAGAAACTGGAAATCACCAAATTCGATTTGGATAACTTTGCAATTACTTGCCGCTGCTACGGCGAACCCTTCGAACTGGGAAAACATCCGCAGGGCACCGAGGTGAAGGCAATCACATATTCCGCCATGCAAGTTGTCCAAGACGTGGAACGCAGCCATTTCGAAGTGTTTGTTATAATTGATATTTGAGTGACGAGCGACGAGCGAGCAAGAGAGAGAGAAAAGGTAAAGGTATTAAATGTGTTTGACATTCTGGTTGTTGTTGTTGTTGCCAGCTTCGCTGAATGCAATTTGCATTTATCCCTGTCTCCATTAATCATAAGTGAAATGCAAAAAAAAAAAACGAAAAAAAAATTAATATACAATAAGAAATTCGCTAGACTGTGCCGAAAATCTTTGCAAATATGTTGTGAGCTGCACCCCAACTCATAAAAATCCTGGGGTTGTGCCACATATAGCTGAATGACTTTACAAGAAGCATTCAAAATTTTTGTGTGTTGCGGCTGCAAATGCAATTAGAGCTGCGTGCTACCCTTTTTTCAGGCTTTGTGAATTCACAACGTGCTTGATTCCCAGACAACCCTCTCATTTGTGCATTCCCAGACTGCAGTTCAATGCTCTGTCTCAAAAACTAGCCTCTACCTTTTTGCCTAAAAGGTGTATTTTTTTGGGATATGAATATTGTTTTGTGGCTCTGCCGAAATAAATAATTTTTGGTGGTAAAATTAATTTAAAATTGAAATTCATTGGCAACAGGTGACAACCATGGTAAGGCTGTCAACTTGCCTGCAACATCTGCCATGTTAATAAACAGTTCAGTTAACAGGCGCGGCCAACAGCTGTTTGCACAGCTGATCAACAGCTGTTAAATGTAAACAACAAAAACAGCGCGCCGCTCACGTTGTGGTTGTGTGTGTACGTGTATCTGTGTGTGTGTGTTTCACCGATATATTTACGTTCGTGTGTACCGACTGCATTTTGTGTTAAATTGTTAACAACTAAAAACAATTTTGAATTCACACAATAGTCGCGGCTTTGATGAGCGCAAAAAGCAACGCTGTGTGTTCAAGAAAGTATGTGTAAAAGAACAAACAACACGTACGACGACGACGACGACACCAATACCAGTACACAAGTTGTTCATTTCTCGCTGTTGGTTAACGCGTCGCGTAGTCGCGAGTGTCCAAAAAATATATATATATCTATATCTATGTATATATTTTTTAAAAATTGGCATACACAAACAGGTACTGGCTCAATCATATAGTTATATTGCAGAAAGTGCGCTTACAGAGTTGGCGCCCTTTTGCCCTGTTTGGACCACAAATTTCCTAAATCAACAACAACAAAGACAACAACATCGCTGCTGTAACGTCATCATCGCCGCGGTGGCCGCACTTCGCTGCTGTTGCTGTTCAATTCGCTCGCCTCACTCCCTCTCTCTTTCTCTCTCTGTCGACCTCTGTGTGTGTGCGTGTGTGTGTTTGCTCTCTCGTTCATTCTTTCTGCAGCCACCAATTGTCATGGTGTCGAAGAGGAAGCATTGAAGCACATTTTGCTTTTATATTTTTTAGGCTACGGTTTTCGTTGGGAAAACGTGCAGTGAGCGGCATTTAACTGAACGCAATCAAAAGGTAATATTGCCAGCTTCAAATTGAGATCGAAACCAAGTGTCTGCCTTAATTAAAAGTGTGTGAAAAACGTGGCAGAAAAATCCATAACCCAGGCAAATAGAGAAACGACAAAAATGTGGTAGGTATGTATGAATGTGTGCATTTCATAGTATTAGAATGTAGAGGCTGCGAAAAATGTGACGTCCGTGTGTATGTGCATGTGTGTGTGTGGGTGCTGCGCTGGGCATTTTCATTTTGAGCACCCGGTCGGTGGCTGATGCCGGGCGACCCAGCTGACGCGCAGCTGCTGCTAAAGGCAAAGCGCAAAAAATACATGAAGGAGTTTGCTTTGCGACTTTCTCTAATGCGCATTTTATATAATCGTATTTAATGGCTGTGACACAGCAATAAGCGATCTGCATTAAGTATTTTATTTGTGAGCCTATTTTGTGATATGTGGCAATACTGGTCTCGCCGCCCGCTTTTCGATCAACCATTAACCTGCTGCTGCTTCTGCTTCTGCTTCTTGCCTCTTACTCTTTTGCTTGTATGGCACTCTGCGTATGTGTGCGTGTGTGCGTGTGTGTGTGTGTATGAATCTAACGGCTTTATAACTTAACAAACAACTCCAATTCATTGCTTGGGCGGTGACGTCACATTTCATTTGCATTCCTAATTCGTATAATTTGGCACATGTAATTCAACAATTATTTTTGTCCACTGGACAAGTACCATCATTCATTGAGTTCTGTAACAGCAACAAGCAAATTTGTACCAAAAGTATTGCAAGTAAATTATACATTTATTTTTGTCATTTTGCTGACCTATTTATTAACTTAGGTTTCAATGTTGTTTGGAAGGTTGACTTTTGAAACTCATAAGCGATTCGAATTCGAATAATTTAGCCTTGTCTTGAACGATTTGCTTGTAGAACAAAAATTGCTTTACTTTAAACAATTTCTGTTTTACAGCTCTCGAGGCATTTTGTGTCCCCTTATCAGTGTATCAATTACCCCAGATATGGTAAGAAAACGAACACAGACCTCTGAGCACACATTTGATAAGAGCCCAAGTTAAACTTTAAAACCAAGCTAGGAACAAGCTTGAAACATTCAGCATTATAATAACATTTTCTCTTCCTGAATATATTGTTGTTAAGCTTTAGATCACTCTTTATTTATATTTACTTATATTGCCCTTGTATCGTATTGAAGAAGACATCTCTGAACCCGCAAGGAATATGTATTCTGGATCATCATAAACATCATTCAAAATAGCTTTAAAGTTTTCTTGATGAAACTTCGATTGTAAACATTATATACTGCAGGCAATATTAAATCATATAACTACCATAGCAACGATAGGTCGAAATATGAGTTGATGGATGAAAAACTTGTTTTATTGTTCAGCATAACTCACTAGTTACTATTTCCCGTATGTTACTAGCATTTCATTAACATATAACATGTGACTTGTACAGGTAAAATCGTTTTGTATATCCAATTTTCAAGGGCATGTAATCTTCGGTTTGCCTAATTTAGACGTTTGTTCCTCTTTTTATATATTCTGTCGCGTCGGTGGCGGAGCGACGGCGACGTCATCATAGTTTGATGACCTCCACCCGACGCTGCGTCATCAGTTTTTGGTATTTGCAGTGGTTACTTTTGGCACAGGCGGCAGGTGACGGTGCGGAGTGCCAAAGGGGGGAGGTGGCAAGCAACAGATATAACTCTTCTTGAGTCTGCATATTTTTGGTCACAGCGTTTTTCTTATTCTGGTGCTGGTTTGGGTTGGCCTTCAGTCTTCTCAGTGAGTCGGCTTTGTGAACCAGTTGCTTCTTTACCTGTTCTCCGTTTGGTATACACACACAAATGCTGTGATTTCTTCAACTTCTTGCCATTTTGCCCAGTTGCTTTTTATACACACACACACACACATTGTATATGCATATATGTATTGTTCATGCTTATCGCTCGCACTGAACAAAATTCGTTATATCGATATTATTTTTCATTACGGAAGCAGTGATTTGTACTTTTCGTTTTGTTTTCTTCATCGGCTTAAGGCCGATTGGCCGTTTCTCCACATTTGTGATAGCATATGCAGTCGTCTCCCCTTTAGGGTACTAAGGGAACCAAAACTTTTGTTTGGCTCGTTATTTATTTTGGTTTTTACTTTAACTCAAATCAGTCACAGCATTAGCTGTAACTGTTACTGTTCCGAAAGTCACGTGAGAATGCAACAAGGTTTTAGTGAAGATCGTATATGAGAAGCGTGATAAGATTATAAGTCAAGTTCAAACCAAGTTCAACTAAGGCCTGCACATATATATATATATATATAAATATTATCTGGATTATGTATGTACCTCAATGACAATTACTCTATGAATGAAATAGATTATAACGTTATCAGTAGATGTATTATACGCACATGTGTACATATAATGAATATAAAAGTTACTACACGATGTTTCTTATATGCAGTTAATTCAATAGAATTCCATGTATGATTTAGAAACCTTTTCGATCCATGTGGCAACTCTAAAACCACTTCCTTCTGCACTTAGTAATCTGGTTTGCCTTGCAGGCAAAATGTGAACACAAACAAATGTGAACAATGAAGTGCTCAATGATATTGATAAGGCCACCATGCGTGATCGCTAAAAAGAATTGTGCATTAGTTATCGCGACCAGGCGATCTGGCAACGCCAGTTGAGTCACACAAATCGGGCTTACACAATCCAATTAATAAACAAATGGCGCACTTGCTTCAAGCAGTCAATTTTCGTACGAGGCTACGTTAAATACCTGTACAACAACAACAATAACAAAAGGCGCTCGCATTTTATTTTGATTTCGATTTTGACTTTTTTAATTGCCGACTCGCCGCTGATGCGGCTGGTGCTGCTGCTGCTTTGGGTCGTCGTGTCGTGTCGATCGAATCGTGTTTGTTTTTATCATATATTGTATGTATTTAGTTGTTGTTGCACATTTTATAACCAGGCCGCGGCAGCACTCACAGAGAGAAAGAGAGCGAGAAATACCGAGAGAGCGGGGAAAAGAGACATCGCACACAAGTCTCCCCGACAAAACGCATGAAAATACTTAAGCGAAACGAGTTAAAAACGATTTCATTAATATGTTTTTGTTGCCTTTGTTGTTGACTTTATTTTTTATTTGGTCGTTTTGGGTTGCTCGTGATACCCTAACAGTTGAGCATATTACAATGGGAGCTCGCTTTGGCTCGCTCGTTGAGTGATCTCCAAATATTTTCTTCATCAACGATGAAAATGTGCCAAATATTGTCTATCGGAACCCTGAAAGTATGCTATGAATATTGTAAATATATATTCACATGAATAAGGATATTTGTAATTACGCAGCAAATTTTGTGTTTTTTCAAGTAATTATAATATATGTATATATTGTTGTTGACCTCATCGCTTAAGCATATTATTCTAGCTAGCCTATTGTTATATTATTATTATTTTTGGTGTTTTATTGGTATCTTGGTTCATCTGTGCTGTATTAAAAGAGTATTTTAGTTGCGGTACATTTGAATTGCCTTTCGCTGCTTGTTCGTTTGATGTTGTTGCTATTCTTGTTGTTGTTGTTCACTGTTTGCTGGCCTGGCTATTTTTAAATGCGCGAAAGCAACAAGAAGAACACACGAAGCAAAACTCGACGCAGCAAAAGTAGCAGCAGCAGCAGCGACGCCATCATTGTTGCCATTGGTTATGTTGTTATTGTTGTTGCTGCTGCTGCGTTCACCGCAAAAGAAATGTGGAATATGGAATTTAAGAGTGCTGCTGCTCCCACACAAACGCACGCAGGCACAAACACACATACACACACACACATAGCTTAACTCGTACTTACGAACGTCGCGACTTGCGTGGTTTTTGTTGTTGATGCGTGCAAATTGGAGCAAAAAGTTATGCGCGACGTCAACAGCGCTGCTTAGGGTTCTGACGATGACGGCAACATCGATTTCCTGCTGCAGTCAGTCACAGAAAAGAGACTGAGAGATAGAGGGAGACAACGAGAAACGGACGCCAAACGGACAGAGAGAACTGCGACCAGACATGTCCCCATGTTCATTGTATGACAACTCATTTGTTGTTGTGCGCTCTGCTGTGCTGTGCTTGTGGGTGATGTCGTCACTGAATGACGCTGACGCTGTTGCTGACGCTGGGGCTGACATCGACAACAACACTCCACTCCATATTCCATTCCACACTCCCTTCTCAATTGGGTCATCTCTCGCTCCGCTTTATGCAGTCGTTTTGCTAAATTTATTTATATTTCATTTTACAGTCTTTCCTTGATTTTTGTTTTTGTTACTCAACTCCAAATGCGACTTCGCACTTCATTGATAAAATGATTAATCGTCATTATTAATATGTTCTCGTATGTAAATACCCACACACACATACGCACATAAGCATATGCAAAAATTGTAGGTATGTGTTGTTGTATGCATGTATCTGTGTCACCCAAACGGTGTTGAAGCGTAAAGCGGATGTTTAAGCGATTCAAATAAAGTGCGCATGACTCTTTGGCTACTCTGATAAGCAGCATGTGAAGCGAGCTTCGCGCTGCTTTCAAAGTTCAAATGAGTTCAGCACGAGTTCAAACCTAAGCCAGCGATTAAGATAGAATCGTTGTGGCAGAGAAGATTGCAAAGCCCACAAAATCCACCGTAGGTCAAAAGAGATTAGCGTAAAATACCAGCTGGAGAAACGTATGAATTAAGAAAATAGTAAGAATTTGAATGAATCTTCTTCACTCAAAGGCATGTAATTTAAACTTAGTTTCGTATCTCATCATTAGACTATGAATATATAATTTAATCATTAATTATTGTCTTACATCCGAATACCCAAATCATAATTTTCGCTCAAATAACAGCGCCATGACATTTTTATAGATGCGCCCAAAAACAAACCCTGAAAAATCGATTCAATTTGATTACACCTTGAAAGTTACAGGCAAAAAGAAATGAAGGTTCTACAGCTGCAACATTACCCAGAGAAACTTTGTGGCTGCTCTGATCTAATTGCCTAATGCATATAAAATTATGTAGTCGTATTTTTTCTTTCTTCTTCGAGTTTCTCCCCTTAAAAGGAAAAGTTGTGCAAATCGATTACGAGTGCAATTTATGAGACAGTTGCGCACATTTCTCCGCATCTGCCCAGATACATAATACATACATATATATGTACAGCTGCTGGGATCGGAGATTTCCTCGGTTCATTCAACAATGGTACAATGGGCTAAGAAAAATCGCAAAAGTCGCTGAGCGGTCGACGTCTTTAACTTTTTCACTTTCACGGCAGCTGCGCGGCAGGACAACATTTTGCATCATCTTTGAATGGGATAAACGAGGACTACTCTCTTTGGCCTTACTCTCTAGCTGCATCTATTTCACTCTTTCACTCTCTCTCTCTCTCTCTCCTGCTTCCTCTCTGTCATTCTCTTCGCTGCTGCTGTTCTTGATCTTTTATAATCCTGCACATCCTACGAGTCGTACGTGCTCATAATTCATGCCCAACACACACACCTGCTTACCTCTCAGCCCAGTTTTCCTTATAGTTTTTCCTTTTGGCCAGCTGCCGTTTGTCTAGCGCCTGTTGCCAGTTACCTCCTCGGCTTGTTCACGGCATATTTGAACGTTTTTCTGGCTGTTGTTTTATAATTAAACATTGCCCCTTTGTCTGTTATTGATATCATCTCGAGTGTTGAAAAATGTGTCCCTTGTACGTAGCAGCTGCTTGGAGTCGTAAAACATAGCTTTGCATAAGAATTTTATATGTGAATAGAAATCAATCGATTAATGATTGCCCTTCTGTGTTCAGCTCCTTTAGTTCCTTACAGCTCAAAAAATTGAAATCAATATTTTCAATAAATACAAAAAGTACCATTAAAAACTTAAATCCATTCTCTGTACAAATTCAAAAGACTTGGAGTAAACATATTTGCGATGCATACAAAAAAACACAGTTTAAATATCTATAGACCGGGCATATGCCACATGCCACTTGTCAGGTAATGGCTCTATCCACATAGTGCTGCTGCGTCCTGTTTCTGTTCTCGGCCCACACTATTAAATTTATTGCCTGTTGCTGTTTTATGACCCTCGTCTATGAGTCGGTTCACGTTTCGCATTGCTTGATTAGATTTTACCCCTTACAAACACACACACAGACACATACACACGCATACCCATCGTAGTCATGAGGCACGCATACCAATGCCAATCTCGCTTAATATCCTTGAGCTAATCATAAACGGCGTCGTAAAGTTCAAAGCCAATCGACTTATTTTAATTGCTGGCTCTTCTCGTTTGTTGTTGCTCTTTCGATGCTCCATCTGAAATGCGGCTGATGATTGATTAAACAAAGGCAGTAGCAAGATTTTAACAACACTTTGTTATTGGATTTCGTTCAACTCAAAAGCTGCTTTGAATCATCGGAAAAGCTAAGCGCAAAATCTAGAAATATCTGAGCAATTACAGGGGCATAACCAATTAGGTAAATTGTAATGGCATGCTCCAAAAAGTATGCTACAAAAATGTCTAACCGAATTCATTTCGAGAACAACCCAACAAAACTCCAATAACTTAAATAAAAACCCTAGATTATCGAATTCAAACTTAAGCCAGAAAAGAACATGCTTTGGTAGTAATTTATGGTAGCCACTGAGAGATATTAAAAAACCTCTGAACATATTAAAGACAACATTAATTATAAATAAAAAAATGAAAATGAATTCCGGCATTGTGGTACTCTAGTCAAAGATTCTACAAATGTACATATTCTCCAGATGCATGTGTATTAATGTGTGCATGCATGAGTGTGTATATATATTTATGTATGTATGTATGTATGCACTTTTATGCATGTGTTTAATTTGCCAGAGAGCCCGCCGCAGACGTTGCAACTTTTGCTGCTCTGCTCTTTTGATGCTGTTTGTAATTGCGAATCGTCTCGCACTGTGCAATAAAATGATTGTTGTTTTTGTTGTTGTTGTTGTGACCCCGAGTTCTCCATGCTAATTCAAAGGAATTGACAAAGACAAATATAAAGTTTACATAGTTGGCTGCACAAATCACTTTGGCCAAATGCTGCTGCCTGGCTACAATTAAATACTAGCAATTAAAATCACGTTAGTTTCTGTGTGTGGCTGCTTCGTTTTGGCTCGCTTAAAAGAAGCGACAATGTCAAAAAATTGTTATTGCCGCCATGCGATGGTTTTTCATTTTCTATGCAAGCAATCGCTGCACAGCTGAGTTGTGCGCGTGGTGCGAAGCGGGGGAGTGGGGGAGCAGTGCGAGGGAAGCCAGAATTGCAACAAATATGCAAGATCCACAACAAAAACCCGTTTCAGACACACAGTGCAAAAAAAAAAGCATTGTTGTTGTTATTGGCTGCCCCACCGTCTGCCCCACTTGCTTGGGGTCTGTCGCTGTCTCTGTCTCTTTCCCGATGCGCTGCACATGATTAGCGCTGCAACAACAGCAAACGCCAACAACAATATCAGCCACAAAAGCAGCGCAACGTTGCAAATGAAAAGAAAATTTACAAATTCCATTCATGAAATTTTGCTGCGTTGGTTAACGTTGACGTTGACGTCGACGCTGACGCTGACGTTGCCGTCGCAGAGCTCCACTTGCACAGAGACCCACACATCGAATCCAGACAGAAAGAGCGCGAGAACAGCTTGAGAGCTTGCTGTTGTTGTTGTTGTTGTTGCTGTTGTTGCTGTTTCTGATTTCTTTCAACTTGTTTTTAGCGCAGTCGCATCCATTTTGCCTGCGTGTGGTGTGTGTGTGCGCTGATTGTTGTTGCTGCTGTCGTCTGTGTGTGGCGCTTGCTCAGCTTTGGCACTTGTCGGAGGTTTTGTTGTTGTGCCGGCTTACTCGCTACTCGCTAGCGCTCTCTCTCTCCCTCTCTAGTTATCGCTCTTGCTGCTCTCTTCTTTGCACTTGCAATTTTATGGAGGATGGGGACAGCAAAAAAAATGTTGTAGTTGCATATTATTGCCGTTTGCCGCTAGTCTGACGAGGCTGTTCTTTCTCCCTTTCACTCTCTCTCTTTCTGTTCCTTTTGTGCTCTATTGTCACAGCGTGGCCCGACAATTATATGCAAAAAGTTTTTGTGGCTGCATACATAAATAAGTATGTATATATATATATATGTATATGTATATAGATGTATATAGACGCTCTGGTTTATTATGCGGGTGCAGCAGCAGCAGCAGACACATTTCTCGGTCCTCGGTCCTTGCAAAGCTCGTAATGCGCATCCGTTTGCCTTTTACTTTATTGCTAAACTGCAACTCGTTTACTTTGTTATTTTTACACATTTTACGAGTGTGTGTACACATTGTACAACAATTACAACAAGAACAACAACAACTGGCAAAAGGAATGAGGCAAGCAGCAGAGTCATCATCAGTTGCCGGCCTACTGGCCGCCGCAAGCAAAACTCTCGGCGCATATTTATTACGAGACGACGACGACACCACCCGATTTTGTCCCCCACTCCATTCCGCAGAACCTTCATAGCTTGGGGCAGACAGGGCGAGGTAGGGCATTTGAGTTCTCCTGCTCCCTGTTCCCTGTTCTGCAGCGGGCTCAATTTTCAAACGATTTCAATGGAATTCTGAACGACGACGGACTCGTCTCGGTGCAAAGCAAAGCCGGAGCTGGCAGCAGCAGCAGAACGCAGCGCCAAGCCAAAGACCCAGACACGCATCTTTCCTCCTGCTCCACCTCCTTTTGCCTTGCATCCTTCCAGCAGCTCGTTGGCTACACTCAAAACACCAACAATAATAACATCAGCTTGAAGGGATTGCCTCCTGCAAGCGGCGCATATTTTTTGTTCTCCAAAGGGTTGCGTTCATTTTCCCCCGAAGCTTGTAACCTTAGTTTGAATTTATCAAACGCGCTTCGTTAACATTTCCAGCAAATGTGTAACCCAAGAAAAATCGAAATTGCCATTAAAGATGAGTAGCATATAAAACTCCCAAGAAAAGATACATTCCCCAATTAAATGTAATGAATAGAAAATTATATATAGATTGCTGTTCTGTGTTTCAAAGTGCTACCAATTTGAGAGGTCAAGCAAATAGTTGAAAAACAGAGTATGCATTATTCGGTTAATGTCTAAAAGCTTCTACGTTTCGTTTCCGCTGATGTTTTTATTTTTCATGTAGCCGCCGCTGTCGGCTGCATTCCATTTGCTTCCTATTCGTTCTCCTTGTGCCGCTCCTGCTCCTGCTGCTGTTCCTTCTCTTTTAGCTCTCTTGGCTTATTGGTTGCTGTTGTTGTTGTTGTTGTTGTTTACGTTTCGGTGGCCCTTTTGGAGTTGCCCGACGACAGCAACGCCGTCAACTGCAACGGCGACGTCGACAGCAACGCTGGCGGTGTCTACGAGCTTTTGTGCACACTGTTTTTTTACTTTTTTTTGTTGCTAGATTGTATATTTTTTATACTCGTTTGTATGTACTCAAATACATATTTGCAAAATTGAATTAGCTCGTCTATTTTATCAAATTATACAATAACTAGATAATGACGCCAGTAACTGTCCGGAAACCAAAAAAATAAGCAATTATTCCCCCGCCACCCACAAATTGACTTCCCACGCATTCAGCCCCCTCCCCGTTTTGCACATTATTTTTCGTTAATTTTTTTTTATATTATTTTTTTATTTTTGTGTGTTTTTTTTTATTTTTGTTGCTGAGTGTTTGGGCTTATCTTTTTGCATTCTTGCCGCTTATCTGTTTCACCAGTTTATTGCGGTTTGTGCCATGTTGCCTTCTCCTTATTCGTGCTGTCTGGCTTTACAGCTATTGTTGCATTTGTCGCATTCTGCGGTTGCGCAAATTCCACGTTGTCAAGTCCAGCCAGGACACGCGAGACACGCGTCTTTGTACACAGTGCTCCTCTTCTTCTTCTACTACTCAACGTCATGTTGTTGTTATTGTTATTGTTTTTGTTGTTCTTGTGCATAATAATGAATTCCTTCTTTGGAGCTTAACCTCAAATTGGCTTAACTTCATTTATTTCATTTGCAATGCCACAAATATTTCATTTGCGGTTTGTTGCTTTTGCTGTTGCTGTTGCAATTGCTCCTGTTGTGTGCCCCCTGTGCAACTGGACACCGAATTGGTGGTCAGGACGCGAGCCACTGTTAAGCTTGAAAGTTGATCGCAAGTTGCGCTTTCACCAGTTCAGTTCTGCAAAGCATTGATAACAACAGTTGGGCTGGGGTGATGGCGACAGGTGTTTATCAACACCATGAGATAACTCGAAGAAGAAGAAATAACACCCTGTTAGTTATAGGGTGATTATAGGCGATGGGCTTTAAAAGAAAGAAGTACAATTTCTCTTAACTAGTCATGGTCAAGTATTAAAGTAAGTATTTAAAAGGAATACACTGAAATTCAAAGTTTTCAATTGGAATAAGGAATATGTTGAATTAACTGAATAATATGAATATGTTCAATTTCAGCTGTTTGTTTAGAGTAAGTTCTCTATGAACTGGTTGTTTTTAAAAGAATCAGCTTACACTAATCGAGTTTCTACTCCGAGGAGAGGATCGCATGAATTAAACACTTACATATAGCTGTATTTCAAGTGCATAATCGGAGGCATTCAACCCGCATCAGCTTACATGTGTCGCAAGTTGCTGCTACAGATATGTACATACACACACACACACAAATATATATATATATATATATCATGCCATTTGTCTCACCTACACTTGCAGTTTTTCTCGTTGTTGTTGCTTGGATCTGTTATTGTTAAACTGGCAAGACATAAAACAAAAGCCGTCGCCTCTGTGGCAGTCACGCAGCTGTATTGTGGCATGGATGGGGGAGGTGGCGTCGAACAAGGACAACCTTGAGACTGTTCAATATTCCACAGCATAATTCGTGGCCAGCTCAATATCACGAGTTTCACGCTCTCCTCCGCCATCGAATCGCGAATGGCAATGGCGAATGTAGCAGCTTAGCCACTTGCTGCAACTATATCGCAAGTGGACACCAAACATACTCACACTAACACATACACACACACACACACACACACACACACACATACACAGAACACAATCTGAATCCGAAGACCACAATGTCAGATGCTGCTGTACTAAAATTACGCCAAATTATGCTGAAAATGCAATGAGTGCGGTAAATATGCAACGCGGACGTGGACATTCAGTGGACGCCACTTTACTCCACTCTACCTCAGACCTATCCCACTTAGAGTCCCCGCGCTGTCTCATTTTTCGGGAAGCCGTACAGCTGACACTAGAGCTGTGGAGCTGCCATTGGCTGGACGTAACGCCCGCTTATCGGACGTTTAACATCTACGCGTAGTTTTCGGAGCATGCGCAAAAGGACAACAACCATTGCGGGGCTGATGCCTGGGAGGGGAGGGGAGGGCTCTGCATTGAGCCGGAGCATGAAATATTTTGAACGCTCCAATGGCAATCGCTTCAGCGCTCCTCTCTCACATATGCAACACATACAATATATATATATTATTGCATTTTAATGTGCCACTGAAATGTGATTTAATTGGCATTGTTGCCAGACTCCACAAAGACAAGCCCGTGCACAGTGGACAGAGGCATCCAAAAAAAAAGAAGCACTCTTGAGAATGCTCTAATCAGATAGAGCTCGAGTTTAAAATTCTCCATCTTAATCAGGCTTTAACGCATACGAATCAGGTAGCAAAGAAATTCACGTTAACCAGACGAGTTGAAGCTTGGCTTTCATATTTTTTATTGTAGTCCGGCTAATCCCTTAAAAATGTCTTGAAAAAAAAAACGGTTGGTAAACGTAGGCGATCTTGTAGTCTGTGATTTGGTTAAGAAAGTCAGAATTATAACGCCAAGATTGTAACTAATGTACTGACATACTTGATAGTGCACTTCTCTAATCCAATCTCGCAGCTTTAATGGGTAAAGTTATAAGGATTATTATTATTGGAAGCACTGTTTATAGCTTTATCTATTCAGCTTATAGCTCTGCCATCAACAGTAATTCCCGAAGCATCCTTTTCGGGAGAGAATTTCTATTCTTTTTAGGTTGGCTCTTAGGATTACTTCTCAGTGTCACCAAATCATCAGATTCCGCTTCTGATTTGAACTAACTTTAGTTTGATTACCTTTTAGTAAACAGTGTCAAGAGTGAGTCTAGCTGATTATTCTAAGTCTGTTCTGTTCCATGGATATTACTCGCTTAAATCACTTGGGATTATCGCTGCCAAGAAGAGAAAATAAGCATGTTTTAGACTACCGATTGCTGCTGGTATCTTTCGTCGTTTCAATGTGCTTGTGGTCCTGTTGGGCGCCTCTCTGACCCCAAACTAATAATTATGCTGTGCAATCTCTTTTTTCTGCATCCCAATCCTGTTTGTTATTAAGCCTCGCAGCTTTCGCTGTATTCATTAAATCGATCATGATTTTATGCATTATTATTCCGTTTTCTTTCATAACCCACAATTACGTGCACAATTGCGGGGCTATTGTTTTTTAAGCATTCATATAATTATGGCCATCAGTTAAGCATACATACACGTCCCAAATGTCATATAATAGTCGAGTGAGTGTTGTGCCATCGATTATTCGATTAAAAGTGTCATTGTGTGTTCCCGAATCACTGTGCAACGCTAGACTTTGCACTAGTTGTGTTGTTGGTGTGGCGCTGCATTGGTCTCTGGGCTGCATTTGCAAATGCTGGCAAATGTTCTTTAATTAAATTCATTCTCACAGTGTGTGCAACATGTGGCAGCGTCAGCATTGAATCTGGAGCTGGTGCGGCGGCAGTCTGTTGACTGGCTGGCTGGCTGGCTGGCGGAATGCTGCCAACCAGACGAGACTACCCACTCCCGACTGCCGCTCGCACTTCCCACACTCCACTCCGGAGACTCCCCAGCTAACTGCTGACTGTTCTGGCTTCTATTGCGTAGCCTGGCCTGCACTTTGGCCAGGAATTTAAGCGTAAAGTCTTCTGCAGCAGCGCAGAGCATCTCGCATCGTTTTCGTCGTCTCTCAATCTTCTGAGCATGTGCCGTCTCTCCCTCTCTCTCTCTCTCTCTCTCTCTCTCTTCTCTTTCTACGTCTACCTACGCGAGCCCTTTAAACTCTTGCGCCGTCATCAAATCAGGTTTCGTTGGCTGAAGACGCATAAATCGCTGGCGTTTTTAAAATATCCAACCCGACCATCATGACTGGACTGCTTGGACTGGACTGCTGGAACCCAGGCAGCCCCCCCGCTACAAATCTCTGTGACTCCAGGGATCGCTTTTCGCCTGCTGCTAAATAAGCAACAAAACAAAAAATAGTTATAAAAGCCTCTCATATTTTTTTAACACCAAACATTGTTGGCCAGCACAGACCCAGACGCACCGATGATCTTCGCGCTCCATAGGCCACAAATCTATCTACCTCCAGCAACGCCTCATTTGCTTTTTGCTGCGTCTGATGCCCCTGCTGATGCCTTGGGCATTTGTTTGATTTGACAACTTTGTTGGGCTCGATTCGGTGCTGTTTGCTTGTGAATCCTGATTTAGCTGCGAAAGTTTTTGCTCCAAATCTTTGACTACAATTTGTTGATTTAGGTTTCGGTCTGAATCGAGAAAGAAACGCGGCTGGACTGAGTTGGGTGCTTGGACTGCCCAAACCAGATGCAACACTTGAATTTGAATAAAGTTTTTAATGAATACTTCTTATGGCCACAATTCAATTCAAGTGATCTTAAGTCTAACGAGCTGTTTGTCCTAAAATATATATAATAGAGTATCTCTATAGAGTATCTTGTTTGAATTATAAGAGTAATTGAAGAAGATGAAATACTCTACTCTTTAATTATGTCTACTAATATAAGTCAAATAATCAAAAAGTAAAAATTAAATTAAAAAGAGAATTTAAATTTAAATTAAAAATTAAAATGAGAAATATAGTTATAGAAATACATTATTCTTTATTTATTTTATTATTATTAATGTCGACTTATATCAGTCAAATAATCAAAAAGTAAAAATTAAATTAAAAATAAAATGAAAATTCCAATTAAAAATAAAAATAAAAATTAGAAATATAGTTATTATAGGAATACTTCAATCTTTATTTACTTAATGTCGACTAATATTAGTCAAAGTAAAAATTAAATTCAAAATCAGAGTAAGAAATATGATATAATTACTATTAGAGTTATTATTAAATGAATTATAGTTATGAATCAGGAATATAAATACCTCACAGATCAGAATGCGTCTTATTTATTAATAAGATTTTATGCATGTTGATTAAGGGCTAAAAGATCATATAATAGATATGAGGATGATTAGGAATACAAACACCTAACCTAAATATCTTCAGCAAGGCTTAACACAATCCTGAGTCTTGAAACCAGACCAACATCTTAATATATACAAATTGTTGCACAACTTAAGCCTCTCTTCTAATGACAGTTCTTTTCTTATTTATCTTGCAGATTGCATGCTTTTACTGATTAAATTGTTGGTAAGTTTTTCGTAAATGCTTAAGTACACACAGGATTTTCATTTGAAGCGATGCCAAGCTCTCCTTGGGGTTTACCTGGTCTGCTTTGACAAATAAAATTAGCTGATAACTGTGGAACCACTTAAGAAAACATTTGTCTGATCTATATGTATATGCAGATGAGTTTTGCTTGCTTCAGCTGCCTGGGCTGACTTGAATTCTGGTTATGCTTTGGCATGAGCCTGGTGAACCGAGGAGGTGTTATTCACCCTTCGACAACCGCTTGACAGTCCACTGAACCGTGGACAACAACGTGGACGGGAACTGCAACTACAACTACAACTACAAACAGAACAAACAGACAAATGAGGCTCGCTCGCTCGCAGCAGATCAAAGCTAACTTGTCAGGACCAAGGAATTTTTTGGTGTTTGCATAGCAAATGTCACACGGACAAAACTGGTTGTTGTGCCCAAAAGATTTATCCCATATTTAAATGCCATCAGCAGTTGGCAAGTTTACAAATCAATCTCTGTATGTTACCCAAACAATTTGCTTTGACATTCACTTGACATGCCGCCATGTTCTCCATATGCATATGCATTATATATTTATTTAACTAGATGCATAAAAAGTATGCCTGGGCCTGGGGTGACCCAAATTTCACATTTCCTAAACCAAATGCTAATTAATCCCACGAGCTGAAAAAGGGGCGAGCAGGGATTTGCTATGCTCTGCTGATTTTCACACACACACACACACAGTTTGAGGCGTATCCAGAGCAGCAGCTCGCGTGTCGGGCCAAAGGCTTAACAATATTTTCCGGGCTACCTGGTCCAGATCCCAAATGAAAATTTTTGTGATTTAAATCTCACGCATGTAATTGCACATTGCATCATGTTTCGCTAGGGTTAGGGAGGGTTCGGTAGGGGCGACTCCATATCGCCTTATCTGTCACATTCAGTACATCATACATAATCCGTATGGATTTCGCAGTTTTTCTACGCGTTTTCTTGACACGTGCAACGGGGCAAAGTCGCCTTAGGGATCGCATAGAACCTACGCAGAAGCTACATACATACAAAATGTGTTGCCAGCTGTTTTCTTAATTTCAGCATTGCTGCAACAACAACAACATTTGATTAGTTGTAATAGCAACAACAAGAACAACCCTCTGAGTGTACAACCCCCTGCCCCTGTCCCTGTCCCCCTGTCGCTGCCCCTGTCTGCTCTAATTTACAATGCCTTTTTTTTGTACAGTTCGTTGCCGGCTTGGGCAAAAAAAAAAATAAAAAAAAAAAGAGAAATTATTCACCCTATTTGAAACGATACGAATCCCCCGCTTAGGGGTTGTTGCTTTACTTTAATTATTGGCTCAGTGCCGTGGCCATAGCCGGGGCTCAGCCCTCTTGCATCGGGCAACGGTCACCCTTTGCCGTAGGGGCTGTTGTTGTCGTTGTCGCCATCGTCATCGTCATTTGGCACATGTCAATGGCTGCATTTTGGACTTTGGCACATTGCCTGGGCCCAATGCAGCACAGTGGTCTCATCTATGTCCATCCAAATATGGGTAGCTTCTTTAACCATCTAAACAAATATTGCGGCCAACTAAAACTAAGCTCAAACATTTAATCACAATTGTTTTTCTTTTACAGACCACGCAAATGTTGTGTGGTTAGTTGGCTATTTTAGTCTGTGGCACGCTCGACCTAGTCTAGTTAGTTAGCCATTGGCCTCAGTGTCCCACTGTGTCGCGCTCCACTTCAGCGGCCGCAGCAGACATCGTCAGCGTTGTCGTTCCCATTACAATTTCTGCAACAAAAACCACTTCCACTTCCTGTTCAGTTGTGCAGGAAACCCAACACAGAACAACAACAACAACAACAGCAGCAGCAGCAGAGCGCCCGATTCTAACACTAGAAGCGAGCAACAGGGAGGGACAAAGAGGGCGAGAGAGGGAGGAGAGGAGATTGATCCGTAGCGGGGCACATCTTGTTGCACCCTTAAGCGTTGCTGCTGTTGTATTTGTACTTTTCCTTTTCTGTTTTCTTTTTCTTTTTTTTGCAACAATTATAAACGGCACAAGCAACGTAATATCTCTCTGGCCAACTATACGCTACAAATAGGAGGAGTCTAAACGCTTGGGAGCACCCGCAAGGGAGATACCCTATAGTTATGTTGCAGCCATTGTAGCTGTTGGTGATATGAAGGTATGCTTTGGGGCATAACATTTGCAAATTATTGAAATTTGAGATTTGCTTTTATCGAAATTTCTACTTCTCTTTTTTAAGTTTAAAAAAATATTAAAAATATTAAATTAAATACCTAAATAGTATAATATAATAAATAGTTAAAAAATATATGTAACATCAGTATTCAAGTTATAGATTTAAATGAAATACGCGATGCAACTTATATTATAAATAATTTTTGAATATACAAAAATAATTTTGGATTATAAAAAAATAATTTTGGAATATAAAAAAATATAAATATATATTATTAAAAAAAAAATTGTTAAATATAAATATATATACATATTTAAAATATTTAGTTTATAATGCAAAACATTTCTATTCTTTCGTTGCTATTCTAGAATTGACTTTTCTTAGACATATCATAAAAACTATATAATACCCTATTGTTTTTTGTGCACATGCCTTGAGTACAGAGTGTTGAAAATGACCAACTGACATTTTGTGGATTTGCGTATGTGGCGTCTATGTGCGTTGAGTTCGTTCCACTTTTCCAGTGGAACAGTGCAACAGACGTCTGAAGTGTCTGCTGGGCAACCAACACCACTCTACATTCCGCACACACTCCACTCAGTCCGCACTCTGCACAAACACTCCACGCACAAAAGCCATTGCAATGGCCATGGAGGGTGCTGATACTTTTTGGTTTTTCCTTTTTTAAGGGTGCTTCTCATTGCTTGACACTTTAGCGCAAGAAGACGTCTCGTCCAGGTGTGTGTTGCCACATTTGGCCATGTCTCAGCGTGTCGTTTGCTTCCACATCTACTTCTACTTCTACTTCTGTTTCTACTTCGTTATTTCCACTTTTCATTTTTCACATGCATTCGCTGCTTGCCACACATTTGGGACATCTGTTGTACATCAAAATCGTTGTCCATTCGTAGTTTTGATGTCCTTAATTTGATTTCGGCTTGAGTCTAATCCCATCTTGTTGAGCTTCACATCCGCTCGGAAGCTCCCACGCTGGCTGCTCATTAGAGCAAAGAACTCGCTGAGCTTTAGTTAAGCTAATTGCAGCATCAATGTCCTGCACTGTCCTTTCATAGGAAACATACAGGGGCAACAACAGCAGCAGCAGCAGCAGCAACAACACCAGAGAGCAGAGATTTACTGATCTACAAATTTCCAGGAATTTTGTGAATGGAAAAACAAAAGCGCAACGAACGTTGCGAACGCGCCGACAGTGTTTAGGCAGACGAGTTGCTCTACCTATCCAACCTGAACCCAAAACCCAAACCTGAAGCAGCACAGCAGCAGAGCAGCCGAAGCAGAAGTCGATGCTGATGATGCTGATGCTGATGCTGAACCTCGGCCCTGTGTGTGCTGAGTTATATCTTATGAATATACACCACTCTCGTCTCGTACTTGCCTCTGCCCGTGGGCCTCTGCGACTTGATGTTTACTTTTTTTTTCTTTTTTTTTTTTTTGTTCATCCGAAGGTTCCTCTTCTTGTTTTTCGTGGCCTGTCCCGGCACAGCTTTTGAAGCACATCTGTCTCTCTCTCTCTTGCTTGCTCACTCTATCTCTGTCGCTCTGTCGTTATTGTTACTTAAAATAGCTGAAAAACGTGAGCGCATATCCCAAATTTGAAAACCGGTAAGCCAGACCAAAGGCAACGACCAGGTAGTCAGCGGTTTAATGAGCACCCGATCTGAGCCTTAGGCCAACAGGCACACACACAGACGCTGGGGAGATGTCCAGTTGGGAGCCACCTAAAACCACCTTGTGGACGTTCATTCAGCAGCGAGAGATACCAATATATTTTTTTTGGATTATTATCACTTATTATCTTTAAGAATTTTGACTAGTTGGCTTGCAATAAAAACCAAACAAATAACATTGGGCTTAGATTATAGTTTCATCAAATCAAAAAGCCAATATGTATATTTTAGAAACAGACTGGCTTGTTTCTTTGCGTTCTAAATGCCTTCAAATCAGTTGATTTGTAATTCTCGATTTTTATTTCTGTTAATTCCATATCTAATTTCCTCTAAAAAAATTGACTCATTGTTGTATTTTTTGTTTATTTGTATATTCAATTCTTCAAACTTTGTTTTTTTCGGAAATTTCTTATCAGCTAAAAGTTCAACGAGTCCAACGAACCTCAAAGCCATAGAAAAACAAAAATTTCAATGCAGTTCTATCAAGAGCATACACCCCTCCAGAACCCAAATCCAAACCCATTTTGGCATGTGCTACAATGAGAGCCATAAAGCAATAACAGACGACAGCTGCAAACTACCTATTCCAGTAATACGTCAGTCGTCGGTCGTCAGTCAGTCGTTGGCTGAGTTCAGTTAAGTTGGGGAGAGGAGAAGTTAGCGTCGCGTCGCGTTGCGTTGCGTCGCATCGGGTTGAATTTAGTTGAGTTGAGGTATGTCCCGGAGTCCTTGCAGTCGTCCGTCCCGTAGTCCCGTCGTCCCTTCTTCAAACCTCATCGAACCTCAAACCGTATGCAACTTGTGACAGTCAGTCGGCGCTGCAATGCTCTGCTATGCAGTCTGTACACAGGATATGTACAAATAGTCTGTCTATGTGTGTTTGGGGGTACAGTTCCCAATTGACTGTACACATATACATATATATATGTATATAAGTGTTTGTGTATATGTGTTTGTATGGGGCGGCAATTCATCTCCTGTTTCATATCCGTCTGCGCTGAATTTTTGATTTTCGACTTATTTGCTTATTTCAGCTGATTAATTTCTGGCGCGTCCGAACAAATTGCTTATGAATTTCGGTCTTAAGTCTGTAATTTTGGGCATTGCCCGACTTTTGTCCTGCGCTCCTCTGTTATTATATGCGCCGATTGTTTTCTTGATTTCCGGTTGTATTCTAATTGTGATTCCTTATACACACAATTCTTAACTTGCATGGGGGGCCTGACTTGGCTTGGTTAACCAGCTGCTTCTGCTGCTGTTGCTGTTGCTGGGTGCTAATTGTGTGGAAGGGTTCAATGACTGACCTGCCTAGACGAAGAGCTACTAGTTGCACTCATCGGCCACTTAGCACCTGTCGCTGAGCTGCAAATGCCCTAACACTAACATACCTTTCTGCCTGCCCACTGCTCAGGCCAATTTCAAACGCAGCTTTTCTTTATTATTTTTTGTTAATGTTAAATCAGGGACATAAGCAAAAGTTGCAGACGCATTTTGTTATTGTTCTCATACAACCCTGTGCTGGGTGGGCCAGGAGCGCGCGATAGAGCGAGTGAGTAAGCAAGTGATTAAGTGAGAGAGAGAGAGAGAGCGAGAACGCGCATGATCGCTGCATTATTATCCTCCCCAATTGTTTTGCTTTTGCCTTACTCGCTGCTGCATTCCTGTCGTACGCCCCGTTACTCTGCTACGCTCTCTCGCTCTCACTGTGCGACGCGTTCTCTCGCCTGCATGCACACATGCATGCACGCACACACGCATACACAGCGATCGATCGCTCTCTTCCTCTGTCTCTCTCAGCGCTCCCTTTGTAGTTCGAAGTTCGAACTGCGAGCCGGAGCTGTTGTTGTTGTTGTTGTTTTTACCCTGCAATTGCATTCCTGTTTGTCTGCCGCCGCCGCTCTGCTTCCTCTTCCTTTGGCTGTTGCTGTTATGTTGTGCCTTTAGTTGAGCTCTGTCTGCGGCCAGAACTACGCAACATTTACAAAACGAACGCTGCAGAAAGTGGAAGTGAATCTCCAGAGAGGCGGCACTCAGATCGAAGCGATCCGAACCGATCCGTAGAGCGGTTGTGTTATACAATTGTTGATCATGACGTTGTCGTTGTTTTTATGTTAAAGTTTTTACATCGCTCGGTCCCTCGTTAAAGTGGCACACAAAATTATTATTATTGTTACAACAATTTGTTGAAAAAGTTAACGATGCCAACAAAGCAACCATCAAGTCATGAATAACTCGCTTACAAAGTGCATACAAAATTTACTTCAATTTCTGAAAACTAAACACACAAAAAAAACACACACACACACACCGAACGATGCTAACCAATACCAATGCAGTCTGAACACACAAAGGATTACAAAAACGGCAAAGAAAAAACGAAAAGAAAACAAAAACTAAGCTTACAAAAACACATAAAAATTTCTTTTAAAATATTAAGAAATTAGAAATTTTGGCTGAGAAAACTGCAAACCCTTAAAATGCAAATTCAAGTTACTTATTTTTAGAAATCAATTCCAAATTTTCGCAAATGCAATACTTTTTTAAAATTACTTAAATTTTAATATATTTATGTCTATTTGAAATTGTTATTTTTCGCACTTCTATTTAACTTTCTATTTTAAATACTATTAGCAAATTCTCATATGTGCTAAGTGTTTACTTTCGACTTGTTTTAAATTTTGTTAATATATTAAAAAATAGCACACACGTACACACATATTTATTGGTTATATTCAACCTTGGAATTCTTTTTATACCAAAATACCAAAACTTTCCTTCACTTATCTATAAACGTTAACACATAGTTAAGTCACACAATAATAATCAAATGACATATAATTTAAAATACAAATGATTACCAAAATTCAACAAAAAAGAAAGACAAACATTAACCTTTGGATTACAAAACAAAATTTAAAATTCAATGCCATACAACACGTAAGTAAAACAAACAAACAAATTTTACTCGCTAAAATTCTTACTTGTCACTCGCTACTTTTTGTACCCATTAAAAATTTTTGAAAGGGTATAATAAATTATGCCTAGACTGAAGCTGGTCTAGCCTTATCTGTTTGTTATCTATGTTATTCTCCTTCTTTTTACGCAGTTCTCCGGAATCATATGGTGACAATATTCAAATTTATCTTTTTTATTTTTTATTTGTTCATTTATATTACCTTAGGGTAGTCTGAATTTTTGCAAAACTTTTAACAGGCAGACCACTTAAATTATATATATTCTTGATCAACATCAACAGCCGAGTCGATTTAACCAAATCCATCTGTCCAGCTGTATAAACAAGCCGATTTCAGAGACTATAAGAGCTAAAGAAATTTGAAAACATACAGATCAAGTATATTTTTTTGATAGCTAAGATATATATTCTAATCAGATATCTTCCTACCATTAAATAATATTCATCGTCCATTTAATTAGTTAAAAAATCTACGACTTATTATGGTTGATGACTTTGTAATAGAGTATCTCCTCGTCGAGATCGCACTACTACAGATCTTGTACTTGTTGATAAATTTTCGACATTAGTTAAATTTTTTATTTTTGCATTTTTAAAACGAATTATTATATAATTAAGTGCAATTAACGAATCTTAGTTACTTGTTTTTGGGATTCGCATTTTAAGGCATATAGAAAAGATCATTGAACGCGACCTGAAATCACTTGCAGCCAGTTGGCGACTTGAAACCCAATCAAGTCCAACAAAGTCAGTCAGATTCAGATGCTTGTGTTGGCTGTGCCAGTCTGACCATATAGAGTACACACCTATATCTCTATATATGTATATACGTATGCATGTGTATTAGGGCGGACAGGTAGTCTGCGCTCAAGTGTGGTGTGTGTGTTTTTTTGTGTGTTTGTGTGTGTGCACATGTGCGACCACTGTCCGTTGTCCACTCATTATAACCCTAACCCCATTTGGTAACCTTTTGTTTATGTTTGTGAGCAGCGCATGATACTGTTACGCCTCAAAACATAAATTAAAATCGACTCACATGCACATGTGTTGTAACAATAACAAGTACAGTGAATACAGCCATAGCAAGACATTTTTTTCAAAAATGTATTTCACGCTACTTACACTAGTTCACTTTTGGTGCAGCAAGTTCGTTATACATTAAACCCAGCAAATAAGCATTTAGAAATTAGAATTTAAAATTTTTGAATTAAGCATTCTCTAAAAAAAATACAAATTTTATGTTTGTTATTCATATATTTTTAATGTATTAAGGAATTAATCTTTCAATGATTATAAATTTAAGCGAATCGGAATTTTTAAAGTTTGATCTCTTTTTATTTTACTTATCCAATCAACACTGTAAGTGCTCTTTAGTTTTAAATTACCAAAGGTAAGAGTTGTCTGAATTTCGCTTGTGCCCCTATTGCTACAAAGCGTTGTCTGTAAAAATAATTAACATTTGAATCAAATTAGTTTGCAATTAGTGTAAGGGGAAGTGGGTACAGAAGGTGCGATTTACAGCAAAGAGGGGGATGGGATGGATGGGGCCAACTTCCGTAATAGTCACTTATGTGTCGGGCTAACCCTGTCTGCCTGCTTTGCTAGCTTTGGGCACTTTGCTCAGCGATACGGCGACGGCGACAACATCAATTTCGCTTCGTCCTTCTCACTGCCGGCAAATTCAATAAATTTTGCGTCAAGCTTAGTCAAACGACGCGTCGGTCGGAAGTAGACACACTCACACGGACACACACTCACACGCACACACACAGAGAGTCACAAACTAAATAATGCTTCTTAAAAGCTGGCCACCCTAACCAAAGAGCAAAGCAAAAGAAGCAACAACAACAGCAACAAAAACAACCATACGTTCAACAATATGACAGACATTCTGTCAAACATGCAGCGACGTCAACGTCAAAACCCACAGCGACGACGACGGCGACAGCGGCGGCAATTTCTCTCAAACTTTAATGTCCGATTTGTTTTTGTTTTATTTTTTGCGCAATTTTTTTTTATTCACTTTTATTTTCAAATTTGAATATTGCCGCCGCTCAGATTCTCAAGTAGTTTTCAAGTTGATTGCATTCTGCGGCATGTCTGTGTGCCGACAGCTTCGTCGTAGCCGTCGTCGTCTCTCCTTTTTCTCTCTCTCTCTCCCTTTCTCTCTTCCCGTCAGCTCTCATTCATTTCCCATGCCGCCCGGCTCTATGTGCTCGGCTTGGGGACGTACAGAGGCTGTAAAAAAAATGCAGAGTTTTTGCACCCCACTGGAAAAGGGGTTGCTGTCGAGACGACGACGACGCCGACGACGAGAATGACGCTGACGATTATGAGGATGTTCCTTCTGTTCATTCCGCTTTAGTTACTTGCTTGCTCCCGGCACATTTCATCTGACTTGCCAAATACACATAATAATACCCTAACTTTGCTTCCTTAACGGCATTTGAGTTTCTGGCAAGCGTTTGCCTCAACGTACATGTTAAATGTGAACGTAATGTTAAAACCAGCATGTGTAAACCCAAGTACAAAAGGATTACGCATTGCGCAGGTCCGTTATCTCTGTTAATGATGCGCTGATTTTGTGACGTCAAACTCGACCAAAAATATATAAATGTTGAAATAGCAACTATTATCTTTTTCTTTCCGCTTTTTAGACTAGTTTCGCTAACGAAAACAATCGCACTTATCAGTTCTCTAATTAATACTGACTTTATCTACTGTGAGTGTAAGATTAATGAAATTACCAAACTCTTAATAGTAGCAACTGCCTGACTGCTGACCATTGAGATTAACGTTTTAACTATTATTTCATCCAGACAATTTATTTATCTATCAATCAAATCCTCTCACATGCCTCAAGTAATCTGTTTTCCAGTTTCCAATTTCTATTATCTGTTTTTTTATAATCTACATTTTTTATGTTATGCTTTTCGCACTGCAGCTTCTCATGGCCCCTAGCCAGGCAGGACTTTAAGATGCTGTTATATTTCTTCCTTTTTTTTGACTGAGGTCTGAGGTCTGAGCTTCTGGCTGAGGAGACATCGTCGTCTGCTTAGAGCAGAATTTCGTTTGGTTTTTTATTTCACATAGCTACCAACCCAGAGTCACCCTTAGGGCCAAATTCTCTCCCCTTGGTTTTTTTTCCTTGTGATTTCTGGACTGCGCTTCTATGCATGTTCAGTTTTTTTTTTTTTTGCATTATTTTGCTTCTTTTTTTTTTTTTTGCTCATAGATAGCACACATTTTTTTTGTGCTCGTTTTGCGATCGTCTGCGCCTGGAACTTCCCACGATCCTTGTGGACTTTTGTACTTAAGACATTTTTATGTGTGCGACAGTGTCATAAATACTTTTAATTAACTGGAAATGTGTGAGTGCGTGCGAGTGCGCATGCATGTATGTGTGTGTGTGTTTGTCTGGTTTGTCTGCCATCGCTCTTTATCTCCACATGCTGTCTCACTCTGGCAGACTGCAAGAAATTGAAAGTGAAGTTGGAACATTGTCGCTGTTGGGCGTGAGTGTTTCTTTTTTGCAGCGTATTTACCATAATTCGCTTGATTTTTTATAGGCATTCGACAATAGATATATATGCATGTACATATTACGGATACATATATGTGTATGTACGTACCCCAGTTAGCGATCGGTAAGCGCATACATCCGAACGTATTTGAGCAGATGTGTTTATATAGTTCATTGAACCTTGCTCTAAAGCAACAGCAGTTTAAGTTTGGCCTATGGCTTTGAGTAGGAGTTATTTTAACATTTGTATGTATCTGCATGCATACGTATATAATTATGTAAATGACATACTGTGTTACTATTTACTTTCGTCGGCTAATAATCAATTTAAATTTCTAATGTAAGAATTGGCAATTCTGTTAATGTTTGACACTGTAACACTGATGTTATGCATAATCAACATCATCAGTTAGCAACATTGTTGATGGTAATAAAAACACGCAAAATACGTACCACACTGACACGCAGATAAAAAGAAGACGGTGGGAAGCGGAGACAAGAGACGCACACACACACACATACATACATTCGTATGTACATGCGTACATAACATACATACATAAATTTATAGTTGGTTTGTGGGTGCGGTGGCCGTGGAGTTGGAGGCGGCACGTCACTTCCGTCTCTCGGTTTTTATAGCCGGCATTTGAGCGAGTGAAGAGCACGGCTCAAAAGCCCATACTCGCATTTACTCACAGAGCCACCTACCTAACTACTAGCTACCTACTGTGTTGAGTCTGGCATCCACATGCCACAAGGCGTCTGCCTACGTTCCACTTACCCATACACATTTAAAAAGTGTTTCGACTACTCAGCTGCTGCTTACGTTAGAGAGCGGCGCTCTCAGCTGTGAACTCTTGCTCTCAGCTGCTGCTGTGAATTCGCCGCGACAGCACACTTAACAGAGCCAAAAGCGTCACAATAACAGTTCAAATTGGCGGCAGCAAATTCGCCGCATTCAGTTTTTCGTTTACGCTCCGCACTGCTGGTCGTGTCTGTTTGTTGTTGCTGTCGTCGCTGTTGTTATCGTCGCCGTCGTCGTCATCGTGTCGCTGTTGCTGCTGCCCACTGAGAAAACGAATAGCCACACAAAAGTCTAAGCGACAACGCAAAACATCTAACGTAAAACGCCCATGTGAAGAAAATTAATGTAAAAATCAAGTCTATCCAAATGCTGCTGCTAAATAATCGAACAATCTAAAGGAAAAAATTACAAGTGACGTCATCGAATCCGTACTGGTGGCCTTGCCCAGTTTGCATGCAACATTGGAAAATACAAAAACAAGAAGAAAAGGAAGAGGAAGAGTAAGAAGCATTTGCAGCACACCGCCACAGCAGCAAGGCTTAACGTCACGTCGCCTCTTACGTTTTCTCTGTGTTCGCTTGCTCTCCCTCTCTCTCTGTCGCTCTCTCCGTTCGGGCGTTCGGTGGACTCTCCGTGATTCTCTCTTTCGCTGTAGTGTGTTTGCCGGCGACTCCACTTACTACTACGACGAAAAGACACTCAGGCCAAGCACTCACTTTGCGTTTACGTCGTGGCCCATGAAGTTCGTTTAGCTCGCCGCACAAAAATGTGAAAACTAATGAAAAACCGCACACATTGAGACACATTCAGCAAATAAACAAAAATTACAACAGTAACAATCATTTAGGACAGACACACACACACAGCTCGAGAGCATCATCAACAACAATTATGTGATATCTACAACAAATATATATTTTTTTCGTCTTAACTGCTGACGTCACACGTCAAAAAGGAGAAAATAAAAGCTTTTGCGCATAAAAGAAACACGAAAAACGTAGTGAATAATGTACATGAAAACGCAAAAAAATATGAAACGTGTGTGATATTAAATGAGCGCGACGGCGGCAAAAGTACCAACATCTACAAAACAGCAGCAGCGACGTTGGCAGCGGCAGCGGCGACGACGACGCAGGCGACGGCAGCAGCGTTTCAAGTCATTTGCTTTGCTGTGTTGTGCGTCGTGATAAAAATATATATGAATATAGCAAAGAAATTCCAATTTAGGTTCGTGCACTTTTTAAATAATACGTAAATATTAAGACAAACAACAACATTGAACTTATCAGTTGCTTTCAAACTGCTGCAAAGCGCCATGTGTTTTGCTTTAGTGTTTGTGTTTGTGCCGACAATTAATCATTCTTTTGAGTTTGCTTTGTGCTGTTTCTTCTACGTTCCAAAGCCCGTTAATAACCTTTATGTCTTTTATGTTTGCTGTGTGCGTGTTTGTATGTGTGTGTGTCACTTCTCGAAGTTTAAGTTGAAGCTACGTTTAATTAATTTGTAAATAGCAAGCATGCAAAGCTCACGCCCCTCTGTCAAAAGGTATTAAAATGTATGTGTATAAGTATGTGGTTCCACTTGCTGCTTCTTGCTCCACATTATCATCGTTTGTGGGCCGTACCTGGATTTAATATCCAAATGTTAGCTAACATTGCTGTTCGTCGTCGACCTCTCTTCAATTCTGTAATAGTTTCTGTTGTTGTTTCTGATAATGCTAACGGCGAACGGATATTGTGAATGCATATTTTTTTTGCTTTCTACTAAACCTCATGACTGCAGATGCGTCATTCTTCATGTGGGCAAAGTCAATCTTTTTTTTATATTTATTTTATCGTATGTTCGCATAATGTGATATTCCTGTTACTTTTATCAGCATTGCTTTGTATGATTTTTTGTTCTTTTAAGTTTTCGATTTCAATGGAATTGAGAAATTTTGACTTCATTCGAACTGCTTGTCCAGTATTGAATTTCATATTTGACCAAGCAACTGGCCAACGGGCGCCCACACACACATCACATAAAGCAAGCTAACGGCAACTCCCCATCTAATTTTGCTGTTTTTGTTTGCATTTTGCTAGTGAAATATTCTGCGACGCATTTTCTGTGCCTGCTAAAGCAGAGCTCTCTCTTTTTCTTCCTCCCTCTCGGTCTTATTGCGTGCACCTCTCTGCCGCCCACCAGCTGACAATTATTTTTGGCTTTTACACCCACCAAAAACGTGTACATACATATGTAAATAACAAACAGCCGCTGTTGAGCCTAACAGTGCTCTGTTGATGTTATTGAAGGCTTACATTTGCCTTCTGCCATCTCGCTCGCTCGCAATTGGGTGCGGAACTTGTATCTTTTACTTGTGCTGTTTACACTTGTCTCTTACTGTTTATTTAAATTGCATATCAAAGTGAGCAGCGTACTCACTGAGAAAGTACAATCAAATAATTAGATTTCGCTGTCGACTTAATTGTTGTTTTGTGGAAACACATTTAAAAGAGCAAAGTTAAATAGTCGTGTTTTGTCGTGGCGTAATTGGCCCTATGTAAACATTGCCTAAGTAACCGTAAATATTAATCAATATTAAATTTGTTTAAGCCATCTGTATGATTATGTATATATATATATACACATACATATATATATATATATATATACATATATATATTACATATATACATATATATATTACATATATATATATACATATATACCGGCGAATCCCCAATAACCCGGGTGGATCCCAAGTTCACAAAGCTAAACCTGCTGCGTCGCAATAAACATGCAATCCACACACTAGTCCAAAACATCAGCATCATCAGCAGCAATATGACAACAACAAAAACTCTGCCGTGGGACGCATCTGTCTGGTCTGGTCTAACAGCTGTTATGAAAAGCAACAACAACAACTATCAAGCGGCCGGCTTCTCTCTCTCTCTTTCTGAAGCCCCAGGTCGTGAGAGCAGCCAGCAAGCCTCAGCATCACACTCTCTCGCGCTAAAAATCCTCTTCCACCCGTCACACATACAAACGCATGCACACAACTCGACTGAGCGACGGCGGCTGTTAGCTATACACAAAATTCTTCGTTTCTCAGGCGCTTACCGATTGCTGAATGGTTTTGGCAATTGTTGTTGTAGGATGTGTTAATACATGTATATGTATACGCACATACTACGTATGTTTGTCTAGTCTGTCGCTTTTTTTTCTTTCGTGTTTTGTCTCTGCTTATCTACTGCGCATGCAAAATTCTGTGCAAAAAGAAAGCGAAATTTTTACGTGCGCTGCTGCAGTCGACAGAGAGCAGCGCTGCTCTGCTGCTTACTCTGCAACTCGTATATAAGTATGTATATACAAGTGAATGTTAAGAATATGTGATTGTACGTGTGCGTTGGCAAAGATAAATACATATATGTGTGTATATGTGTATACCTGTATATAGTTGCGTGCGCAAGAGTTAAATATGTATGTACATAACATATGCATAATTAAAGCGCCATAAATTGTTGGATGAATAACTAATTGCTCGTGTTAGAAGTTATTCGAGAGTACCGTTAGATTGCATTCGAAAAGCGCACAATTAGCAGCTGCTGACCGTAAGTCATGGATGATGTTTGTTTGTTTGTTTGTGGTGGGTGAGGGGGCAGCATAGAGGGTGGTATGGTCTGGTCACAGGTCTGGTGGGACGCAGCCAAGCAATTCCTTTCTTATTGGTTTTTTCGTGCTTTACTATACTTAATAAATGTATGCATATATGTATGCATTTGTGTGCGTATTTATGTATGTCTGTGTGTGTTTGCATTTGTATAATAAGCAGCAGTTTCCGAAGTCGAAACGCTATCAAAAAACGTTTGCGTGCTTGGCCCTCTATCTGCAGCTAAGTATGTATGTAAATATGTATATATGATGTCTATATACAGTTGTATGTGTATGTACATATGTTGTTTATACTTCTAGCTTTTTCCTCTTTATCAGTCAAACGAACGCTGCGCTCGGCTGCGCCGATGTCGTCGTCGTCGTCGTCAGGTTGATTGAAATAAAAAGCTAAGGTTGTTTTTGTTACTGCTGCTTTATTTATTTACTCTAGGCCATTTGTCCACGATTTGTCAGTTAATTTTTCATGTTCATGTTCTCTTCATTGTATGTATAATGTGCTCGATTTTCTTTTTTGTCTTGTAAGTCACAATTGCGTTTTATATTTACCTTTTGGCTTGTTGCTATTAGATAAATATATACACAAAGATGCCTGACAAGTGCACTTGATAGAAACACGCACACACACACACTCAAATATGCGCTCTCTTGAGTATATAATGTGTGTAAATACTTACAGATCTGCTGCAAGTGACGGGAGCCATCCACTAAAAACATGATCGACAGAAGCTGCTGTCGGCCAGTGTTGCTCTATGCTTTCGGAATGTTAAGCATCAATTTTAAAAGAGCACTCATCACATGCATTAAATAAGTGTTCGTGTCTTCTGACTGATACGCATTCAATAGATTAAATTAGCATACAAATCTTTGGTGTGCTTCTTCGCTTCGTGTGTGTAATCTTATATGCGCTCTGTAATTTTATATGCATAATGAATATACTATACTATGCGGACTACTGTTGTTGCTGCTGTTGCAGACATGTTGATCAAACGCAAAAATATTTCGTGTGCATTTAAATTAACAAATTTCAAAGGACCTACCTGGCGGCAGGCGACCCTTTTTATATTGTTTACTCTTTTTCCCTGTTACCCACATAATTCTTTGGAGCCGAGTATAAAATTTCCATGTATTCGATTTGAATTACCTGCCAACAAAAAATATAAATATAAAAAATGAAAGATATAAAACAAAACTTGCCGGGCCTGCCTGTAAGCAGATACCGTTTTTGGCACACACAGTAGAAAGCAACCACAGCAACAAAATCTCAGCAGTAAGAGTGAAGAGCAAGGGAAAGAGAGAGGGAAGAGAGCGAGAGAATGCGCAAGTGAGAGGCTGGCTATTGTTACCTGCCTGCGCCGATTCTCCGCCGCTGACTGGTGCTTATTTTTCTTGCCAATTTCAGCAAATTCCACGCGACGTTCCGTTCATTTTTGCTCGTTTTGCGTTTCATTGTACTGCTGCTTTACGTATGTATATTTCTGTTCTTGTTTCATACATACATACATATACGTGTATACATATATGTATTCCTAATGAACGTTTTTTTCTGTGACTGTTGTTTTCGCTATTTGTTGGCGCAATTAACAGTTCGAAAGTTTTAAAGCTGACGTTTGTCAAATGCAAATGTATTTATATTTTAACAGCGTCGCATGAGCAGTTAACAGCGCTTGTCATGCCATGTAAATTAACATAGAGCAGCGTCAATTGTTGTTCCTGCTGTTTTGGCTTTAGCTCTGGCTTGGTGGCCCTGTTTAATTGCTTTTTACGCTTGTTTCATCGTTTCAATTTGCCAACGCACAAAACGTTGCCTGCCAACCACCAATAACAACAATAACAAAGACGCGGGCCAAAAGCGGTTAATACAGCATTAACTATAACGTTACTCTCTTTACCTGTTTTTCTTCTTCGTTCTCGTTTTTTGCGCGGTCTCTTCGGCTTTTCTTCACACGGCAGGCAGCCGTCTGTCTTTGGCTTGTCGTATTGATTGTTTTAATAGTTTTTTTTTTTTTTTTGTTATGCTGAGTTTATTGACATTTGCGCTTGCGCGCGCGATTCCAAATGTGTACAACAACAACAACAACAAAACAATTCACGAAATTTTATGTTTTTGCTGTTGCTTCTTATGTTAGACATATTTTTGGCATGTTTGCTGTGTTACGCTGCTTTGCCTCTGCGATCTTATACATATGTAATTCAAAATGGTGCCAGGCCTGTGCTTTATTAACCACATTTTCGATTTAAGAGTCATGGGACGCGCTTGGGGCTCTCTTTGCGCACTTCACTCCACTCCACTTCACTTCCCATCGTTGCGCTCTCTGTTTCGCATTTGTAAGCTGCAGTGGCGTTTTGAGTTCCCCACATGTTGTTGTGTTAATGCCATGTAAATGCAAATGCAGCCCCATTAAATATTGAAAACAAAACAAGAAATTAAATGACGCTAAGGTTGAATGTGCAATGTGCCAATTGCATAAATATTGGACTATATAACAGAACTTGACTAATCAATTGCCTTCTTTGTTTTCCTTCCTTGCATTGCAGATGTGAAGAATCCCTAGGTGCTAATTTAGTTGATAAGCGCAAACAAAAAGTACAATAAAGAAAACAACAACAAATAAAAACTCAATACACACACACACAAACTTACGCATACATCAACAGTCAACTTAACCAACTGGGTGGCAACGTTTTTAGCGGCAAGAGCAGCGCTTAAAAGTATGCTACAACGAAATTCGGGCGACTGCCCCGCTGCCAGGCAAACGTAGCAAAAAAGCAAAAGACAAACGAGGAGAGACCCAGACCGACAGCGAGAACCGTGAGCAGAGCAGTGAAGAGAAAGAGAAATAGAAGGGGCAGAGAAGCGGGAGAGAGCGCTAGCAAAAAACTATTTTTGTTACAACTGCAGGCGCGCGCGACTGCGAAATGTCGAAATTTTTTATAACCGCCGCGCCCAACAGCAACAACAACAACAATAATAGCAACACACAGCGTCAGCAGCAGATTTATGGCGGCGCAACTCAGGTGGTACGCAAGCTCAGCTACGATCCGCTCGGCACCAACAATAACAACAATTATAACAACAATATTGTGATCAAAAATGAAAAGTTGCTGGAAATTGATTACGAGCACAGCGGCGGCAACGATAACAGCAGCAGCAACAACAACAATAACAATAATGGCAGCGGCGTCGCTGCCCACCTGCGAGATCACGTATACATAAGTCTGAACAAAGGCGGTGGCACAACGACGACAACAACAACAGTCATTGCTGAGGCAGCGAGCATACATCAACAGCAGCAACATCAGCAGCAGCGCAATGGTGGAGGTGCTGGCAAGACGACTGATATCACACACTACTACAAGGTAAGTAGCAGGGAGCGAATACAAAATATCTCTAATCAATTACGTTAATCGATCAATAAAAACTTCATTTTTATTAGTGCGTTTTTCGATAAGTTTTCCAATTTGCTAATGCTAAATATAACATTTCAAAGAGAGCCAAAATATATCGATAAATGAAAACGATACTTGCCGCCCACAATATGAACAAATTACAAATATACACATATTTTTTTATACACTCACCACTCTCTCTCTCTCTCTTTCGCTCTCTGTTTCTCTGCACACAGGTCAAGCGAAGGCCTCACGCAGGCACCCACGAGATCCACCCCAAGAAACAGGCCAAGCAGAGCGCACAGCATCAAACGGTTACCTACAACAACAACAACAGCAACAGTAAACAGACGGCCCAACAGCAGCAGCAGCAGCGCTTCCATCAACAGCAGCAGCATCAGCAATACGACGTCGTCGAGCACGACGAAGACGATGATGTGGAGACGAGCAAACCGAGCGGCAACAACGTTTCCTCATCGCATTCGCATGCACACATCGTGAGGACAGCGTCGCATCAGCAGCAGCAGCAGACGACGTCGCAGCAACAGCAGACAGCGCTAGTGACTTCGTCATCGGCCTCAACTGGAAGCAGCGGCGTCGGTACCGGCAGTAGCAATGGCGGTGATCGCAATCGAGCGGACACCTCGCTGGGCATTTTGACCAAAAAGTTTGTGGATCTGCTGCAGGAGTCGCCGGATGGTGTTGTTGATCTAAACGATGCCTCGACACGACTATCCGTGCAGAAACGTCGCATCTACGACATTACGAACGTGCTCGAGGGCATCGGCATCTTGGAGAAGAAATCCAAGAACAACATTCAATGGCGCGGCGGTCAATCGCTGGTCAGCAGCGAACGGTCCCGCCACATCGAGGCGGAGAGCGAGCGGCTGGAGCAGCGGGAGAATGAGCTCAACACCCTAATCGATCAGATGCGGGGCGAGCTGGCCGAGATATCGCAGGAGGTGGAGAATAGCGGTGGCATGGCCTATGTGACGCAGAATGATCTGCTCAATGTGGACCTGTTCAAGGATCAGATTGTGATTGTGATCAAGGCGCCTCCAGAGGCCAAACTAGTGGTGAGTATTTTTTGCTGCCATAAATCGTAGTGAGTTCACATTAGTAAGGCACTGTAATCCAGAAACTGACTATATCCTTTGCCATGGATTTAGTTAATGATGCATATTTATATATATATTCGTATATACATAGAGCTCTGCTAGCTACAAATCTTGACTCGTCCCTCGTTTTCGGGCGACGACGTCAGGCAATTGTGCTTCTTCTTTGCGTCTGCATGCCATTAAAGATGGCGCCCTATTTTTAGAAGCGTCGCAGACGGCGACAAGCGACGCATTGCAAAATGGAACCAAACCCTCCAACCCCCCACCCCCACCTCTCCCATCCCACCAACACTGCTTTGTGCTTTCCCTGCACATCCATCGGGTGAGCAGCAAGCTTTTCCTCTTTTTGATATCAAGCAAGCAGAAAATTATTTGTGCATATATTTCTCTAAGCAGAAAAGTTTTTCCAATCGAATTTCAAGCAGACGTCTTCTGTTCTTTGTCTTCTTCTTATTCTTCTGATATTCTGGCCAAACACTATTTATAAATATTTCGCTTAATGTTTCCGCTCGCCTTGAACTGTTTAATGAACTCGCGCGTATCGCACGCACGAGTGATAATTATAAGTGTGAAGGCTGTGCTGCGATCATTATCGGTTACAGGTGGGCGGGCAGGCTCTAATATACGCACAGTGCACACAGTTTATAAACCACTACGCTATTTAAGATTTGAGATTGAGTTAATTAATTTATACAACAGTCTGGCAATACTGTTGCCGTACATGTACACAACATTTCCAGAGTACAGGCCTGTTATCGCTGCTGTTAATTAACAGATGTAAAAACATTTCTGTTATTGAATAAAATTTTGCGCTTTTCCAGCTGCCCAACACAAAACTGCCGCGCGAGATCTACGTGAAAGCGGAGAATAGCGGGGAGATCAATGTCTTTTTGTGCCACGACAATTCACCGGAGAATTCGCCAATTGCGCCGGGTTCCAGTTATGCGAGCGGTGTCCACAGCGGCATACGCACAGCGACATCGAAGCGACTGCATCACATGACCAATCAGCACATCGATCCCCTATTCAATAACATTGATGCCATGAGCACCAGGGGTTTAGGTGAGTCAGCCTCAGTCTCAGCCTCAGCCATCAATAAAACGACCGACTCATTTATATTTTTGTTGATTCGACTTTTCAGGCCCTCCACCATATCGCTTATCGGCGCAGCGTAACCTCAGTAAGTCGATTGAGGAAGCGGCCAAGCAATCCCAGCCTGAATATAATAACATTTGTGATATTGGCGGCGTCAAATATGAAGTGACCTCGCCACAGCAGCAGCAGCTGCAGCGCGCCTCGACGCATGCAGATGATAATAAGGATGGTAATAATGATGATGATGATGTTGACGACGACCTTGACGATGAGCTGAGTCAGAAGGTGCCGACGCTAATCAGTCCTGTGGTGCGCGGCAGTGTTCATCATCAGCGGCAGCAGAACGTCGCTATTCAGAAAATTATTAACAGCCTAACGCAATCCCCGCCAACGCCGCGCATCTGTCGGCGTGCGGCGAATTCAGCTGCCAACAATTCCGCCGCGGGCAACACAACTACGCTTAATAGTCATAACAGCAGCAGCAGCAACAATAGCAACAGCAACAACAATTCCCAATCCCACAGCAATAACAGCAGCAGCAGCACAGTAAATTACAACATCAACAATCAGCAGCAGCAGCGGCGCAGCGATGTACCCATGTATAACTGTGCAATGGACGACGCGACTGCGACGTATGCTGTTAGCAATAACAGTAGCAGAAACAACAACAACAACAGCGGCAGCCACTCGTCCGCAGTAAGCTCGCTGCAAATGCAGTTTGCAGCAGTGGCTGGAAATGAGAGCAACAGCGGGCTTGGCGTTGGCTTGGCGGCAACATATGGCGACATCTCTGGCGCTGGCGCCACTGTTGATCAGCAGCAGCAACAGATGCAGCAGCAATTCAACTACAAGAATAGTTATCGCAACCTGCCGCCAGGCGGCGCCGACTGTGACGCCGACAGCGATGGCAGCACTGTTGCTCTCCAAGGCCTCGATGCGCTGTTCAGCGATATCGACACGGACTGTAAGTACTTTTCAATGATTAACATTTAATTCACTGTTATTCTCTGTTTGTATGCCGCCGCCTCTCGTATACGCCTCTCTCATCAATCCGCCCATCAAATACGCCACACATCGCCTATGTATATAACAGCAGCAAGTAGTACAGCGACTGTGTTAACAGTTCGAATTCGAAATGAAGCCCACTTGTCAAGAACTCTCTCTGTGACTTGCGTGAAATTTCATATGAAAACCGCATCACAGTCTGAGTTCTTGCTGAGCGCGCTTTCGCACAGCAGCATAAATAAAATCAAACGAACAAAGCAGTGAAGTGTTTCTAATCTAATTTTCTATTTTCTGTTCTTTTTTCTTTTAATTTACTCAATATATTTCGGCAAGCTACACCAACCACCGAGAATCAGTTCAAAATTGAATTTTTACTATATCATTTTTATTTTGGTTAATTTTAATAATTGTAAAGTGAAATGTGTAACATAACCAAATTACCTTAAAAAATATATTTATATACATAACTGCAGTAATCAGTTAACATATCTTTCTGTCATCGCTCTATCTTTTCACATACACACACACACACCAAAGCACACGCACAACAAGCACGCTGTCACATTTAACATTGCAACTTTTATACGCTGTTAGGTTAACATTGTGACCAGTGTTAATTAACATTAACTCAAAAATATAAAGTTTCCCTGCCTATGATTAAACTAAACAAAAACTAATACATTAAAGCATTCAATTATATGCATAGAGAATGTACGCACATACATCGTATTAACCCGCCGCCTTTATGTTGTTCAACTGGAACCATTTTATATATCAATCCAATCAACGCGCAAGCGCAAATTCATTTTGGAACTGAATTCTCGTGGGTCTGCAGTGCACTGACCGTTGCAGAGGGCAATTGTTCATTTTGAAATTGAAATTTTGTAGCACCATGAGATTCAGCTCTGGCGTGAATTTCAAACATGCATCCACCAAATCAATCAAAATAAAAATAAAAAACATGGATATAATAAATCATATCCGCAAATCAGCAATTGAAATCAAATCAAAAATAATGTCACATCTCTCATCTATGCAAATGGATATGATAGAGTATCTATTTATTTGTATATGTATATTTTTAGCTAATTAAATTGCCCTCTCTGTTTACAGACTTCAGTAACGAGGCGTTTGTCTCCATCGATCCACCGGATGACAACGATTATCCTTACGCTCTCAACGCCAACGAGGGCATTGATCGTCTCTTCGACTTTACCTCCGATGCCTATGGGCCCTAAGATCGAACAATCGATCAATCCGCAGAAGCCAGCCAGCCAAACACGTACACACACACCAACACCAACACACACACGTACACACAAATACAATTGCGAATCGGGGATTGGGGTTGTAAGGGGGGTAAAGGGGGCGGGGGTGTTTATAATTTTAAATTATATACAAGGAAGCAGCGCATATTATGTTAGAGATGATCTATTATTACTATATTATAATTATTATTATATTATTATTACGAATTATCAAGTACAGCAAAAGTTTAAGGAGAAAATCAACAACAGTTAAAACTAAAACAATACAAAAACTATGTAGAAAACATAATGAAACTAAGTTGTGTGTAAAATTTTAGGCGTAAACCTACAATTAAATTTATAATCCAAACGTATTTTAAGTAAAAACAAAAAAAAAAAGCCCTCACAAAATGCAAAAAACACATTTTATAAGCAACTTTAAATTTTTAGCCTTAAACTACAACAACAACAAGAAACTTAAAGCAAAAAAGATAAGAATGAGAACAACAAAAAATACAAGCCTCATTACAAAAATATTTTGCGCCAGAACTGTCTGTAAATTAGTACACACAAAACACACACACACATAATTTTTAATTAGTAAAACCAAATAGTTATAAAATTAACATTAAATGAAAATAAATCACAACAAACAAACAACCAATCAATCAACAAACAAATTCTCAGTTGAAAATTGTAAATTCCAAAATGAAATGCAGTAAAACTGTAAACTGCAACATTCTCTCTATATCGACCAACACCCAGTTTAGTCAATAACTGCATGCATCTGAATCAGGAAACTATATAGCAATTTAACTGTTAAACAATGACCAACAAGTCAGTCCAGTCAGCAAGCAAGCAAACAACAACTTTTGTCAAAGCTGTATTTTCCGAGTCCTGTCTGCTGTTTTGTATATTTTTAGTTGCCGTTTCAAGCCACCTTTTTTCTCTCAGTGCGTTTGATTTAGTTATTAACGCTAAGTATGCATTATTACTTATTTGTTATTGTTATGAAATTGTAAACTATGTAAACAACACAATCAACAAACTACAAAAACACGAAAAACACGGCAGACTTGTTACCTCCCTCCTCCCTCCTCTATACACCCAAATAGCAGTTCGAAGTTCACCAACAAAGTCAAAGCCAAATCATCCCCCATATCCACAGTATAGACAACAACAATAACTACAGGACAGAACACCCTGTAACCAACTGCAACTAGTTATTTATACCTATCGCCTAGAGGTTAAACAAATTACAAATTAAATGCAAATCAATTACAAATCATAATACAAAATGTGTATAAAACCGATAAAGCGAAAACTCTATAAATGTACTTTTATTTTATAAACAAACAAAATAAAACAAATTTGTTAGGTACTTTTCCTTCGTTTAAAAAAAAAACAAACAAAAAAAAAAACAAATAAATATTAAAAGCGAAGAAAGCATAAAATGAAAACATGTGCCATTTATTATACTTGGGTTACGAAATTACAAAGTTATGGGTTAATACATCTTAGCTTTTACATTCTAGCCCACTAAGCTATGTCCTCAATGAAATCGAAAGGACACATAATTTTGAAATCGCAGATTCAAAGATTTTGCATGATTCGACAGAAAAATGCCTTCTTATTGCCAATTTTTGTCCTGCGCAACTTGGCCATTTCAAGGACTATCCGGATGTCCTTTGTACCACAAATAATCATTGATTTACCTATTCGAAAAAGTAATAAAAAGGACGAAAGTACTTCAAGAGGCTGAAATAAATAAAACAAAAATACCCAAACATCGTTCATATCTTTAGCTATCCTTGCCGGTCCTGTGGCAAAGAGTTGTCTTGACCAGGGCTACCAACTAGCCAAAGGACATAAAAATCGTCCTTGTAGTTTCCAACAAAATGAAGATATTATTTTGATGAATATTCTTAAGGCCTGCAGCCAAATTTGTACGAGTGGGTTCCAAGGTGACGATTCTAACGTAACTTGTTCTTCGAAAATATGTAAGGATTTGACCCCGTTTGAGCAATTTTCCTGAAATCCATTGCATTAGCCGTTGACTTATCCTAAAAGTATGCTTTAATCCTCTTGTTTTTCAGAGACACGTGTGCACCACGGATTCGATGGTTCGTTCTGTAAATATGCTTTAATTTTTTTGAATTTTTCCGTAGTATCACTAAGCAGACAATATGTATTGTGGTAGTATGCAGTGTTTTTATTGACTTCAAGAAAGTAGTTTTAGTCTGCTAGTCTGTGATGCCTGATTATACACTTCTGCCTGTATCCTTGCCATGTGCCTAGATTGTAAATTCTAGATGTCTTAACTTGAAGTTGAAAGAAACTCTCAGTTAACCGCACATTTGACCCAATATTAAACAATTTCAATTTATTTCTTTATGTATTAGTTTTTATCATAGTCTCGCCATAATATTTTCGTTACATCATAATATGTGTAGTTGATTATTTCGCTTATATAAACAGGAAACAATTAACTTAGCTTTACATTTACAATTAGCTTTAGTTAGAAATAATAAAAATATTGAAGCTTTTTTGTTTGTTTTGTATTAATTTATTATTTGATAGGTTTTTTTTCATAGGTGTATATGAATACACCAAAGCAGCTAAGTGCGCCAACTATGCAGAATATATATAATATCTATATAAAAGTTGCAGTTTGACATCATCGCGGCTGCCCTCAAAAGTTTATTACAAATTTTGTTGTTGTTGCTGTTAAACATTTGCAGTTCGCTACAAAAATTGAGTTAATTCAACTATTAAATATACATAATTTTTATAATGCTTCGGCTGCTGCGTTTTTATATATGTATGTATATGTATGTATATAAATTTATTGTTGATTTAAATTTACGTTGATTAATTTATAATTCCATTAATTGTTTTTACGTTTTCATTTCGCATTAAGTTTACAATTTTCGTTAGAATTTTTGCTTTGTTATGTACATAAAAACAAAAGGAACTATATTTTTCAGTCTTTTTAGTGTGTGTGTGTGTATGTGTGTTGTGTGTATTTATGTAGAATATCTATTGTTTTTAACGTATTTTATATTTAATTTAATTATTATTTCAATAATTTTTGTTTTTCAAATGTTTTTAATCGATTTTATATTCTAGCAGTTTGTATAATTCATTTAAATATTTTAAGTGTCCTTGTTTTATTTTTCTTTGCATCTATAAAATAAAATAAGAAATAAACTTTGCTTGTGTTTTTTATCTCCATCAACTTTTTTCTGTCTATTTGTTAATGTACAATTATATATATGTATATATATATATATATATAAAGAGCGAAGGCAAATATCGAATACTTTTGTTGTTGTTGTTATTATTATTTTTGCATTTTCAATCTAAATTTTGTTGCAGTTACAATATTTGGGGAGAAAGTGTGTGTGTGTGTAATTTTGAATTTCTTTTCTGTTCATGTTTCATTTATATAGCAAGTCTTGAAATGTTTTTATGTTTAATTTTGTCAGATATTACGCTCAGAAACATATCACGTGCAGAACATTATTGCATACATACATATGTAACAAAGTATATGTATATGTATTGGTATGTGTATATATGTATGTATGTTTGTAATTCGTCTATTGCTTTTCCATGTATTTGTAGTTGTCTATGATCCATAGATATATGCATGTATATACATTGACCTCTAAGCGCTTCATTCTTTCGTCGGATTCTCCTTTTTCGTTTCTTGTTCTACTTAATTTGAGTTTATGGCAATATCATATACATTCTAACTGTTTATGTGTGCACATGTGTGTGTGTGTGGTGTGTAGGTGAGTTGGAGTAAAATGCGATTTATAATACATATATGTTAATATGTATATAGCATGTAAGTGTGTAAGTTATGCAGCAGTTACTTAAGCTCTCAATTACGTATTTTGAAGCTTGGCTTCAATCAAAATTAATTTAGAGAAAAAAAATTGAAACAAAAAGAAGATAACAAACACAATTTACAACTCTTCCTCTCTCTATCTCTTTCTCTATCTCTTTCTCTACCTCTTTGCTATGTATATGTATGGATATTTATGTATGTATGTATGTAAAGTATATAAATATTTTTTCTCAGCACAAACTTTTGCCAGTTGCCAAGCGCCATGCATAAAATCAGCGAACATTTCTCCTTTTTTTTTGTTTCGATTTTTTTTTTGTGTTTCATTTACAGACAGCATCGTTTTTTTCTTTCTTTTTCTTTTCCTTTTTTTTTTTTTTTTGAACATAAACGCTCTAAAAACTGCAACATAATGCCAATATAAAAAAAAAAAAACAAGAAAAAAAAGATTGAGTACATATACACAAGTTGTAGTCAAAATTTTAGTTGGCAATAGTAACTAACTAATCGAAGGACCTTAACTCAGTGAAGATTTTGTTTGTTGGTTTTGTTGTATTGCTTATGATTGTTGCTGTTTTTGCTGTTGTGTTTCATTTTGTAGTTGTACAGTTAGTTTGCTTCATTGTTGCATCGTTTCGTGTTTTGCGTTTTAGGTAGGTACTAAAATAGTTATTATAATTATACATAAATTAGATAAGGTCTATACATATGTACACACATATATGTATTTTGTCTATGTCTAGTTATAAACGGTACTTAGGTTGGTTGGTTGTTGGCTTTTGTACTTTTGTTATTTGCATTTAGGACTTGTTTTGTTTTGTTTTGTTGTATGTATTTTCAAACGGCGCTAGTAAATTATAAAAGAAATACTTAACAAATACGAAAACATACATAAATTAAGCTGGGCAAAAGTTTGCTGGCGGCCTTAATGTTAAGCATGATTTACATATGTTAAGGGGTAACATCAGCTAACTAACAGCAGAAGTTTAACAGCGCTCAGTTAACAGTGCATTTACCTTTGCTCAAGCTTGGCTACCGTTCTATCGCTCTCTTACTCTCTTAAACACTCCCTCTCTCTCTCTCTTGTACCAATCGAGTTATATTATAAGCATGCTTTGCAGGCGCTCTCTCGTTCTGAGTACCCCTGTTCAATATTCCTACATATTTCTATGCTAATTGCTACATATACATATACATGTATCTATTTACAAACTTCTCCCTCGACACTTGCGATCTGTTTACGCTTCGCGTCCTATGAAACCATTGGGTGGCGGTGGCCTCGGCGTGTTCTGCTGCCTTAGCCAATTTCCCTTGAGTATATTGGACGTATTGGGAGCCAACGCAGCAGCTGCTGTAACCGCTTGTGCCGCTGCCGTTGGCGCTGTCGTCTCCACTTTTCGCGTCTGACTGACGCTGCGACTACGCGGCTGCTGCTGCTGCGGCTTTATGCGTGTGCGCTGCTTTTGCCGGCTGAGCGGCATGCGCTCCATTTTGATGTGCTCCGTGTGCTCATCGGCATCATCATCGTCATCGCTGCATTTTAAAATTGAAACTTGATTAAATGTATACCCAAAACAAAAAAAGTACGCTTTTTCTTCAGAACTTACTCGTCGTCATTATCGTATTCATCGGTGCTACTGTGCTGCATTGCCGCATAGTTGGGATTATCGCTGGTAAACACCGGACCCTGTTCAGGTCCAGTTTGCGGCTCATTCATCAGTACATAGTTGGGATTGTCGCTGAGCACGTTGAATGGTGTTGCTGCTGACTCCGTTGCTGGTGCCTGCATAAGTTCATAGCTTGGATTCAGACTGCTGGTAGTCAGCTTTTGGGGCCAAGCAGAATTCACCGGATCTGCACTGTTGACAGACTCATCCAGCAGCTTGTAGTTGGGATTGTCGCTAATGATTGTTGTGCTGCCATTACCATCAGCGCTGGGCGTCATCTCTGTGGGCGTGTAGAAGCGTGGAGTATAGCTGCCCGCGCTTCCACTGCCGCCGCTCTCGATTGTGCCCAGATTGGGGCCCATTGTGACCATTGCCATGCCGGACGGATGACTGGTTAAATTTGTGTTGCTGCTGCTGCTGGGCGCATTTGAGATGTTGCTCTTGTGGCTCTCATTGCTGTCGCCGCGCTTCAAATTGAAGCGACTGAGCAGCCCGTACCCAACGCGATTCCGTAAAGTGTCGGCGACGACACGCTTGAGGCTCGGATGACGACTGCTGCTTCCAGTATTGGAGCTGGTCCCCGATGCTGTAGACGGCTGCAGTGAAGAGGAGACAACACCGCCGACAACACTACTACTGCCACCGCCAATAACTTCGTCCGGCATGGAGCTGCTCATGCTAGGCACAATACTGGCGCCGCCGCCGCCAGCGCCGCGTATCGTTTTCAGCAGCAAATGCTGCTCCCCACTGAGCCGGCCGCTGTCGCTGTGTGGGAGCTCCGCAAAGTTTGGACTTGGATCGTACAGTTCGTAGCCGCGCTCGGCATCCGCTGTTAACACCGTGTTACCATCTGGCTGCACATAAGCCGCATCGTCAATGTGTGAGCCGCCGGCTGTGGGCAGCGTGGATAACGCATCCGGTGTGCTACTGATTATGTAGCCCGAATGCATGCTGAAGGGAGAATGCGTTGTGGCCTTGTCATCGACCATTGCGATCGGACTCTCCGCTGGCTGGTCCATCGATGTGTTGTGCTCCATGTTCGACTTGTAGCCCTGGTATTCGCCCACACGTAACGGCGTTGTGGCATCTTCACCATCCACATCGGCATCGAGATGAGCGCCCGCAAAGACATCCACTTGATTGCGCTCCTTGCGATCCTTCTCGCGATACTGCACACCCGCATCGGAATAGTAGAAGGCGACCTCTTTGAAGTGCGGATCAGATAGGTGTTCCAAATAGCTAATTATATCAAGGAACGAGGGTCGCGCTGTCTGTCGATAAAGCCAACAGCGATGCATTAACTTGTGCAACAGCTCCGGACAATTGTCCGGCCGTTCCATAATACCTCCATCAATGACATAGCGCAGCACCTGCTCATTGGACAAGCCCTGGTAGGGCTGTGAGGCCAACGTCGCCATTTCCCACAGTACAACGCCAAAGCTGAAGACATCACTGGAGCTGGAATAGACGCCGTCTCGCAAACTCTCCGGCGGCATCCAGCGCACGGGCAGCAGTCCCTTTGTGGCCTTACGATAGTAGTCCGTCTCGTAGATGTCGCGCGTCATGCCAAAGTCACCAATTTTCACGGTCAGATCGGCGGCAACCATGCAATTGCGTGCAGCCAGATCGCGATGGACGAACTTTTTGGCTGCCAGATAGGCCATGCCATCAGCGATTTCGATGGCCATCTGATAGATGCGACTGTATGGCGGTGGCTGTACGGTGCCCGACGTTGCTCCCGTGCTGTTGGTGAGTCCAATCCGCTGTTGATAGACGGCTAATACGTCCTCCCGTTCGTCGGGTCGATGGGCACGCAGGTATGACTTGAGATCGCCTTTTTTCATCAGCTCCATGACGACCAGAGCGGGCTGCCCACGCGAACAGACGCCAAGAAGCCGGACCACATGGTACGTGTCGAACTCCTTCATCACGCTCGCCTCGCTCAGGAAATTGGTGCGCTCCCGATCGGTCGCATTTTCATTAACCGTCTTAATCGCACACGGCGTATCCTCGCCATTTTGACTCTTGAGTATGCCCTCGTAGACCATGCCAAAGGAACCCTGACCCAGTGAGCCCAGCTGTATAACGTGCTCGCGCGGCACTTCCCAATCATCGGGCACGTATTGCAGGCTCGCATATAATGGATTCACTTCCGTATTTATGATTAAATCGTGCGGGGTTCCCTTCTTTGGTGCAATCCAACAGTAAATGGCGCCGAATAACATAATAAGGACGACGCCAACCCCGGCGCATATAATTGCAATCATTTTTGAATTACCAGGCGGCTATAATAAAAAGGGCAAAGTGAAGAAGTTTTAAAATGGAATGAGGTCAGCTTAAGTGTGTAAACTACTTACCGGCACTGTGACGTAGACAGCATCCGTTAGTTCTCCCTCACCGGCCAATGAACTGGCCCTTACGCGGAAGCTGTACTTGCCTTCATTCAAGTTGGTCACAATGTAGCCGCTCTGATTGCGATAGTCGTCCACAGTGATACATCTTTTCTCGTCGAGGACGTCCTGTTCCTGTCGCCCATAGATAATCACATAGGAAACGATGGCACCGTTTGGATGCAGAGGCTCCTCCCAACGCAGACGAACATTGCCTCGAGTTGTGTTAACGTTATCCATCAACTCGCCCGTTAGATTAAATGCTCTATCCACGTGTTCTGTAATGAGGGAAATTGATTAGATATAAAATATATGTACATCTATCGTCGAATGAGTGCTTACCCAGCTTTTGAGTTCTCTTTTCCCAGGGGTCGGCATCGCTGCACAAGAGTTTAGTTTCGTTAACCTCTGGCTCACGGCAAGCACGCACGGTGAGGGAGTAGTGCGAGAAGTGTCGCAGATTCGTTAAAAGGATCTGGGTTGTATTCTCATTTACCTCGGCGGAGAAGATCGTGTAATAGGAGTTAGTTTCATCCATTTCCGTCATATTCAACCAGCTCTCCGCCTTATCGTTGGTCCGTGATCCGATCTGCGACTCACTGTCGTTATTAGTCGAAGAGCGAATGTGGCGCATCAGCACGCTGCTTATCTCGAGTTCACCCTCATAAATTTCAATGTAGCGCCTGCGCCTGCGCTGTATAGCATTTGGACTGGCAAACGAGCCAGCGCCATCGATGGTGCTGTCATCGCGCTTCTTCGGTACGTAGAGAAAGTTTTGTAGCGCGTTTTCGAATTCGATGTCATCGAACAATTTCGCCTCAGCTTTTTGCTGATCGAATACGCTGCGACCGCCCGCATCACATTTGCAGTCAGGCCCTGGCGTCTCTTTAATCGTCTTTTCCGCAGGCGATGCGAAGGTCACCTTATCCAAGGAGATATTTGGCAAGGCTAAAAACAATGTTGAAAGTTTTTGGATTAGCACTAAAACTCCTGACTATGCAATAACTGTGGTCACTTACGATCCCGGCAGAAGTTACGATAACGCTCCAGTTTAGCGTCACGATGAGTGAGCTCAGCGCGTACCTGGTACTTGATCAATTTGCCTTTCATGAACGCCGGTTTTTCCCAACTTAGTAACTGTAGAAATGGATAAGTGGTTAGGGAAACAATCTACACCCATCAACCCGGGATCATACTCACAATTCTCGAGCTGTTTATGGAGATGGCACTAATATTGCGCACCTTCGATGGCTGATCTCCCATTGTCCGGAAACGTATTATTTCGCTCTGATAGTTACGCTTCTCCGATGATATGGTCATGGTGCGCACATAGACAGCGTATTTGGTGTACGGACTTAAGTTATATATATATTTAATATTTTGCTTGTTCGGTTCAGTCACTTCCCATCTGTAAATCGAGTAACAGATGAAACTTTAATTTCAATTCATTACTTTAGCATTATGTCTGACGCACTTATCTGAACAGGGCTGATAGTCCCTGGTCTGATTGCCATAAGGATCGGCTGTAAGATAGAATTGGTAGCCAATGAAGGAACGCTCGTCATCAAAATTCACGATTGAGCTATTGATCGCAAATGAAACATACGTGCTTTCCGTCGCATTTATTTTCACATCCAAATCGATCGTATTGCCTGTGGTACAGTTATTATTAATTAGTTATGTTATTTATATATACTATATGGGGATATATATTTCAGTTATAAGCAACATACATGACGCCTTGTTGCCATTGGAATCTTCGGCCACCTCGTTTTTGTTAAACTTATCTGGCTTGCCGGGCAGCATAGGTTTCAGCTTCTCAATGGTTTCGATGCATAGCTTTGGATTGAAGTGAAAGAAGACGCTGCCAGTCGTAATGCTGACTGTCTGATTTTCGGCCCATATCGTCTCCAGATCTTGGTTTTCCAGCACATACAGAGCATAGCGGCCCTCGAGTAGTTTATTCCCCTTGATCGTTCGCAGGCTTTTGAAAAAGTCCAACGAGGTGAGGCCATAAGTTAAGTGCACCTTTAGATACGTATTGATTGTATGTATCGCTCCCAAGCCGGACCTCAGGGCTTCCATCATGTGCGCTGTAAGGATTCATAAATGATGAGCTGACTCAGTTTGGGGTTCTGTTGGTTGATTGTCTTACCTCCGCCACGCTTAACGGTTATGGTCAATCCCTTTTCGTCGATCACAGTGCAGCCATGGAAATCCTTGGCTCGCTCCACGCTTTCAATTTGGCCCCCGGCGCAAGTCATCTCGCAGGTGCCGTTACACTTCTTGCAAGTGTTTTCAGTTTTCTTGTAACCCTCCTCACACCTCGTTGTGCACTTGCCGTTGTGATGCACCAACGGCAGCTCCTTGCTGCTCTCGTATTTAGTGCCAATCTGTTCGCAAATTTCCGCAGTGATGCATCGTTGTTCGTACTGAACATGGAGTGATTCAAATTAGTAACGAAAGAGTACTTGTTGCAATGTTGCAACAACTTACCAGAAAATAGCCATTGGGACATTGGTTAATGCATTTGCCGTCAATGGAAACATTGCGACAGGCAGTACACTCGCCCAGATTATTATTGCAGCTCCCCAGACAGGATTCGTTGCAGCAGTGCTGGTCATCAATGCAGTTGTACGGACACTCCTTAGGGCAAACTATAAACGCAAGATGAAACAATGTGGATTCCTTGCAATTTTGGCTAAAATCAACTCACTTGTCTGGCACGCCACGCTGTTCCAGCAGTAACGCTTTTTATCCGGATACTCCCTGCACGCGCCAGCATCCGTAATGGAGTTCTCCTGCACGTCATTGCCCTTCGTTTCGCCCGGACAGCTGGCACATTCCGCTTCATGGCGATTGAACTTCAGCACAATGTCGGAGTCCGTGACATTCTTGGACACGATCTGGCGCCAATTGACCGTCTTGACAAAGCACAGGTAGCTGTTCTTCTCGATGCGCACCCCTCCATTGGTGATGGCTCGCAATTTGGTCAGGCCAATGTCGGTCATATCTCGATTTTGATATACAACCAGGGCGTAACTCTCGAAGAGTATATTGCCGCGTATGACGCTCAAATTGGGAAAGATTTTCGATAACGACAATAGATTAGATACACGATAAACGAGTATATAGCCAGTAACCTCGGTGAGCATCGGATATGTTTGATTCAGCTTATCCGCATCGTTGATCAGTGTTATTAGCAAAAAGCCTTCAATGATCGTACAGTTGGCCAGCTGACTAAGCTCCGATATATTGTTGCGTATGTCCATCGATTTGCATGCTGTTCCAAAAAGAAAATGAGTTTTTATTTTTTTATATATTCCATCAATTATATACCCGTTGAAAATGTCCTTACACTAATTGCACCAAACCATAGAACTTCGAATTGATTAAGTGGTGCACTAAATCAATTTTTGCTAAACTAATACCAGTTATTGGGCATTAATAGTTGCAATCAAGTGTCATAAATCTAATATGAGATGTTGTTAAATTTATTTATTTATAATGTACTTATCAAAAAAAAATAAATAAATAAAATAAAATGGATACTGAGTTTAGTTTGTTCAATATGAAAATACGTTTCAGATAAGATAATCAATTTGATTTGCGTGAAATCTGCAAGAACTATGTTCAAAATTTGAAGTTTCTGGCTCTGATAGTCTCTTCACACAACCAGATCGAGAATATATATCTTCCGATACCGTATGTACTTCCTTCTGCCTGTTATATACTTTTGCACAATTTCATTATAACTTTTCAGCCCCATTCGCAATGGATGCAGGGTATAAAAACAACTTGAACTTATATCAAATATTAGAAGACAGACCAGTGTTGCCAGACTTACGTTTTTCTTTGTGCGCCAATCGAACGTCACTGGTACTGATCCCGTTACTGTCACTGCCATTGCCAATATTGCGCGCATTGGCTTTTCCTCCGGTGCTACGTGGCTGCCTCGACATGGAGGCCAGACTGTCTATGATGCTACGCTGAAATGTGCTTTGATGCTGCTGCTGCGGCTGCTGTTGTTGCTGCTGTTGTTGTTGTTGATTTTGTTCTTGCGTGATTGGCGGCAGCATCGTAAACGCTGCTGCTGTTGTCGCATGAAATGCTAACATTGCGAGGAATGTGTATGTGTATGCGAGTCGCCTGTAAGGATGTTTTTTGTCTTTCGCAAATGGTATAAATTGTCTTAATGATTCTCGTTGACTGAATTGTGGTTGTTTGTTCCGGCGTCTGTTCAACAGATTGCAGCAGTGTCGCAATATCAGCATTGGATGTTGCACAAACAGCAACAGAATTTGCAGTGTGCCCAAAAGGCTGTATGTGTCAGCATTTCGCGGCAGGCTTTGCTTATTGCAGGTGTGTTTGTTAATATTGTAATTGTTCTTGTTGTTGTTGTTGTTATTGCAGTGGCAATTGGCTGTTGTTGTTGCTGTTGTTACTTTTTGGTTACTGTCATTTGTACTATTACTACTATTTCGTCTTCTTCCTCGACAATTGTTACTACTAATTATAAAGCAACATGCACGCGAGATGCTGGCAACATTATGCAGCTGCGGTTTCTGACGATGATGATGATGTTGGCAGCTGCAATGTTGCGCCGACTCCAGCTTGCTGGGGAATGTTGTTGGCGTTGCATCGCTGTTTCTTTTACAGTAACTGATACTGTTAATGTTACTGTTACTGTTATTGTTGCTGTTAATGCTACTGTTAATATTACTGCTTCTGTTTTTGTTGCTGCTGCGGCTACCATTGCCACTGCTACTGCTACTGCTGCTGCTGCTGTCTGCATAGGAACTGCTGCTTGTTGCTGTCTGAATGCAACAACATGTTGTTGTTGTTGCGAACACTTGTCGGCATATGACACAAATGTTGCCATGCGATGACGCTGTTGTTGTTGATAATGATGTTTCCGTCGTCGTCGTCGTTTTTGTTGTTGTTGTTGATGTTGATGTTGTTGCTGTTGCTAATACCTCATTAGTTGATGTTTCTCCTTTTATTGTTTTTGTTGTTGGTCTTGATGCGCTGCCGCGGCATCGCTGCGGCATGGCGATGTTCGGAACCATTAAAAAACATCGCGTTGCCAGAAAACCATACTCGTTATCACTACCGGGCAACGGGATCGTATTGGAATAGAATATTATTCTTCTTCTCGTTTGCATCCATTCCTCCTTGGGAGAACGTGGTGTGTGATATTCCCTTAAACATTGTGTATGCGTTACTGGTGATTCCATATTTTCGCAATGTTCTTGTGGTTTTTCTTCTTCTTTTTTTTTGGATACACTGCAAGTTTTTGATAGGGGCACGGGTCCACTAAGTAATCATTGCAGCTTTTGAGCGTTCACTCCCTCTCTTATTCTATTACTCTCTCTCTCTCTCTCTCTCTGGGGTTGTGTCTTCTCAGACTTTTTGTTGTTGTTTTGGTAGTGTTTTTGTATTTAACGTAGTCAGTTGGAATGCTTTTTGTCGTCGTTATTGTGGTTGTTGTTTTTGCTCGAAACTATAATGAAAAGACCAAAAAAAATGCATTTGTTGTTAAGTTGCTTTTAACAGAATATACGAAATAATAGCAGTGGGGAAAAATAACAAAAACTTTGTGTATATTTATGTGAGGGGCAATAACAATAATTTTATGCGAAAAAGGGCGCCAAAGGGCGCTTAACACTCGTGCCGTCTCGACGATGACGCTGGTGTTACGTTATCGCTTTAGAGTGACCATGTATTTATATACACTGCATATACAATTCTACGAACATTTTATGAATGCAATCAAAGGTACATAAATTTACATATAAATTTATGCATATGTTCACATGTATTTGCTCCTTATTGTTTTACTCTCTTTTACGCTCTCTCTCACACATACACACATTGCATTTTAAGTAACATTTTCATGTATGCAATCATAACATTTTGAATATGTTCATACACAGTATATGTGTGTATTTTATTTGTATTCATACATATGTATGTATGTATATGGCTGCCAGCATCTCATCTCATAACATCATCTCTCGCGCCTTATCACTTTTTCTCTATCCATGTATTTGCAAAAAGCGATCTAAAAGCTCACGAAAATTCTTAAGACACATTCCTATTTACTACAACAACACCCCCAGGCAACAACAATTACAGCAATAATTTTATGCGGCAAAAGAAACATGAATAAATAAAAGTGATTATTATAATTATTTTTGTTGTTGTTGTTGTTGTTGCTGTTGGCCAAACAGCATTGACGTTTGTTTGCATGACGCGCGTCCGCCGTCGCATTGACGTTAGAACCAGGCGAGAGACTGAGACGGTGATAGTGACTACGATGCCGGCAGCGCGGCTATTGTAAAAGCGTAGTAAATTGTAAAAACGAAAAAAAAAAACAACATGGGAAAAAGGGAAAAGTGTGCGTAGCATATTTACAACTACGTTGTAATTCATCAACTTGACGCTGCCCCCTCGCACAGGGTGTAGCCGGTTCTTAGGGCGTAAAAAAACAAAATGCGGCTGCGTTGTCAGCGGTATGAGCGCCGCTGCTGCTTTTGGTGAGCGCAAAACGTGGCACCAAAACAGAGAAACACTGTAAGCAAAAAAAAAATGCGAGCGCGGGAGTTGACCAAAGGAGGCGGGGCACTAAGAACACCACCCGCCTCTTCTTCTTGTTGTTGCAGTAGTAAAAATGCTGCTGCGTAGTTAAAATGTACTCACACACATTCTCACGCATGCATACATATTTATGTGCATTTGAGTATATGTACATATACATTTGTATACAAATACATACTATTCAGAGTTTTGTTCTTGTGGCCCTGTCAGCCTGCGAATTGTTTTTGCTGCCCACAACATTAACAATAATAACGATACAACAAAAACTACAACCACAAGCGTCAGCCAGCTAACGCCGCTCCCTCTCTCATCTCTCTCTCTCATCTTATGCTCTCTTTGTGTGGTGCTCACGCACACGAGGTGCTCTCTCTCTCTCTCTATGTGTCTTCCCAGCTAATGCTGCGGCGGTCGCTTGTTTTATTATGCTTTATTATTTCTTGTTGTTGTTTATGTTGTTGTTGTTGCTTTTATTGCGCAGTAACAAATAATATACAAATAGTCAGCCCGGTCGGCCCACAGTCGCGTTTCAAAGCCAACGGCGCCATAAATAATTAGAGAGAAAAGAGTAACAAAATTGAAATAGTTAACTAAAATAATTAAAATGTACATGTGTATGTATGTATGTAAGTACACACAATAATAGCACATACTAAAGACAATAACAATAACAATGCTAATGCTAAACAATAAATGAGAAACTGCACACTGCAGGTTAAGTCTAGTCGAAACGCCATGACACCTGCCATATATACACTCGTAATTTGATTACTCCCTCTCGTTCTCTCACAATGTTGTTTTATTTTGCTCGCTCTCCGCAGTCAAAGGAGACATCGCCGCATAGTTTTAGAGTCTCAACAGGGCCCATTAGCTATGATGCTGACTCTCTAACTGTATAACTCTTTTTTTGTTGTACACATACATACAAACCTACAGCAAGAGAGCGCGCAGGAGAGCGATTAGGAGAACCAAAGCCCAATGTGTACAGTGGATGTCAAACTGTATAACAACAACAACAACAACAGCAACAAAATTGTTGCTGACACTGACCCAATTTCTCTAATTTCTATGATTTTTTTTATTATCAGGTGAAAAAAGCGCAACATTTCCGTCTACACGCAGTCAACGCAATACTACAAAAATAATGGCTAACACACACACGCTTATCAGTTACACATGAAAAATTAACAAACGCCACTCACTCTACAATTTTGTTGTTTAATTTTGTTTAACTCAGCCCCCAGGCGCCACTGTGCATGCGCTCGTTAAATGTGTTAAGGTGCAATTGGCACGCTTAACTCTCCGTCACTTGTTTTGCTAGATTGTTGTCGCTGTTGTTGGTGTTCACTGTTATATATATTTTTTGCTTTTTTTTATGTATAGCAGACAAAGCTAAAGGGCGTGCATGTGGTTGCAATATTTGTGTACCCTTGCATAGGGTATTATAATGTTGTCATCAAGCTTGTAACGCATTGAATGACTCCATCTAGTATAAGGATATGCATTCTTTATCAGCATCACTAGTGCTGTTATCATATAGTTGCCATTGGAGGAATTTCTCAGGTGTCTGCAAGGGCATGTAATATTCGGCGTGCCTAAAATAACCATTTTTGTTTGCTCTAAGTGAAATGCATTCGCAATGCACACGCTTGACGAAGCGACGCCTCAAAGCCGCAGCTGCTGGCTGATGACGCCAACACCGGTGCTGGTGCTGCTGCTGCTGCTGACCGAAAGCATCTGACTCATTATTGCAACAATAAGAAGAAGAACAACAGCAACATCGTATAAATCAACAATAACAACAATGTTAACGACGGCATTGAGGCTGGCAATAACGGCAAACAGAAACAATGAAACACCAACAACAAACACCACTCTGCGCTCTGCGGCGTCCAAAAGGCAACAACATTCCAATCCGTCAGAAAGTTGCCAGACCAGTTAAGAGCCGCAGTGACAACAATAACAATAACAATAACAAGAAACTAAAGCGTAGCAATGCATGAAATATTTCTTATGCTCCAAATCCGCCACTGGGCAAGTTTGTATTTTATATATTTTTTTTTTCATCGTATTTTATCGTCTGCACGCACACAGAAAAACAAAAGGCCGAGCCGGCTGATGAACAAATGAATAAAACCAAAGAGTTAACATATCTTTTTAGCCGAAAGCAAAGTTATCATTACGGTTAACGATTAATGATTTCAGCCAATCTGTTAGCAAACATCCGTTGAGCGATTAACACTTATCGATCTAGAAAACTTAACTCTCCGATGATGTAAGAATTTTGAAAATATATCAAAACAACAACCACAAGTCATCGATTCGTCAACACTTATATTTCGTTAGGAATCAAAGCTAAATATGTTTATATATGTATATTTATTTATATACATATTTATGCAAAGTACAAAGCCATAATTATGTTTCATTTAAAACAGCATTTTGTATTAATAAAAATTATGAACCACATCTTCTAGACTGTTTATCAAAATGTATAGCTTCCATATTGCTCATATTAATTGAGAATATCAATCAAAAGAACATATGTTTTTTAGTTCAAGTATTTCAATCATACAAATTACAACAACTTTGTTGTTCATAACAGTTCTTTTTTTCTTTTCTTTTTTGTTGCTTTCATCAATAGCTTTGTCATTGTGACAGCAAGTCTGTACAACTAAACTACTCGTACTTTCGTAGTTTTTGTCGACGCCTATGGAACAATAGATGGTCACATGCAGCGCTTAATCTCCATGACAAGGCCCCAGCGAAATTGCCAAGTCATTGAAACTATAGCAGCAGAGAGCAAGTAAAAGAGTGTAAGAATGAGATTAAGAATAATAATAAGAGAGAGGCAGCCAGACAGGCAGGCAAGGCAGAGCAAGAGCGTACAGGTGAAACTAAACTTGTTATACATGTATATGTATATATATAAATATATTGTATAAATAGTTAGTTAAACTATGTGTGTGCTTGTGTGTGTGTGTGTGTGTATACCAACCGTATACCCGATTCAGCTCGTCTCGACTCGATTCTCGACTCTCAACGAAATTCCAGATAAGCAACGTGACGCCTCACGCGAGATAAATCGACTAGCCCGAGGCCGGTTTTGGGCGGCGATCGGTATGGGTGGGGAATGGGGGTGTGGTGCGGATCGAGGTTGCAGCCATGGCTGGGAGCTTGGGGGAAAATGCTTAAAACTAATATGACATTTACATTTGTCATCATCATTGTATAGAATGGAGTTAACTGATAATGATAACATAGACCAAGAGCAGAAACACTTTTAATAAACTCATTTTGTTAATTTCAGTTAATTTGGAAATATACCGAATCTATAGTTTCGGCATAATACTGCCCACTGCGTAATGGTTATGAGAATAGCTTACACATTGCTAATTCCAATTAAAATCCAGTCATTCAGAAATTATACAGTCCCATGAAATAGAGAAATCGAATATGGCTAGATATGGTAAGAATTATATTTCAGTGCCAACGTGTGCCTTGTTACGAAGTTTCTTCTGTTTTCCTTTTTTATGGGTTAGTTTTAGTATCAGCATTATTTTATTTTACTTTTTGGGGTTGTTTAACTTCTGTTTTTCACACACTAAACTGAAACTTCATTTGACTTTAAGTAGAAAAACCACTAAAAATATGCTCAATAGCTTCTTACTTACATTCAATATACTTGCAAATTTATTCTCACTTGAACTCAATGCTATAATAACCTGGCATCCTAATCAAATCCTTATTAAAGATTAGTACACTGATTTTATAACTGTATTACAAATTTAGCTGACGAGGGCGATTAGTGAATCAAATGAATATTTTATTGATTGATTTTCCAGTTGGCTCCTCAACATTTGAACTACTTTCTTTATGAAATTGCTGCTTTGCTTGGCATTTTACTGTTCTTTTATTTTATTATACTGGAGTCGTGTTCGGCGGCCTGACTTTCTTGTTGTTGTTGTTGTTGTTCGTGCTGATGTTAGTTGGATTGAACGCATTTTGAATGAGATTACGAATCGTTAAACATTTGACTGCCGATTGCGGCCCATGTGTGCTGGTCTGTTTGCTCGTTCGTTTGTTTGTTTGCACGTTCATTCATAAGCTAGTAAAAATTCGAAAATAAACATAACCGCTAAACAAACATTAAGACCGAAATTCTTCCACTACCTTTTTCATTAACCTAAAAACTCAAAAAAAAAAAAAATAAGAAAAATTAAATAAAACAAAACCAAGAGACCAAGAAATCGGTCAAAATGTGAAGATCACCGTTTGGAATGTAACCATTTTTAATTTATTATGTATTCGACAAATACATAAATGAAAAAGAATGTTATAAAACGTAGCCAAGCGCACCCCAATGAAGTCTTAAGACTTACCGTTGCGATCGCATAGCCAATAGAAGCGAAAGAACTCGATTGCCATTACAGGAGACACCTGCGAAAAGCATTATGAAATGCCAGTGCGCTCCGAAAGAAATTAACTCTGGTTACGTGAGCTGAGATAGCAATCAGGTTACGCATACCAAAAGACCCAAAAGAAATAAAAACGAAAACAAAAACATCGACGATGAGAGAATCGGAAATTCCATGGTGACGTTCGATATTCGTCAATCGAAAAAAATGTTGTTGAAAAACAATTACGACAAGTTATGTGAGAAGAAAGCTGTCAAATATCCCAATACTTTAAATAAACGATATAAATCAAACAATGTTGCCAATTGTGGATCAGATATGGCTTGTTATTGTTTTTGTTAAGAATCGCAACTGATAAAGGGGACTTAATCATCAATCATTGGCCTTGCGCTTAAAGAGCTTTAACTGTGAATGCAACGAGGGTGGCACGTCCAATATTCATATCAACTGCTGTTACCTTGATAACACTAAATGGGGAAAATCCAGTAAGAGCCAAAAGTACCCACGAGAAAACGTTGATTAAAAGTATTGATCTGATTGAAAAAGATATTGCAAGAGGCGCCGCCACAATAATAATTGGCAAAGTGCAACTGTTGACTCGATCACATGAGATATGAATTATATATGTATATACGCTTAGAATCTTTATCGTTGAAAAACATTAGTTACTTGGCAAATCAATTACTAAGCGTATCTGGCTTAGTGAAATGTCGCAAACAAGATCTGCACTTATCGTGTTTTGTTGAACTTTGAATCATTGCTAATAACAGTTACTTATGCTGGTGAGTGACGATAGGCATTTCATGCCGTCACATTTCAAGCAACTTGTCATTTCTAGGCCGTAAAAAGCCGACCCAATTCTCTTTGTATCTATTGACAAATGCATATACACTCAGAGCAAAATACTATTGATAAAATATTGTTTTCATTATGTTTAAAAGTATAATTCGGTCAGCATTAATCATCTTAAGAGCACCAGTAATCAATTATGTGGAAAAGAAAAAGTTTCTAAGGAATTAAGTGAGCCAAGCAATAGCAATTCTTGATACTGGCTTATCTAGTTTTATTTTCAGATGAAATCACGAATACTTGCTGCAAACAATAATAATGTAATCTAGTTCTTTAATTTCGTTTTTTAATTCTTGATAATTTTGCCAAGGGTTTTTACCATATTTGCGTACAAAATTTTGAAGAGTGTATGCGCTTCTACGTACAAAACGTATGTGTGAGTATGTGTATATTCACGTATGCGTATATTCACGTATGTGTACACTCACGATAGTCTTGTGCCTTCGGGGACGCACGTTCTTTCGTTTGTTTATTATAGGTGCCTTTATCAGTTGCACGCGCATAATTCCAATTCATATTGTTACTACTTTTGATTAAGTATCCACACACATACACACATACGCATACGCATATTTGGTATTTGTTCAATGAAGTGCGCATACAAGTCACCATTGCATTTCACAATAACAAACAACAATCGGGCGAGACGATGCGATAAGTTGGGCCCCGCATATAAAAGTTTGGTAAATTCCGCTTTTTTTGATTTTTCAATACAAAATACCAAGAAATTATCAATTCGTTTAGATTGTTGCGATATTAGTTAAAATATAGTGGTACTTTTTTAAATCCTGATCGATATGCTTCCATAGATGTCAGAATAAGACTGAGTCTCGACTCTAAGGTCGAATCAATCGTCATTGTACATTTAAGTATCTTAGTTTGTATATTAATTTACAGCCATCCTGTCAACCTATTGATTCATATACTTTGCTTATCAAGCTTAAAAGTCAAACTTTCTCAACTGCATTCCTCAGGCAACCAGGTGTACTTACAAGGATTATAGTCGACAGTCTAGACACTTAAGCCCAAGGTACACACTACTACCGTAGGAGTGAGTAAGCTTCCTCATTCAACTTGAACTTTAGTATTGATAAACAGAATAACGAAAACATTCATACAGCACATGTCTATACATTTATATCACAGTCAAATAAATATGTCTTTGGTGCAATCTAACGACGGTTTTTATTTACCAACAACAAATATTTTGTAGTACTTTGGTACTCACTACTACTACGGATACTGGTTTTGTGTGTCATTTGAGTGTGATATTTTATGAGTAATATACATGTTATTTCCTGTTATTTGTTCTGGAGAATTACTGGGACAGTTGACCACGCTGTGGTTGGTTAAAAAATAAATATCATAAAACATTCTAAGAACTGCCTCAACAATATCGATATCGTGTGTGAAAAAACAAATGGAAGAAAATATAACAAAAAAAAGTACAGCACACATTTCGTGTTAGTTAACGCAAGTATTGAGAAATTGTAGATCAACATTTGATTTGATTAATTTGATAGGAGATCCAGTTATCAGATAGTACTCTGAGACGACCCTCTCATAGCATTTTCTTTTTGTATCATTATTTTTTATGGCCCCTATATATATAAAAACATATCCACGGTTGTAAATAATCTTGTCAACGATATACTTTTTAACTGGAATTTTACACATGTTGTTTTTGAATTGGGATTTGCCAACAAAATATCACATGTTTATTTACTTGAGATTTACTAGACTTAGCCGGAATTATTTTTGGTTCCTTTTCACTTGACATCCGGTTCATTTTTTTCTGGCTATTTTTGTTTGCACACTCAATAAGTAAATACATCATTATTGATATATGAATTTAGAGGGAAGTAACATACAAGTTGTAGTAGTGTTGAACTAAGAGAGTCTGCTTAAGGTACAAATTCTCTCCATTGCGAATCTCTCTCAACTAAAATTCATCTGTATAATGAAGTTGTCGCTGTCAACGTCGCTGTCGCTGCTCACAGTCAGTCGATGCCGCAGTTGACGTCGCTGATGAGGCCGTTGGCGGATCTCAAAGCGGAAGTAACGTAATTTAAAAAAAAACAACATTTTTTTCACCAACAAGTTTTTGTTTTGCTACTGTTGTTGTGAAAATGTTTTTTTGAATATGTATGTACAAACATTTTTGTGGTTGGCTATTGATGTCTATGAAACGTGTTAAATACACACACCAACAAAAAATATTTAAAATTACTCAATGAGTGAGCCAATTGCCCAGTTAGCTCTACACACGAGCCGGCCCTGGGCTGCTAAATAGTGATCCGGCTCCATTTTATGTCTTGCGTGCGCGCTCGCTCTGTCGCTCTCTCTCTCTCTCTCTTTATCTCGCTCCCGCTCAGACTCTCACGACACACGGTTTTTCTCAATTGCAATGTGTGTGTCTGTGTATGTGTATGCGAGTGAATGAATGCAGTGAGTACAGCGTAAAAACCAAAGGCAAACGCAAGTACGGCAAGCTCGCTCTTGTTGTTGTTGTTTTTGTTGCTGCTGCTGCTGTGAACCAAGTGAATGAAATTCAGCGCGTATTTTGAATGACATTTTCAAGTGTTTAGTGACTCCTGTGTGTGTGTGTGTGTGTGTGTGTGTGTGTTTGTGTGTGTGTGTGTGTGCTTGTGGAATGCAAGTGTGTACACAACAAAAATTGTCAAGATTAATGGGAAAGACAACAACAATAACAGTAAGCACCTTTTAAAATGTACATACATATGTATGCATATATGAAATTCTGGCACGTCAATGCTCTGAGATTTTGACAACAAGCTGAGATCGAACAGTTTCTGTGTGGAATGTTTGGTAATATGAGTGTTTATTTATTTAATTATTGTTTATGATTAGCTAGCTATTGTAAATTTCACCATTCAGCGCTGCTTTTAGTATTGAATGAGTTGGCTAAATTGCCCAATTTGTGTGCCCGCTGCTGCAGCCGACGTCGACGACGGTATGCAGCAATTGTACAGGCGTCTCAAATGTTCAATGTGTGCGTGCATGACTATGTGTGTGTACACTGTTTATTTGTTCTTTTTATTTCAAAGTTATCAATGAAACTGCCTGATGTAAGTGGGTGTGAGTTGAGTAAATCGAAGTTTTTTGCTTTCATTCATTTGTACATTACGCACGCACGCACTCACACACACTCACACACACATATATATATATATATATACATACATACATATGTGTATATATATATATATACTTATATATATGTATGTAGGCGTATCGACTGCATGAACCCCATTCAGTCCCCAATTTGAAATGAATTATTGCTTTCGACTTGGGTTTTGTGTACTCTTTCCATTCTTATTTGTTGTTGTATTTGTGGGAGATATGCATGTTTACGCATTTAGATAACAAGTTTTTTTTTTTTCGTTCTGCGGTCTTATCAGAGCACATGCATGTGGCCAAGTGGGAGCATTTGTGCATTTTGTGAATGAAAATCAATACAAACAAAATGGCGATCGTTTTTAGTATTGTCCGATTTTTAGTGATTAACGAGACAGCAACAATTTTTTGTATATATACACAAATATGAACATATTTTAACCACAGCCTGTTTATATTTACATATCGGATTAAGTACACTTTCAGCTAGTGTCATTGGAATATTAGAAAATTCAACTCCACAAACAGAACACGCTTATCAGCGAAGCAAGCCAACATATACATACGCACACACACATACGCATGTAAAAGCTTTTACTCTTGCAGCGCTGCTACTATCTGGACCCGACGTAGAGCTTTCCAGTCATCTCACTTGTCAAATTTGACATTTGCTGTTGAACCGTTCATAAAATAGGCGCCAGACAGATTGGGTTTGGGATTGGTGGACATCTATGGGGTGGTCAGAGTGTGCATGGGGCCACACAAAGACAGATATAGCGAGAGAGAGAGAGAGAGTGAGAGCGAGAGTGAGTAGCAAAAGTTGCCTCATTTGTTTTCTTGTTATGACTTATTAAACATTAAATTTGCTTTAATGAATTAATTTGATTTGATTTCGACAGCGTAACGGAAATACACACACGCACACACACATTGACAGATGTGTCAAATGGGGCGTACGTGTTAGTGAGTGTGAACAAACGTGATTGTGTGTTTATTTGTGTAAGCGCCACTTGAGAGGCGCCAAAGAGGCGCACCGCACAACGCAATTGTCTGAGAGGGGGGACGCTCAATATGAAGAAGAAAATGCACAAAGGCAAATACAAGCAATAACAATAACGACAAGTGCAGCAGCAAAAATTACAATAACAAACACAAACAACAACAACAACAACTAAAGCAAACAGAGTGGCAGCAACAAGAGCCACAGCAGCAGCAACGAGCATAAAATACAACGCAATACATTTTTACAAACGGCGGAAAAATACATAACAACAACAACAAAAACAACAACAAAAGAAACAGTAGTAGCAGAAAAACCAACAACAACATCGACGTCGTCGTCGCTGCTGTGGCAAAGTTAAAATAGTTGTTAAGCTATTAAGTTCCGCTTAAATTGTTTTCACATTTGCCTTGTCAGCTCTAATGGCACACACACACTAATACAGGCAAAGCCAGCGCCAGAAGCAGATATTACTACAACAGCAGCAGCAAAACAAAGTGCGAGGCATAAAAGAACCTAATCAAGAGCCAAAACGCCGCAAATAAAGCAATAAACAAGACACAATATTGTTTTTTCCTCGCCAAGACAAAAGGAAACAAGAGCAGCAGCAACAACAGCTTCAAAACTGAAGTCTCTTTCAGTTTCAGTCTCTCTCTCTCTCACACACACACACTCATTAAAATAATAATAAAAAAATATATAAAAATAAGTAAAAAACAAACGCAGCAGACAATCAGACGCAAGTTGAATGAACATGGACAACAACAACAATAATAACAAAATCGCATTTAGAGCAGCAAAAAGGTGCGCCCGCATCCTAGAGTGGGCTCAACATGAAGGAGGAGGGATTAGGGAGGAGTGTGTGAGTGTGAGCAGCAGGCATGCGAAAGAGAGAACAAGCGAGAGCGAAATGCGAAAGACCTAAGTTAATATGCACAAAATTGTTCAATACTGGAATTGTTGATTCAACACACACACACGCAAACCAAACATAGACTTTATGCACAGATTTTAAACAAATTGAAATTTAATTGAATAATTGCATTTTATTAATTATTGTTTGCATAACTTAAACATTCAGTTGAATTTGTTAATCCTTGCATAAACAGAGACAGACAGATAAAAGCAATGTGAAAAATCACACTGATCTCCAAAATGCAAAAGTTGTGTGAGCGCAATGAATTACGGAGCTAGCAACAGCAATAGCAACAACTGACCAGTGAGCATGGTCATGTGTGTGTGTGTGTGAAGCTCTGATCACAGTCTGTGAGTTTGGCTTTTGTCGCACACTCTCTCTATCTCTCTCTCTTTCTCCCGCTCTCTAGACACTTTCAGTAGCGTCTCAATTGCCGAAGCTGTTGATGTTGTTTTGCTTGATTACTTTGCGCGCGCCCTTCGTCTCTCACACACACACATACACAGATGCAGGCAGGCAGGCAGGCAGTGGAGATTTGTAACTCCCTATATTATTGTCGCGTTGTTGTACGCTTTTGTGTAGCAACAATATTTGTATTACAATTAATGCATTACAATTACAAAATGACATTTATGGTAATTTGTTTTTCAATCTGCGAACGCCGAGGCGTAGAAATAGAAATAAATTAGACATCCAATGGGGGACTGAAAAAGTCGACAACAACAAGACGTAAATTTTTACAATACGTAATGCTCGTTACAACAGCAACAAGAACAATACGTATATACATACATGTATGGTATCTACATACATACATGGATGTTATATGCATGCATACATACATACATACATACATATGTAGTATAGCAGGCCAACAGCAATAAAAATAGAAATAAAACGAGCACGAGCACAATATCAACGACGACATAAAATGCCAAAAGAAGGAGGTGGGGAGAAGGTAGACAAATTTAAACAACAATAACAAGCAAGGAGAGAGCAAAAACAAATGCTGGCATCGTCCAATGTGGGTATTGTAGTGTATTAAATCTACAATTTATACCCTAACATAGCGTACTACATAAAGTGGATTAGTCGCGACAAGGACAATGGTCTCATTACATTTCTCTCTCTCTCTCTCTCTCTCTCTCTGTTTTTGTCGCGTAATGTAAAAAGCTTTTAGGCTGATCAGTTTCTTTCTCAAAGCTGCGCAGCGGCTGCTGCGGCACGCACAACAACAACAGCATCAAATACAAATACAAATAAAATACAATAACAATAATAATCAACCACTACAACAATATTAAGCCTTGTGGAGCGCATGTTCACGTCCCACATTTACAGCTGTTCCAACAAATCAGCTTAGGGCGCGTCGGTCCCAAAGATGATGACGCCTCAGTCTAGCGCCCATTGCACCTTCCATCCCTTCATTATTTTCCCCGTCTCTGAGTATTGTTGGTACATGTGTGTGTTGTTTATTGTTGGTTGCACGACAGAACGTGGTATATAAATAAACCAAGAAGATCAGCAGACATCAAGAGACGTCGCCGTTGACGGCGGCGCTGCTAGCGGCGACAGCTGAGACACAAGATTTACATCGATCACACATTTTATGTCACATGAAGAACCTCACAGCAGCAGCAGCAGCAGCAACAACAACAACAACAAGAACAACAATTTCGTTATGGCGAGACAGTTGGGTGACACAGACAGCCAGCGACTGCGACAGGCTGCGAGGCCATTAGATGATCGCTGTCTAAATTTAAATGTCTGTGCGTTTAGGTTGCAAGGCAAAAATAAATCTACATAAGTAAAAACCTAAAAACGTAAACAACACAACGCAACAACAACAAAATACAAAACAAGCAAAAAAAAAACAAAACCCAGAAAGAACGAACAGAAATTCAAAATAAAAGCAAAAGCAAATAAGAATAGTTTTTTTTCATTTTCTTTTGTATGTAATAGCAGCGCAGATCACAAGATCGTCGTCGCGATCGGCGTCGTCTAATTTGTGTTATTTTCGGGATTGTGCGTACCACGAGCAAGGGTTGCACGACTATCACAACAACAACAACCTAAGAACCTAAAAGGGGTCTCGTCAATATGTAAAATACTCAACACTCAACACTCAACACCCAACAACAGCAACAACAACATAAACCAGAGCAGCACTTGGAATATGCGCTAATGAGCGTCATTTGCATAACCCATAAGGGCAAGCAGACCTTGGAGTAAATGTTTCCTAAGCACTTATCGCAATCAGTTGAAAATTGCACAATTTGAAAAATTCTTTAATTAAACCTAATTTCATTTTATAATAGGCAAATACTCTGAGATCGAATGCCAATGAACATAAAATGGCATCATTTGGAAAATTCCTAAATTAATACTAATATCCAAAATAAAAATGTTACCTAGAGATATGCTCAATCAATTATTCGATAATATCATTTATTATCATAATAAACTTAAATGATCTTGAATTAAAAAGTGCTAAAAGTTAACATTTTTAAGCACTGAAGCTATTGAAAATGGAAAAAAGGTTTAATGATGTTATGCAAAAGTAAGTAAAAGTATTCATGATCAGCACATAAAGAGCCAAGTCGATTATCGAGACGAGTTCTCGATACCACACGCAGATCAAGTCAATTAAATTTTACATTTACATTACATTACATTACATTAAACATTTAAAATTGCATTAAGATTGGATAAGAATCGCAGATTTTGTTAATCAAAATGTATTTTTATATTAATGAAACTAATATCACCTGGGTTTAGGGTATCTCCTAGTCGAGCTCTCTTGACAAGATCATTCTTATTTATTAATTTAATAATTTTAATCAATCAATAATTTGATTAGTTTGTACTTGAATTTGTATTCGTATTTATTTAAAATTATTTACGATTATATTTTGCAAAACCTGTTCAAAAAATATTTATTAAGGAATTTCGATAATTCTGGTCTCTCTTGATCTTCAGCATTCTTAAGTAATTCTCGCATCACATCACATATGTCATTTATATACACACCCCCAATCGCCCAACTCCCCTCTCACACCCTTAAAGTTGAATAATCTACGTTAAGCTGCTGTCATAATGAACGCGTCACAAATCCATCAGCCAGACTGAAGCTGCAGACGCAGTTACACATCGGCAATCGGCCAATTGTATACCCTAAATTTGCTACACCAACAGCAAACGTGCCCCAAATGGCTCATGACCAAAATCGACCATAGAAAACAAATACAATTACAAATTATAATGCACAACAGATGACGATGACGACGACGACGACGTAGACGAGAACGATACTTGAATTCGGTTTATCCGACGTCGATTCACGGGCTTGTAACCCAACAATAACAACATCAGCAAGGGAGAGTGGGCGAGGGGGCATGTGGCAGGGTGCATCGCCCCACTCATGTGCTTTTGATGACGACCCGGCGTTAAAGCAGCCCAAATCCCCCCACCGCCACCCACCGCTACCCAAACGGACCCCATCCGACTGTTTGTCTGGCAACCATTGTCGTCGTCGCTTTTTATACCCTATATACGGGTCTTAACGGGTGATTATGGTTGGGCAGAAAATTACGGTTCTGGATGAAAAATAAAGTAAAAATCTCTCTACCACAAAATTCTAAAAAAAAGATCAAGAAATCAAATAAGAGTATTATAAATGTAATGTTTTTTGAGTTTGCGATTTTTTATAAAAATGAAATATATATATACATTTAAAGATGTTTAAATTTTTTAATATTTTTAAGTATTTGTGATATTTATATTTAGTTAAACATTTGTAAATGATTTCCTTATATTATTATTATCCCAAACCAAAATAAATACTTTACAGGGTATTTTTCAGCTTGATTTTGGGATTTGCCGTTCTCGTCAGCAGTCGAGCGCAAAAATGTTTGCCTTTAGCCGACGCGTGAGTGGGATGAGTGAGAGAGTGGCTAGCCTGGTAATGCCCCAGCCAACCCTCCAGCCCCTCCCCCGACGGCATCCCTTCCTAGCCCGAATGCAGATAGAAAAATGTTTTTAATTATAATCATCGGAATGAAATTGATCGTGAGCTGTGCAGCATGAAAATCAAATTAAGAAAACGCAGCAACTTTTCTTTTGCTTCCTCTGCATCTTGGCTGGTTAGGGGAAGAGGAGGGCATCTATGAATAACAATATATATGTATGAGTATATATAGTATAACTGCATGTATATAAAATATAAATAGAAATGCGCAGAGTATGCATTTTTATAAAGCTAAGCTAAATTTAGAAATTCAATTTAGTTGCCAGGAGGCAGCGGGGGGATTCTGAGGGGTGCATTATGGTAGAGGATGCGACAGCGGACAGATCATTTACATGATGTGTGTAGGAAATAGAAGATTCGTAGATAAATCGAGTGTATTCGAAAATTAAAACGATCATTATGAATCTTAATAAAAGTTAATTAGTTTTGTTCAACAGTTTTGCTATTTGAAACCTGCTTGATATCATACAAAATGTAAAATCAGAAATAGCATTTGACATACTCCAATTATTATATAGGTTATTTTCCTTAAATGTTTATGAATGAAAGAAGCATTCAAGTTAAATCTTTCAGTGTATCTCTCTCTCTCTTTTGGATTTAGCAACGATCACTTGTAATATCTGTCAAACTTAGGCACACACATTCTTTGTCTCAACTGCAACAGTGCAACACGACCCTTTCGCTGGCATCCAGTTAAACCATAAAACACACAAAGTACACATAGAATGCATATTGAGACCATTAATCATTCATTCCACTTGACTTCATCATCAAATCATCATCATCATTCTTTTCCTGGCGGATGCATGATGCAAAAATTGTAATTTCAAACCCAAAAATGGGCACAATGACTCAAAGCTGTCGCAGATTGTGTGGGCTATAAAAAATAATAACAACGAACTAACTTTCGAAATGCCAAGTCGCCACATACATAAAAATGCACACACACAGACAGTATCATATGGAAATACAGAATCGTACAAGCCACAATCATTATGCATAGTGTTTCAATCGGTGACGATGACGACGACGACGACGATGACGATGACGACGACGCCGACATTTAACTGAGAAATGCAATAAACAACATTCCAATCTAACTCTTATGTGCATTCCCCACACAGTGTCATTATTCGCCTTATCATTAATCACACACAAACACACACATATATATATATATATATATATATCTCAACTATAGTCATTAACTTAGTTGTTGTTTTTGTTGTGCCGTACAAAACGGTTTTATTGTTCAATCGAACAACTAAGATAATATTGCGATCTACATGCTTGATGTTAGATTGAATAACATAAAATAATTTTACACGTTTTACAATACTACACACGGCAAACTTTGTTAAAGTTCGCTTAAGGCACAAAAATAATGTTTTGAGAAGTTTTTAATGGGGGTCTTACTATTTAATAAGATTTGTGATGGCCATAAAAGGGGAAAAACTTTACACCCTTCCACTTTGGACCCTTCAAGTACCAGTTACATACAATGTTTCAAATACATATTTACGTAGCTGTTATTACATATGTACATACATGTAGGCTGATAACTCCTATACATTTTCGGTTTACCATTTATTTGTCTAGAGACCTTTACATTTCGCCACTGTGAAAACTAGTTTTTTAGTTTCTGTTGTTGAAGAAAATGAAAAGCAAAAAACTAAAACAAAATGTATATCACCCCTTTGACGACGAGAGAGACTGGGGCGACATTGTCAATGTCAATACCAAGATCGGTCGATCGCTCGCTCCCTAGGGGGTTTCCACTATTTCCATCTCGCTCCAACACGGGCGGCTTCAGGGCTACATCGTTAAAAATGCACATATCTTAACTCTTCAGCTGGTCGGTCTTGTTGCATATGCTTAACGGTTTTTATACCCTTGTGGAGGCTATTGTCAAATGCTGGCGAAACTTGTAATGCCTTGAAGGAGATATCTATGAACCTATAAAGTATAAGTAACTATTTTTTTGTTCAGCATCACTAGTAGTAAAAATTCAACATTGGACGATTTAATCCTATAATTATTATAGCAACAAACGGTTCGTTTTTTAAAACTTAAAATGTAATTTAGGTGCCAGCAGGTGGACTCCGTTCGAAAGGGTATGTAATTTTTTTTAGCAACTCGTGTCACTTGCAAGTGATTAATGAAGAGAGCGCCATCGCTGAGCAACAGAGCGAACATCAGCAAAATCGACATCAACATTGTATTTGAGATTTTGGTCGAATTTTACGAACAATTAAAGCAGCAGCAATTGAAATTTGCAAATGTACGAAGTATAAAGTTTTAATGGGCGCCACTACGATCTCAAGTTCTCCTCTCTCTCCTTCGCTATCTCTCTCTCTCTCTCTCTCTCTCTCCTTTGCTCTCGAGCTCTCTGTGCCTGTTTTTCGTAGGCTGGGTCTCTTAATTCACTGCTGTCATCCGTCTTTAACTGAGGCTGCGCATGCGCTTCGCTTGGAATGCGGAAATACTTTGGTTGCTTTCCAGCTTGTCTCTTGTTGTTGTTGTTGCTGTACTCTAACTCAAGTGTACACACTGTTGGCACACATACACACATACCAAGTACACATAACGAGTGCTGGTAACAATCACAATGAGTGGGGGGTGTAGGCAGTAAAGGGAAGAGTGGGGTCGGGGCTGGTAAAATGTCAGCAGTTGTTGCATGTTCATGAAAATGAATTTACGACTGCGCGTAAAAGTCAGCGCATAATAAGTTTAGGGTGCTTATTGTAGCTAGCAATGAGAATAATTAGCTAAGCACCAATTCTGACTTCATTACACATTTCACATGTAAATGTAAATGTGGCTAACTATACAAATTGTGTTTCATTATTATAACAGCTCAGAGAGAGAAGATATTAGCTGCGCTTGAGATTAGATGAATTCCAAACATTCTTTGGGTATCATCCAACCAATCAGCTTACAATCCACATTAATCAACATATCAGAATTCTTTCACATGTCTGATTCAGTCTCCCTTTTTCTCGCCCACTCGCACTCGCCCAAAGTTATCGAGACCTTTTTTCTTCATTATTTGCACAGCAGTTCATTGCATGTCATATGCAGCACATTATAAAAACAACAGCAACAACATCTACAGCATCATAAGTAACATAACTCTTGCTGTTTGATCTATCTCTCTATCTCGCTCTCTCTCTCTATCTCTCTCAGTACCAAAAGCTGCAATAAGCACAGGCTAAGCAAGTCTGGCTTAACTCTCCTCAGACACTTTTTCGCTCTTTCTTTCTTTGTCTGCCTCGCCCTCCACCCCCGTCAAAGTCGACACGACGACGACGACTCATTCACACGCCGTTCACATAACTTAAAACGTGCTTTTTACATTACACACACACCAACACAAACGCAAACAGCATCCACAGACAGAAAGAGCAAGGGCCGAGACTGCGATGACTGCTGTGCTGCTTCATCTTTGCATTCTTGACTGCTGAGACAGCAGCAGCAGCAGCATTAACAACAACAAAACCAACAACAACAACTGCACAGACAACGATGGTCTGTTGCTCTTATGCTCTCTCTCTCCCTTTCTCCCTCTCTTTACTTTATCTTGTTTATGGTCGCTCAACAAAACCAAACGCAAGGGGGCGACATAAGGGAGTTGAGTAGAATAATTTATATGTGTAAGTGCGAGTATGATTACATGTCCATGTATGTGCGTGTGTATGTGTGTGTATGTGTGTTAGAACATACCAACATCATGCCGTAATTAATCATTCGTGGCGATTCGATGTCTCGTTTTTCCTATTTCTATTCTCTCTGCCCCCTCCTTTCTAACCAACCAACCACCCGGCAGACCAATCAAGCCGACCCGCAGTTTGGTTTTTATTATTATGAATTGTGTTAATCGTTACATTATTTCATTGTCGTTTGTTTGTTACATCATTGCATACAAGAGCGCATAAAAAGCGACATTAATAGCCAACGTTTGGCGTTGCCGTTGACTGCGAGCAGCGACTCCGACTGCGAGCAGCAGTCAGCCATCAATCACACGCACAAAACGGAAATAAAAATAGGAAACATGCGCACATTTGGAGAGGCGAGGGCGCTGCCAGCGAAACATGGTGGAATGAAAAACTCACAAGAGGAACACTACTGCAAGAATGACGCTGGATAACGGGAGTGGCGGATAGGCGGGGCAACGGGGCAGTTCACAGCGACTCTCTGTCTGTGTGTGCAGCGGAAGTGCGTCTAATTGAGCAACTGACAGAATGCGCGCGTCTGCTGCGGCTTGTGCTAACAACAACTGCAACAATAACAACAACAAAAGCAAAAAGTGGTGCAATCAACGCCCATATTTCGCCTCCCCAATAGATATATCAAGAAGGCAACGAGGCGGTTGTTGCCTCCCATAATTAATCCACGACAACAAAACTATTTTCTAACTGACAGACAACGCGTGCTGAAGAAATAGATTCTCTTCATATTTTTAGAATTATAATATACATTTATATATGTATATTAAAAAAAAAAATAGATAACAAATCTTGCCATTTCACTTTAATTACAACTCTTCTGATAAGAAACAACATTCCAACTTCGCCAATTCAAACATCCGTTAGTCGAAATTGCGGAAACTGAAAAAATCTTTAGAGATAAAATTCTATACCGGAACCGTTAACTGAAATCAAATTTAGACCAATTTTTTTTTTAAGAACTAGTAAGTGGAACTAAAGTTATTATTACTTAAAAACATCATAGAAATACAGACTGAAGTTTTATATTGCAATCTTCTGAATAAATTAATAAAATTGATATATAAAATGGATGATAAAAAATTTCTTCATACATACGAAATCCTCTAAATATAGTGAACACTATATCAAGTAAGAGTAGTATTTTTAGTCCCATTCCTTAATTTCTGTTTGGTTTGATATTTAGTAGAGTATCTGCTATTCGAGCACTATTATTGATTGATTCAGGCATAGCCTAAAGATACAAAATATATATACAATAAGTTGGAGAGCAATGCGAGTCAAGTAATATCTGGAGCTTTCAGACCTAATCGAGCGACTCGACTAAAATTTCTGATCAATTTTAGTTGCATTAGCAGACATTTCCGGGCATCGTACGCGATATCTAAATGTGCGATGGCAGTGCCACAAATCGCATGGCATGCCACATGCCACAAGCCGCATGCCAAAAGATGTCTCAAGTGCTCCACAACACACCAAGAAAATACCCAGACGGTGAGTATGCAATTGCAATTGAGTGACTGACGCGATTCATTCTCTCCAAGAACCCCTCCTCTACGCCTCTACGCCTCGCCCCTCGGTGTGGTGGGGAGGGGTGCGGTGGTGTCTGGCGGATAGGTTGAGAAGTGGTCTGCTCTAGAAAGTTTTGCTGCTGGAGCTGCTGCAGCAGTCGTCGTTCTTGCTGCTGCCAAGTTATTATTATTGCTGTTGACGCTGCTTTTGTTGTTGCCGTTGTTGATTGGTGTTGTTGTTGTTGCGACAGACGCGCCATTTGTTACACATTATTTAGCCGGGGCGGTTTTCCCATTTTTCCGGAATTTTCTCGATATTTATTACAGCGTGAGTGCTTGCTTGAAAACTGGGTCATGCGGAAATACTACTAAGAAAGAAAAAAAAAACAAACAGGAATAGACGGAAACGTTTATACTCCCACCCATTCAGATTTCTACCATCCTCCTTGGACGACACTATTTAAACTTCCAATGCTGACACGTCTCACATTCCATGCGGCTGTCTGATGTTGTCAAACATTATAACGGCGACTTGGCTACACCCACTAAATATACGAAATCATTACATTATTTAAAATTTGAAATAGTGTAGCTCACGAGGAACAAATCGCGCCCAGTTGCCACGAATGCTCTTCTCATAGAGTGCAGTGTGCAGTGTATGCACACATCAAAAAATTGGAATGTCACACAAATTTGGAGCACGCAAGCAGCGAGTGTGGAATGTGGAATGCACGCAGCAACTTACCTATGGGTCGTTCTTGTTGCTGTTGTTTGTGTTGTTGTTGATGATGTTGGGTAGGCGGCGTGCGAGTGAGCGAGCGAGAACGTCAGCTGCGGCAATTTATCTTATTTATTGTTATAAATTTAAAACACGTTTTTGACTTGATGCAGCTGCTGCTGATGAATGTTGATGTTGATGCTGCTGCTGCTTCTTCTTCTCGTTTTGCTGCACTTTCTCACGGCGTCAAACTTTGCTCGGCGAAAGCGTAGATAACAACAGAGTGTCAATTGTAAAAATCGGTTAGACGCTTAAGCTGCTCAAAAAAAGAGATGGCGCCCTTAAGGGCAATGATATCAGTCAAGAAAGTTGGGGATGGAGTAGGCGAAAAGATAGGTAGCAAAAATCGCAGGCGAGCTTTTCTTCAATCTTTCTTTCTTTCTTTACTTCAATTTTTCTTTCTTTCTTAGGAACTCACAAAATGCACTCGTCGCGACCCGTTTGCCGATTCGTCTCCGTTTCGTTTCGTCGTTTTTCGTCTCTCGTTTCTCCAAACTATTTGACTAGCAATTTTTATTTATTTAGGTTATCATTTTTATTTCTTATTTTGTTTATTTTTGCTATCATATTTAATTTTTGCTCTGCATTGCATTTGGTGACTGTTGTTATAAGTTTTTCTTTAAATTAAATTTTCCTTCTTGTTGTCACATTTTACACTTTTTACACTTTTTGTGTTGCATATCTCACGTGATTTTAATAATGCATTTTGTAGATCTGTAAGAAAAATAAAAGAAAATTAATATTGTATTATGTGAGTTAATGTCTAAAAGCAGTATTTATAACCCTGACCCTAATTCTTTTGTTCCAGATATTAAAGATAAATTATATATTTAAAAAAAGTGGTTGAAATGCAGTACAATTGTATAGTTGCAATCAATCCATACAAAAAAAAATGTATAAAGAAATTAATACATTTAAACAAATAAAAAAATAAAAGCTAAAGCATATTACGATTCCACATAAAGAACAACAAAGGTTTTGGCACTCAAGAGCCACGCCTTTTCTGCACATAAGAAAAAGAAAAACAAAAATGCAGCAAATGAAAACAACAAAAATAAGAAAGCGCTGTTGCTGATACCAGGCCCCACTCCCCCGCCCCATCGCGAACCACCCATATGCACAACAAGAAATAACAGCAAAAAAAAAAAAAAAAAAAAAGAAATCCAAAAAGGTAGCAATTTTTTTACCTTTTAATTGGCCTCATAGCAGACAGCGGGCAATGTTTTAAATACCAGTTTTATTTTGCTTGCAATTCGCGTTTCGTCTAAAATGTATTTTGGCCAAGACAACAAATAAACAGATGCAGACGTAGACAGAGATAGAGACACAGACAGAGGAAGAGAGACAAGCAGGCGCATCGAACCGAAAGGCGCGAGTTGCGTTACGTCGCGCCAGCAATAAAAATGTGCTGCAGCAGCAGCAGCATTTGCACATTTCAAGTTTATACGATGAATATTGTAATCGAAAATACGTACAATATGAGTGTATATATTTTCCATATATTCGTCGCTTAATCACCACTTAAGGCACGTTATGCTGTAGGTTATGCTTTCGCTTCAGAATGCAGTGCGATATGACATTATGATACCGATTAGCGCATAAACGTAGTATAAGTCAGACGCCGCAAAAATAAAGAAAAATACGACATTCACAAATCGACAACAACGACAAACACAAACAACTGCGACGACGACGACGACGATTGCAACCCTTGAGATGACGTTGACCCCGAAAAATGACGCGAAGCGTAATGTGTGAAACGGTAGGCGAATGTGTATGAAAACAAAGTGAAATCTAATAACAAAATACAGCAAGAGCGAGCAAGAGGCATGCGGACAGCACAGCACAGATATTCGACAGAGTGAGAGAGAGGCAGAGAGCGAGAGCATGAGAGATGTGTCGGCGTCTGCGTTTTTAAGGATAGACGTGTAAAACGCAATGCGTATAAAAACATGCAGACGAAAGGACGACAACAAAACCGAATCGAACCACAGTTAGGCGGCGGCTAACAGAGAGAGAGAGAGAGAGAAGGCGAGCGCACAAACACCGGTCGGAGAGAAAGAGCGTCGAGGAAAACAAGGCGCATGTGCAAGAAAACAAAACTAAATGTGCATGTGTGTGAGTGTGTGTGTAAATGTTGTGATAAGGGCGGAAGCTACGCATTCAACAGCAGCACGAGCAAAAACAATAACAACAAAAACGACAGTTCACACACAGGCACACACAAACACACACACACAATAACAACATTTTTCACATGCAAGCCGCCAAATTTTGCAGTGAACGGCGCCGCCGTCGACTGCAAAAAGCGCAACGCTTATGAATGAAGGCGCACGCCTGTCCCCTGTCCCATGTATGCATGTGTGTGTGTGTGCCTGTCTGGCTGTGTGTGTGTGTGAGAAAGAGAGGGAGAGCGCGCAAAATGGTGTCGTTGGCCCCTGTCTGGGGCGCTCTGTTGTAAAAATGTGGTACAGTGACTACCAAAAAATACTAGCGAGGCGTAGTAGTAAAAAGGCCTAAAGCAGTAGAGTGAGAGAAGGATAAATGGATGCATACGCTATACGCTATCTAGTGGTGTAGTGTTGTAGTGCTGCTGCTGATGCTTATAGTAGTAGTACAAGTAGTAGTAGTGGTAATGGTGGTGGTAGTAGTAGTAATAGTAGTGATGGTGGTTGTAATAAAAATTACGAATGCGGTTTCAAGTAATAAAATTTAAGTGTTTTGTTTATGTGTACAAGTAGTAGTATTTTTGTCTCTATTGTTGCGGCGCCTGTGTGGCCGCCCTGGCACCAAACTGTAGCAGACTAATGCAAAATGGTCTATGCGAAGAAGAGGGTGTGTGCATTTTACAATGTACATTGTACATCAAAAGAAACCACCAATTAAAAAGCCATTAAAAAGTTAAGGCCATCGGCCAAGCACGCTAATCAAAACATAAATTTTACACAAGCAAAGAACGAAAGAGCGGGAGACAGACAGAGTGAATAGATGGGAAGAAGGGCAAGAAAAACAAGGCGAAAATTAATTACCTCACGAATCAAAAACAAGAAAAAAAGGAGGGCAAAAAAATTAAACAAAAAAAGGAAGCAAAACATTAACAGCGAAAATAGGAAAAAAAAAAAATAAAAGGCTGCACTCGACGCGATGTCAACGTCGACGTCGCAGCTCCGTTGGGAGGAACAGCATGGAATTGTGGTCTAAAAATAAACTTCGTGTGCAACAATGTTGCAAAAGACAAACAAAGCGCGACAGACAACAGACATTTACATGCATGCATACTTTAGCACACACACATGAACAGGAGTGAAGGAAAGAGGAAGAAGAATAGACAGAGTGAAGAGAAGCAGCAGCCCGCTAAAGCTCTGTCTGTGTGTCTGCTGAGTGCCGAAGTTTCATTGTTTGGGAAGGGTATGGAGCGACAACGACGACGACGGCGGCGGCGGCTAAAAGGAGCTGCCGCAAAAATATATAGAGTGCCGCGACTGGCGCGTGAAGCACGCAAAACGAAAAACGGAGACGACGATGAGGAAGAGGAAGCAAGCCAAGCCAAGCCATGAAGAAAAGACAACAACAACAAGAAGCAAACGATGACGACGGGGCCGACGTCCACTAATCGCTAAATTTACGAGTACAGTTAAAATAAAATCATAAAATGCCTTGCTCATTGTTGCTGCTGTTGCGAGTTACTTAACATTTAGTACGTAGATATGTATGTGTGTGTGTGTGTGTGTGTGCATATATACACACATATATTTAGATCCATCTCAGTGATGTGCTTAGTTTACTTTTGTTTTACATGACAAAGTAGCACACAGGACGAGACTGAAATAATCAAGCAATACAGGCAGCAATAGTGGCAGAGTGAAAGAGAGAGAGAGACGAAAAGTGTAAGAAATCGAATCGTCATTTTGTTATTTATGTTTTAATGATAGCGGATTTTGAATCGATAATTAATGCCCCATTTAATTAATAACAATGATTTATTTATATTTATGTAATGATGTTGTATAATAAATTATTTTACCTATACAATCTATTAGATTTGTTGCAAATGTAATCAAGCGATGCTTGTTAAAATACTTCTGATTTTTATTAATCAAATATCATAATTAGATATACAGTAATTTCGATAAGCAGAAATATCGATAGTTTGTGAAAAAAAAACTGTCTCAGGCTGCTGATACCGTGCCGGCTTTTTTCCATTTCAATGAAGATGACAATAACAACAAGTAAACATGCACATGCATACACACACATATTATATATATATATACACATATATTTTGTACAACAATAAGATGAAGAAGAAAAGCAACGATAACTTATGACGACAAGCGTTGAAGTTAAAGTAAAGTGGCAGCTCAGAAGAAATGTGTGTGTGTGTGGGGCGGGGGCGAGGTCATTGTGTGTTTTAATACACATAACGGGAGGAATGTTAATATTATGCGAGTGTAAAAGAGATAGCAGCTGTGTGCGTATTAGCTGACAGACGACAAGCAATGCAATAAAGTCAAACACTCCATTTTAAGAAACATTCCATATGCTATGTGAGTTGAGGATAGTTTACAGTTGCTATAGATACGCGTGATAAGCCTGCGATATGCATTATAAACGCGAATTGGGGATCTGGCCAAAAAGAGGATAAGTTTGAGTCATTCCTAAATCAAATGAAATCATTGAGAATCGTTCCAAAAACAAATCCAAATTAGGTCACTCAAAGGTCGTTCGAGCGCAAGAGAACAACTCATTAGCAACGAGTAAGTGAGTAAGTGAGTAAGTGGCGTAGCGCCAAACGGTTAGCGATTAGAAAGCTAAACAAATACTAAAGCAAAAAAACAACTTATAAACTAACTAACAACAACAACATTTCAATGCGAACGCGTCAATGCCGTCAGCAAATCCCAATTCTAAGCAATAGATATGCAACACACTAAATACCCACGCACAACACACGCACACACACACAGACAAACGAGAGCGAGCATTGGGTTTATCTGCCAATGTTTATAAAAATTACTATAAATAGCAGCAAACGCCAGCGCCACCGTTAAAAAGCCGCCCACCCAGCAGCAGCGACGTTCTTGCTAAATGCTCCAAGCGCCACACACACACAGACACACACCTCACATTGTAAACGAAATAAAAAGTTGACCGAGTGCAGCAGCAAGCAAAGCATCGGTGTGAAAGGGCGAGAGAAAGAGAAAGAAATGAGCACAATAATAGAAATGCAACCACGTGTGTTGTTTATTGCACCAACACAAACACTCATGCACATACACACACACGCACACCGGCTGCGGCTGCTTTATGAGCGACGTTAACAAAAAAAAAAAGAACAACATATAAACGAACGTCAATACAAAACGGAATCTTTCAAAACAAGAAAAACAAATAACTGCGCAAAGCAGAATGCCGAAAACACACACACACACACGCACGCGAGCACACATACAAGACTGCAGAGCAGAATAACAGAGAATATCAAAAGTGTCAAAAGAGTGTAGCAGCAGCAGCAGAAGCAGCCAACAACAAAAATTACAAACTGGAAACGACGCCCTGCGGCTGTTGTTGTTTTTGTTATTGCTTCGTTAAGTTTATAACGGCACCTTGTCACAGGATATATTATTGCAAATGTACGTATGGTAAACATTGGGTAAATACATATGAAAGCTGTTTTGCTGATTTTGTATGAGACTTGTTGTTTGTTTATTATTATTATTATTGTTTTTCACGATTTTTACATGTGATTCATTCGCATTAACACAGACCAACACAGGCCACACTTATCAAAGAAGAGTCTAGAGTCCAAGTAAATAAGCACACACACACAACTACAATCGCAACACACACTGTGATGTGTGTGTGTCGCCGCCAGACGCCTACGCATAAGCACGAAATGCGTGTGTGCAGCAGCAGCACAGCACACAACAATCGTAATCAACAATTATGATTTTAAAAAGCTGGCAGCTCTGCGAGATTAACATAGCGCAAGGTGGGTGGTTAGCTGGGTGGGGATAGGCGAGGGCGAGAGCAATGACGTGGTGCTTAACGACGGATGCTTAACAGTAGCCAATAGGGAGAGTCGAACGTGGGCGGAACGGAACCACGCACATCTTGTGATCAATTCGGTTTTTTTTTTTTCAGTGGGCACGCAATAATACATATATACATAAATACATACAGACAGATTTTGATAATGTGAAATGCCAACTTTAGAGTAATCAATTTTGTTATCATTTCAATCCATAGTTGACACTTTAAAGTAATTAGGAAAAAAAATCACACATAAATTATGCTTATGTAATAATACTGCACTCAAAAAACAACTACTTCCGATCTTATTAACAAATCAAGTAAAATATTTATATTAATACAAGTATGATATACCACATCGAATAACAATGATGTAATAATAATTATAGGGAACTGAATATCTTCCGCTTGTCGACGATTAAATGCTCTTTGATTTCTGATAGATATATTCAGATTAATAGACAGGCACATGGAACATGGGCTATATTAGGTCATGTGACTAATTATTTGTATGTTATATGCTCATCAATTAATTAAGTATGTACAAACAAAACTAATTGTTATATATCTGCTAGAGTTGAGCTCTATTTTTACATATTTATTTATTTACATACATATGTATTCTGATCAGCAGTCAGCTAAATTCTTTTAGTCATACTTGATCAATGAGGTAATTCAGTCATTTTTAACCTAATTGGCCACAGTCGAGATGACGAATATTCATTGTTGTTTTTCAGAAATGGACTATATTTTGACACGATATTGTCTATCATTGTAGTCTATAAGTATATATATATGTACATTTATACATTTATATTTTGATTGTCAATTTATAGACGTAATTGAATTATATTTTTCTGGGGTTTCCCCAGTCTTCAAATGCAAAAATTACTTTTATAAATATGTCTATGCATTTGCATTTCTCTCTTCATCTCTTTCTCTCTCATTGAGCTATGTGTGAGGTACATATGCATATATACATATATACATGTACTATAGCACGATTTTGAAGACTTGACCCACACACGCACCTCCATCCACTTCTCTGAAGCCCTGGCCACGCAGTTTTGACCCCAATTCCACTATTACAGAAAAGAAACAAGCTGCTCTTCATACACACACACTAAAAAACTCACGCATTGACATTTGTCAACATAACAGCAAGCAAATCAACGAACAATGAAATTAGCAAAGCTTTTAGCACCAGCGCAACAAGAACTACAACAACAGCAACCAAATTGCGTAAATGATACCATTTTTGGAGTGCACGTTTTGTGCGCGAATTCACAAGAGAACTGTCAGCAAAAGCATAACACAAAAGAAAGCCAACTGATGCGTGCCTGTGTGTATGTGTGAGCTTTGGAACTTTAATGTGTATTAGAAAACGCGCCTAAGTTCAAGGACAAGCAACCGCAGTGTGTTCAGCAAAAACACCACCAACAACAACAATAACAACATCAGCAAGCGCAGCGAAAAAAACAAATGCAAATAACAGCAGCGGAAAGCAACAACAATAAAAACAATGTGCTTTTACCGTCACAGTCGAAAAGGTCAATGACACCTGCCAGTTTGTCTCGCTCAACTAACACAAACACATTCACGCACACAGACACATGGTCATCAGCTCACTTCGCTCTCTTTTTTTTGCTCTTCTTTTTTGTTGTTGTTGTTGTGCTGCTTGCACACGCGTGCCATCGTTTAGACATGTGGTCAAAGTTTTTCGGTGTTGTTTTTGTTTTTGCTGTTGTTGCTTTTCGTACTGCTAATTAGTGTGGCCAAATTATGCGCCAAAATTTCCAATGAGTTGCCACCTTATATGTCATGTGTGTTCATACATATGTACATATGTGTGTGCGTGTGTGTGTGTCGTCATACATACGTCATAAAAAATAGCGATCGGTTGACGTTGACGTCGCTGCCATCGTCGCATAAACAATTTCCGGTTTTGCTATATAAAAAAGTTGGCTGGTCCCTGTTGTTTTTCAACAATTTTGTTGTTTTTGCGGCAACTTATTTTTGTCACACACACAAACACACACACACACTGACAAATTCGATTTAAAAATAAATAAATTACACAGAAAGCGAACGCACAAGCACGGAGATAGAGGGAGAGAGAATGAATATACGCATGTTAAGCTTTTCGGCAACATTCCTTACGCTGCCGCCGTCAAAAATATATTATGATTAATACAACGGCATTTTTATGGTATTTCTCTATATATACAAACATACAACACACATATGTATTGCAGTAAATGTTATAGAAAAACTCACAGCAAGTGGCAACGTTAGATGAGCGAATGAGCGCACAGCGGTATACCAATTACTGCTACGCTTTTTAATTAGCAGGCAACCCAACTTCAACCCTCCCCCCACTAGTAGCATACGGTTTAGTTTTAGTTTCTGTGCAATTGTCTTGTTCTTAATGTTGATGACTGTTGTTGTTGTTGTTGTGGCTTTCGCGCTTCCTTCACACTTTTGCTTTTATTGCTGAGAGAGCGGGATGGAGCGCCAGCAAAGAGCACAACAAACGACACGAGCACGCTGAGAGCGGCAGAGAGAGAGAGAGCAGGAGAGCAAGCCAACTATGCGAGAGATGCCGGAACGAGGTTTTTGTTTTGCTATTTTACTCACACCAACACACACGCACACTAGACAACGCTGCTGCGCTGCTCATTCACAAAACGAGACGACGTCGGCGGCGACAAAGACGAAACAGAAGATATGATAGATATGGAACAACAACAACAACAACAACGGTATCGCATAAATTTCTGCTGCGTAGTAATTTTATAAGTATGTTTGCATGTATGTAAACACTCACACACACACACGCACGCAAAAAGAGAGAGACATAACCGACATAGACTTTTACACACACAATGTATTTACCTTTTTGCATTCTTGTTAACCATTTTCGTTTGTTTATGTTGCACTTTGCACACGCCCGCAAATAAACGCACACACACACTCACACACATATATATGTATATATGTGTGTTGAATAATACATATGTATGAGAAGATTCGTATGTTTGTATGTGGAACGAGGCCCACTTTTTGTGTATTTTTATTTTGGTATCGATTTCAAAATAAAACGACGCACTTTCCTAGATGCAGCCCTAATTCAATTTTTGAATTGTTTTATTCGCGGGCTTTCATTTTGCGCCGCAAATCTTCACAACATTCTCTCTGCTCACTTTTTGTGTATATAGAATTTAATTCATTTATTTACCCGCTTTGTGAATTTTATTTTACACCTCACTCACTCACACACACATACACACACACATTCACTTACTCACTCACTCACAAACACACACACATATACGCACGCATTTGTATGTATGTATTTAATTTATGTACATGTGTCGGCGGCATACGCACTTGTGATTTCTTGGAATCTACTCACTTATGTATTTGCTTTTGCTTTTGATTTCTATTTTCTATTATGATTTCGATTTTCTTAAAATACATATATATACACTTGTATGTACGCGTATGCATATATTTGTTCAACTATTTTGTAAAACGATATTTTCGCAGCAACAAACAAACAAGCGTCCGCGAAACCGACCACGACGTCCGTACGCTTCAAATGCCAGAACACGAATGAGCGGCAAAACAAAACTGAAATTCAGCAAACAACGAGAGAACAAGCAACTGAGTACGCTCAGAGCACCAACACTCAGCAGCGAAAAGATAAACCGCTCTCTAATAATCATTCACAGTTGTCAAGTCGGCGTACAACAGTTCAGAGAGTTTTCATAATATTATTTTCACAAAATTGGTATTATCTGTCTGCGACCTGGAAACATAAACTCTTGTCATAATAATAATAAGCTAAAATAAATATTGAAAAATACATCATATCTTTTAAAACTTAAACATTTTTTCCAGTGTCTGAAAGCGATAACGATTTCACTTTGTTGGGGAGGGGCACTCAGTCTTCGTTAAGTGAGTAATAAATAGCTGAGTAGCAATTCCAATAAATGAATGTAACCTTAAACGCACTCACGAAATGTAATTATTACATCAATTAATTGAATTATCATAATGACTTATTGTTATTAATGTGCTTAGTTGCAATTTTTAAATTGGAAACTGTGGCTTTTTGTTAGTATTTTTTGGTATAATTCATAGTGGATAAGAGTATTTTGTTGCTGTCGAGATTCGGTCACGCTGACATGAACACTTACGGTTTGTAGCTGAAAATAACAATTAAATTTAATTAATTTGCTTACTACAACAAGAATATCACCCAACAAAATAAAGGAGCGACATAAAGATTCATAGTTGATTTACGTTTTAAGTGCCGTTCTATTCCGTTTTATGTGTTTGTATGCGCTTTTTGATATCCTTTCCAATTATCTCTCTCACACACACACACACACACTCAGACGCAAACACAAACACGCAGCTAGCAGCGAGTTGTATACATTTTTATTATGTGTAATTTATGATTTTTGTGTTATGTACAATTTTGAAGCACACGAGAAATCACACCCAAGCACAACAACAACAACCACAACAAAAACATCAAGAAAACACCTGAAGAATTAGCCAAACAAACAAACTGAAAAAACGCAAAGCCAGCGAAACCCTTTCCACAACAGCTACAAAAATGGCCAAAATGTACGGAAAGGGTAAGAGTAAGTAAACCCAACAAACAACTAAAAAAAAAAACATCAACATCAAAATGAAAAACAAAAAAGAAGTAAATAAAACACCTTTATTATGCATTTCACTTTGATTTTAATATTGTTTAATATCTGTACACGCTTTTAGTTCACATCAATCAATTGTCGTAATGGCAAAATGTACAATAATATAATAATAATAAGCACGATTTACTTAATTCCATGAACAGCAACAAAATGCCTAAACATTAATTAATAAATTCCGTATTCGTTTCCGTTTAGCGGCCATCGAATCGGAGGAGCAACAAAAAAGACGCTGGCAAATCGAACTGGAGTTTGTGCAATGCCTCTCCAATCCAAACTATCTCAACTGTAAGTGGGATCACATATATATATCTATATATATGCTTATGTATATTTTAAATTGTTGCAGTTCTGGCTCAGCGGGGTTACTTTAAGGATCCATCGTTTATCAACTACCTCAAGTATCTGCAGTACTGGAAGGAGCCGGATTATGCCAAGTACTTAATGTATCCGATGTGCCTTTATTTTCTCGATCTGCTGCAATACGAGCACTTTCGTCGCGAGATCGTCAACAATCAGTGCTGCAAGTTCATCGACGATCAGGCCATACTTCAGTGGCAGCATTACACACGCAAGCGCATCAAACTGATCAATTCGGTGCAGGAGAATGCAGCTGCAGCTGCAGCAGCCGCAGCAGCAACAACACAACAACAACAGCAGCAGCAACAAACGCAGCAGCAGCAGCAACTAACACAACCACAACAACAGCAGCAGCAGCAGCAACAAAGCAATGGTGGTGGCAACATTTTAGCGCCCAGCGAAGCTGCCACAGTGGCAGGCACTGAGGCCACCAATCCGCAGCAGCAGGCAACGCTGCAGAATGGCAGCAGCAGCGGTAGCGGCAATAGCTCAACGGCAACAGTGCCAGCATCCTCACAGAGCAACAGCCAACAGCAGCAGCAGCCTTTGGCATCCAGGGAGCCAGCTCAAGCTGCAACTCAGGTTTCGTCAGTGATACAGCAACAACAGCAGCAGCAGCAGCAACAACAACAGCAGCAGCAACAACAACCACAACAACAACAGCAGCAGCAGCAACAACAAATGAATGGCCTTGCCGCTAGCGGAACTATGAAACTAGAATTAAATTAGCAAACGGCTATTTATACACAAAAAGAAGAGCAAAATAAATTAGACTTAGCGTAAAGTAAACTGAAAGAAAATGAAGACAATGAAGAACATGGTGTATTATGTATACATATATATATATATATATATACATATGTGTAACTATGTATATAGCATACTATATATATTCTAAACATAGATGAAACTATGAGCGACAGTTTTACAGTCAAAGTTCCTTTTATTATATATATATATATTATATTATTACATATATATATATTTAGTTTACTTTACTATAGACAAGATCGAGGAATATCTGGTTTTTGTCGGAGGCAGCCTGAAATCATTCTTGTCCTTATATACATCGTTTAGTTTACTATAGTCAAGTACGACTGTATAATTGCAGTTAATATCGTTTAGTTTAGACAGTCTTCTTCTTTCCCTGTCGCTACCTTTAATTGTTGGCTGATTGGTTTGAGCCCAAAAGTATTTCCACAGTTGATTCACTAACGAAAAATCCAAAGAAATTGCAGGCGACTCGGCTGAAGTGCTGGCCCAAAAGGGACGTTTCTATGGCGTCTATTTGCTGTGCAGCCAGAGCTTGGACGCACGCTATCGCGGCAAGTGCTATGTGGGCTTCACCGTCAATCCCAAGCGTCGGATCAGGCAACACAATCGTGGCTGTGACTTCGGTGGGGCGCGCAAGACGAGCCGCAAGGGACCCTGGCAGATGGTGATGATTGTCCACGGTTTTCCCAACAATATTGCGGCGCTACAATTTGAATGGGCGTGGCAGCAGCCCGCACTCTCCACCCGCCTCAAGTGCTATCCGGAGCTGCGACACAAACAGCCGCGAGAAACGCACTTCGACTACAATTTCCGCATAGTCAATCGCATGTTGGGCATTGGGCCGTGGCATCGATTGCCGCTCACTGTTCGCTGGCTGGAGAGCGAGTATGAGCGTGGTTTTGTTGTGCCACTGCCGCCACATGTGGACATCGTTAGTGGCAAGGTGGCCATAACGGCCAAGCAGGTGGAGCAGGCTGTTGCTTCCAATCGGTCGTTGGAGTGCCACTTGTGCATGCAGCGGGTGGAGCAAGTGGAGCGTTGCCGCCTACTCGGCTGCCTGCGTGCGAGCTGCCCTCTGACCTGCCACATGCTGTGCCTGGCCAGCTACTTACTGGGCGATCAGCCCGGCCAATATATACCCATTGGCGGCACTTGTCCGCTCTGCGAGTTTCCGCTCAGCTGGGCCGAGCTGTTGCGTCGTCAAGGGGCCTTCGCCGAACCGGATCCGGACAGCGATGAGCTGAGCGATGATGTGCCCGATGTGGACAGCGATGTGGAGCAGCTGCTAACCCCTTGAAAAAAAAAACCAAATCTCTCTGTTTTAAAATAAAATATGGGTTTTATAAAGTCTTCATCATGGCCTTATTGATTTGGGCAAAAATGCGTTTATAGTTTCGTAGCTGATTTAACATTTGGCGTTTCTCGTGCAGATAGTATTCCCTGGACATTTGCACATATTGCTCGCCTTTGAACTTGAATATGGATACTTCGCCGGCATCAATTAGCTGATCATCCGTCGGCTCCTCCTCCCCATCCTCCCCAGTCGGGCTGATTGAACGGGCGCGTTTGCTAGAAGTTGGCGGCACAATGCTCACTTCAACTGAAAAAAATGCACACAAATAAATAAGTTAACTAGTTAATATTTTGGTGTACCCCATACACTCACTATTTTCCAATAGATCCGGCTCTGTGTGCTCCTTGGCTGCTTTTGTTGTACTCGTTGACTCGACCATGACGACTTTGTCTATGCTCAGCGTGTCATCATCCAGATTGATATAGTAGCTTTGCTGTGTCGATGAGCAAGTTGGGTTATTATCTTCATCATCTGTCGGATTGATATAAAAGCTTTGCTTAGCTGTGGACGATGTGGGTATCATTTGTTGATCTAGGTCTTGATCTTGATCTTGGTCCTCATCATCATCCTTGATTAAGCCTGCATTGCTTTTACTGGCTGCATAGGAAAATGGCTTCGCTTCGCCCAGCAGAATACGGCGATTCTTGTTTGTCGATAGATATTTGGCATCAAAATGCTTGGAGCACATGTACAATTGTTTTGTGCCAATTTTGGGATTCACTTGGCCCAACAGACGCCATTGCGCTGATCGTTTTTGGTCCTTTGGGAATGCAAACAATGTGACGTCATTGCAGACGCTATTATCTGGGCGAAAATAGAAATTATTGCAATCCTTATAAGCGCAAATTCTGCTCATTGTGTCGTTAACTTTTTGGTTGCCGATGGTTAATATTGAATGGTTTTTATTTATTCTATTCAGTTTTTTGTGTTGTCTTGCTTACATGTAAACAAAGATTTTGAACAACACTGGTTTCTGTTAGTTAACATAGAGCCTATAATTCGATAAGAACATGGAACATAATTGCAGAATTGAAGTTGCTGTTATACTTAAAGTTTATCTTGACTCGAATTTTCACTGTTTTTCCTCGGTAGTAAAACTACCATCCTTAGGTATTCATTATGTTCATGTATTAATAATATAATGCCTTAATAATAATAATTGCTTGTAAAAGTTCGAGCATTGTTTCAAATATACATTTCAGCATTTAACAGAGTAACGCTTGCCCCTCTGGCAAACCCATTTCGCGCCAAAAACTATCGATTACAGCGCGTTCACAAGCGTGCTTTTTGTTTCCAGTATTGTCACATATACTGCTGGGAAATATCCCATAACAAATTTAAATTATTTGTTTCCTATTTATTTTGACAAATTACGAAAGTTTATTCGTATAGTTGCCGCAGTACAAGTGGCAAGGCAATTGTGTACTTAAAATACATATGATATAAAAAAAAAGTTTGGAATTTTTGGCAACCCGGCATTGCTTTCTATTGTTCTGCTCTTTTTAAAGCGGCTTCGTCGCGTGCAGATTGTGAAAATTGTGTGTTTTTCATTTACTGTTGTTAAACCGTGTGAAAACTGCTAATCGAAATATGTCTGCAGATCAGGCACAATTCCAACAGCTCCTTAACTCCCTGCTGTCCGTGGACAACGAAGTGCGGAAACAGGCCGAGGTAAGTTCGGTTCCCCCGCCCCAAAAGAAAAAAAATGCATATTTCACGGCAGACAACTGCGCAATTGTTTAAATTGTTTATAGTATAACGCATAAATTCGGTCGGCAGTCAAATGCTTTATCTTCTTCAAATGTATGTGCAGCAATTATTATGAATATTTTGGTATAAAATAAGACGCCCTGAATCATCATCATCATCATCATCGTGCATTCTATTTCAAATCGCACAAAACGTGTTTTCGTTTCCCTTTTAGTTACGACATTCGCATGTCAGCGCGTCTGTGTCTCTGTGTGTGTGTGTGTGGATGTGCTCTGCACAAAGCAAAAAGACAAATTGTACAATTCATATGGATCTATTGTATATATATATATATGAATAAATTTTATTGCTGCTGCCAAGCGCTTTTTTAAATGATTTCGCACACAGTCACGCATAATTTTGTGTTGTACGTATGCAAAACGGAAACAAAGCACAGGTGATAATAATTTCATTATTGCCAATGATGACGCATAGTGCGATATGCAATCTGTTTTTATATATAACTAAATATATACATGGGCATATTGAATATTGGGTGTCAGGCCCGATAAAGCGGCGAGACGTCGCACGAACGCATTACAGCTGTTGACCTTGGCGCCACCCAATATACCACGCTCTGCCTTGTACTGCAACTGATTCACACACCTACACAGATCTATATACAAGCATATCTAGTTCAGTTAGCTTTAACCAATAAACAGAGGCACGAACAACCGTACACTGTGCAGCATAAGATTAAAAGGATTTGTGCTAAGGACATCAGCATAATTGATATGCAATATTAGAAAATCTTTTATGCAGAAATTCTATTTAACTAATTAAAAGTGACCCATTTTGGTGCACAAAAAATACGAACAAGTTGGCAACGCAACACACGCAGCATCTGGCGCTGTTGTGAGCAAACATAAATTAGCTAAATTAATTATAATTAAGAATGGGTCGCTGCCCGCTGCCCTTTTCACAAGTGCAACTGCGATAGTCATTAAGAAAGCAAGAAAGAACTGTGTAACCTGAATCACCCTGTGCTATTTTCTACTTCTCGTCAATATCACAATACATAAAACTGCAAAACTCTGCTTGCAGGAAGCGTACAACAAGATTTCCAGGGAACTGAAGGTAACACACCTGCTTGGCAACATTCACAATGGCCAACAATCGGAGGAGGCGCGCCAAATGGCCGCAGTTTTGCTGCGTCGCCTCTTCACATCTGAATTTCTCGAGTTCTACAAAGGGGTATGAATTTCTACTTGGATTAAATAATAAAATTTGTATAATTTTAATGTGAATTTGCGTCTTGCAGTTGCCCGTGGACTCGCAGAATCAGCTGCTGCAGCAGATTTTGATGGCTGTGCAACAGGATGTGACACCGCAGCTGCGTCGCAAGATATGCGAAGTGATCGCCGAGGTGGCACGCAGTCTGATCGACGAGGATGGCAACAATCAGTGGCCGGACATTCTACAGTTTCTGTTCCAATGCGCCAATTCGCCAACACCCCAGCTGCAGGAGTCGGCACTGCGCATCTTCAGCAGTGTGCCCTCAATCTTTGGCAACCAGGAAACGCAATACATCGATCTGATCAAACAGATGCTGGCCAAGAGCATGGAGAATTCCGGCGATGCTGAGGTTCGTGTTCAGGCCGTCCGTGCCATTGGCGCCTTCATTCTGTACCACGACAAGGAGAAGGATGTGACCATATACAAGCATTTCGGGGATCTGTTGCCACGGATGCTTGTCATCACGGGCGAAACGATTGAGGCGCAGGACGATCAAAGTTTGCTAAAGCTGCTCATCGACATGACCGAAAATTGTCCGAAATTCTTGCGGGCGCAACTCGAGTACATCTTTGAGATGTGCATGAAGGTGTTCAGCTCGCTGGACTTTGAGGATAGCTGGCGGCATTTGGTGCTCGAGGTGATGGTTTCGCTATCGGAGAATGCTCCAGCCATGGTGCGCAAGCGTGCCGAAAAATATATTATCGCCCTCATTCCGCTCGTGCTGCAAATGATGACCGATCTGGATGAGGACGAGAACTGGGCCACAGCCGATATCATCAATGAGGATGATCACAGCGATAACAATGTAATTGCCGAATCATCACTGGATCGCTTGGCCTGTGGCCTTGGCGGCAAAATGATTTTGCCCCATGTGATGAACGCCTTGCCGGGCATGCTGAATCACACCGATTGGAAGCATCGGTTTGCCGCTCTCATGGCCATCTCGGCCATTGGTGAGGGTTGCCACAAGCAAATGGAGGCCATACTCGATCAGGTGATGTCCGGTGTGCTCAACTATCTGCGCGATCCCAATCCCCGTGTGCGCTACGCCGCCTGCAATGCCATCGGCCAAATGTCCACCGATTTTGCGCCGACCTTTGAGAAGAAGTTCCATGAACAGGTACGCAGATGCCACATCCCCATAATGGTTTTCCCAATAACTCTCAACTTGTATTCGCCTCTAGGTTGTGCCTGGCCTGCTGCTGCTGCTGGACGATGCGCAGAATCCACGCGTGCAGGCGCATGCCGGTGCCGCTTTGGTTAACTTCAGCGAGGATTGCCCCAAACATATATTGACACGTTATTTGGACGCAATCATGGGCAAGCTCGAGAACATTCTCAACTCCAAGTTTACGGAGCTCGTCGAGAAGGGCAACAAACTGGTGCTGGAGCAGGTGGTGACCACCATTGCCTCTGTGGCGGACACGTGCGAACAGGAATTTGTCGCCTACTACGATCGCCTGATGCCCTGCCTCAAGTTCATCATCCAGAATGCCAATTCGGAGGAGTTGCGCATGCTGCGCGGCAAGACCATCGAGTGTGTTAGCCTCATCGGACTCGCTGTCGGTCGCGAGAAGTTCATTGGGGATGCCGGCGAGGTGATGGACATGCTTCTGAAGACCCACACCGAGGGCGAACTGCCCGACGATGATCCGCAGACATCGTATCTGATTACCGCCTGGGCGCGAATGTGCAAGATTTTGGGCAAGCAGTTCGAGCAGTATTTGCCGCTGGTTATGGGTCCGGTGATGCGCACGGCTGCCATGAAACCGGAAGTGGCGCTGCTGGACAACGACGAGGTCGAGGATCTGGAGGGCGATGTGGAATGGTCGTTCATCACCCTCGGCGAACAGCAGAACTTTGCCATACGCACCGCCGGCATGGAGGACAAGGCATCAGCCTGCGAGATGCTCGTCTGCTATGCACGGGAACTGAAAGAGGGCTTCGCTGAGCACGCCGAGGAGGTGGTCCGCCTTATGCTGCCCTTGCTCAAGTTTTACTTCCACGATGGCGTTCGATCGGCGGCCGCTGAATCGTTGCCGTTTTTGCTGGACTGCGCCAAGATCAAGGGACCAAACTATTTGGTGGGCATGTGGCTATACATTTGCCCTGAGCTGATTAAGGTGATCAATACCGAACCGGAGCCGGATGTGCAATCCGAGTTGCTCAATTCGCTGGCGAAATGCATTGAGACCCTTGGCCCCAACTGCCTTAACGAGGAGTCCATGAAACTGGTGCTGGAGATTATCAACAAGTATGTCCTGGAGCATTTCGAGCGTGCCGACAAGCGTCTGGCTGCCCGCACCGAGGAGGATTACGATGATGGCGTTGAGGAGGAACTGGCCGAACAGGATGACACCGACATCTATATACTATCCAAGGTGGTGGACATCATACACGCCCTCTTCCTAACCAGCAAGGCGGAATTTTTGCCCGCCTTTGAGCAGGTGGCACCGCACTTTATCAAGCTTCTCGATCCCAATCGTCCGTTCGCCGATCGCCAGTGGGGCATTTGTGTATTCGATGATCTTATTGGTAACTTGTGCAATTAATCCAAATGATTTCCTAATCAAATCTGTTTATTAATTTGTAGAATTCTGTGGACCCGCTTGTACGCCGTATCAGCATATTTTCACTCCTGCTCTGCTGCAGTATGTGGTGGATAAGTCGCCGGATGTGCGCCAGGCGGCTGCATATGGCTGCGGTGTTTTGGGCCAATTTGCTGGCGATCAGTTTGCGCATACGTGCGCTCAGATCATTCCACTGCTGGTGCAGGTCATCAACGATCCGCGGGCGCGCGAGGTGGAGAACATAAATGCGACGGAGAATGCCATATCGGCGTTTGCCAAGATACTCAAATACAACAAGAGCGCATTGACCAATTTGGATGAGCTAATTGGTGTTTGGTTCGCCTGCCTTCCCACCTCCGAAGATCCCGAGGAAGCCGCCCACATCTATGGCTATCTGTGCGATCTGATTGAGGCCAATCATCCAGTGATTTTGGGCGCCAACAATTGCAATCTGCCACGCATCGTATCGATAATTGCGGACACCTTCTGCACCAAGGTGCTCGAGGCGCAGAGTCCATCGGGCACCCGCATGCTAACCATTGTCAAGCAAATTGAATCCAATCCGGATGTGATGCAGGCCTGCGCGAGCACCTTGACGCCCGAACAGCAGCAGGCGCTCCAGGATGCCTATCGGGAGCTGGCCACTGCACCACCAACCGCAACCTAAACCTAAAGCAGCTCCTGCAGCTTGAGTAGCCTTCAGCTGCATTATATATGCATAAACAAAGAAAACTATAAAAAGGAAGATAACTAGGATTTATATATATATATGTATATATATATATATATATATATATATATACATAATTTCAAGCATTGAAATCATCGGCTGGAAAATATAGGAAAAGCAGAAAGCTTTTTTTTCTTCGTTATTCGTCACATTTGATTGAGCGAGTTCTCGCCAAATGTGTTAAAAATTACGTTATAACAAAACTTACATATATATATAACTTATATATAAACATAAATCAACTTCACATATATCCAAATTATATGTGCCAATAGGGCGCATAATTCTATATATATATATATATATATTGTGATTTCAATCGAAACTCGTCTCCCTCTCCCGCAAGGGAAAGTTTTTGGAAGGAAAACCAATTAAAAAAGTCTGCGTCTCGTTAGAATTTGACATGTTGAATTGAACATTTTTTTTTTATGTTTCATCATATTAACAAGTTCCAATTGATTATTTTCGTTATATAATATTACATAAATATAAAAATATATTTATACGGCCATCTCCTTTCGCCAGCCCATACCCCTTGATAGGATGTGAATGTAGTCCGAAACGAACTAATTGTGTAAAAATTACAACATTCAAGAATGTGTGTTTTAAATTAATAAAATAAATACGAAAGAAAAAAAATGTGCTCCAAATTGTTTTCATATTTAAAACGGGTGGATTGGTTAAACTAAGTGAAATGGGCTTGTATTGTTTATTCTAAATTTCAGATAAAACATGTTTATTCAAGTTAAACAACAAGAAAATTGGACGCATTTGATTCGAAAAATATAAAAGAAAAATCCTATCAAATGTGCCCTCGATTTAAAAGACAAAAGTCTTATATTCGACGCTTAAAAGCTTTACAAAATGTAAGCTCAGAAACGTATAAGTTGTGCTGCTTGACAGCTTAATGTTACGCTTCAACAGATTGATTTAACAGAGTCGTGTGACAGCTCGCTGGTCAGCAGGCTGGACCGCGTAACAGTAGCAGCTGTCGCAGTAGCAGCAGACACAGAAGCGGCGATAAAAACAATCAGAAAACAAACAAAAACGATTTATTTTTATTATTCGGAAATTCCTTTTGCGTACTAACAGACGATGTGAATACAGCGCCAGCAGCAGCTGCATAAAATGGCAATACACTTAGAAAAGGTGAGCAATATAATAGAAATGGTGAAATCAAAGTACAAATAACGTGTCCGCATATTTTTAGCGCAATAAATGATTGACATAGCCAAAAGAGTGTAAAACGGCTGCTACGACACTTATCAACACAGCGCGGCGATTAGTCAGCAGCCGTCCATTCCCTACGCTCTGACTTGTTCTCTCTCTCTCTCTCTCTCTTCGACTATCTGACGACATTCCCGGATGTATTGGAAAGCAAACAGGACGTGAGAAGAGCGAATATAACAGCTATACATAAAAGTAAAAGTAAGTTGAGAGTGCAACAAGTTGTTGGCAAATCGGGGGAGGGGGGTGTGTGTGTGGGGAGCGGGGAGAGTTGCCATCATCTCTTTAATTTAATGGGTAATGCAATTTGTGGCGCGTCTGACGAAAAGTTGGCAAAGCATCCCTTGCGAGATTTTCAGGCATTTCAGTTTACATTGGTCTTTCAGCAGCGACAATATGGCCAGCAAGCTCTATCAACAAGTTTGGCTAAAAAAACAACATTTTTTTCTCTCTTTTTTTGTGTATAAAAATAAGTGTAAATTAATTAAATCAGTTGCGATTTCAAAGAATTTATTTTGTAACGACAATAATGTTTTTATGCTTATAAAAATGACTTAATATAGCTGAATAGTTTAATAATTAATCGAGTTTAATCCACTGCAGTTACTCAGCGCCGTCATGTCGACGGAAACGGAATTCCTCGAGGCCCATGAGAAGATTAAGCTCTCCCACAAGGCTGCCATGGCACAAGTGGAGCTGGCCATCAGTCACGAGGAGTCGGAATCTCTGGCAGCTGCCATTGGCGCCTACGAGCTGGCGCTGCAGATGATCGAGGAGACATTCGCCATACCCGTGGGCCTGCCCGATGAGATCGATGCGGTGCAGGCGCAGTGGAACGATGCCTGTGCCATCATACAGAAACTGAAGAGCGCCAAGACGGAGGTCAGCTATCGCCTGAAGGTCCTCGGCGCCAAGCAGTCACCCATCGATGAGAGCGCCATGGAGGCACACGAGCAGGACGTGCAAGCGGATGGACAGATGGCCAGCAAGCGACCACTGCTTGCGGAGAATCCAGCGACATTCTACGATGTGGCCAATGCCAGTGGCCAGCCCAAGACCTACAAGGAGTTGGCTGTGGGACTGCGTCAACTGCTGGCCAGCCGCGATGCCGAGGCGCAGCTGGATGAACTGTTCCAGGCGCAGGTGAAGCTCTATCGCATCGAGGCCAGTGGCCAGGTGATCACCTTAACGGGCAGCACCAAAATGTCGCTAATAATGTGCACTGTTGGCCGCAAATGGAAGTATTTGAGCGGCATTTACTTTATCCAATGCGATATGCAGCAACACGAACCGGATCGGCATCCGGATCAGGATCAGTCAAGCGTCTGGCTCTATCCACTGATACCCAGTGTATCCAATTGCTATCGCACCGAATATGGCGCCTTCATATTGCCGGACATGGAATCAGCGCAGCCGGGGAATGCCTTCGGCATAATGCTGATGAAGCCAGAGCGTCCGCTGAGCACGAGCGCCGGTGAAACGGAGGAGGAGCAAATGGCCGATTTGCAGCAATTCTTTCTCGATCTGCTCGAGGCCGTGCTGGCGGACACTGTGCAGCAGCTGCAATCGCCGCGCACACGACGTGCTGACGCCCTCTCGGATCCGGCCACCAGTTCCGAGCAGGTCTCCAAGCACATTGTGTGCGCAGCGGATTTCATAGCGCGCAATCTGGTCAAAGGTGCCGAGAAGACCGGTGGCCTAATGATGAAATCAACGCCCTATCTAATCTCGAAAATGGCACCAGCTGCCCCCGATGGCCACACCCAGGTGCCCAGTTCGGTGCAAACAGGCGTTGACGTGGCCCAAAAGGTCACGCATGCCGCGGCCGGAATGACCGGTTGGATAGCTGGCAAGGTGGGCACCGCTGCGATGGCAGTGGGCGGCTACCTGGCACCACATGTCCAGACCCAAGGCTCACGGCTGCTGCAAAAGGGCTTCGGCTACGACAGCAGTCAGGCAAATAGCGCCATGGAGGGCGCCATGACAATTGCCGCCGGTGCCGTTGAGGGTTTTAGCACCGTATTCGATGGCCTGGAGACATCCGCCAAAATATTGGGCAACAGTTTGAGTGAGAATTCGGTTAAAATCATTGAACATAAGTGCGTTTCTTTTCTTCATTTTTCTCCTTATTAATAATGTAAAATAATTATGAATTATCCTCTCTGTGCATTCCCAGATACGGTTCTCCGGCTGGCAATTTGGCCAGCGGCACTTTTGACACTGTCGGCAATGCGTTTATCATTAGCCAGAATGTCAACTATATTACGCCAAAGGGACTGGCAAAGAAGCTGGTTAAGAAAACGGGCCAAGCTGTCGTCGTTGGCAGTACACGTGATTTGCGCAAACCTGAATCGCATTACATAAATGCAGGCGCACTTTATCCGGATTTGCGAGCCCTCAAGGAATAGTCCAAAAGTTTGCAAATTTGCATAGAATTACTTTCCAAATAATTTTGTTGATATTTTTTTTAGTGAATCTCGGCTAGTTTTAATAAGTTCATATATTGCTTAGCTTTTCATTAAATTGATTGATATTTATATGTGTTAATTCGGCTAGACTCCAAAACTTATAATTAATGCTCTTGTTTAGTAAATAAATATATAAAACAGAAATTATTGCTTTTAAATTTACCGCCTAAGTTCGAGAAAACTTGCATATTTTAAATAAAGTGTGCGAAAAGCACTCTCTCTCTCTCTCTGTTAGTTAAAAGTTTACTACGGGTACTTACCAGCTTCCGTGAGCTTTTACAGTCAATTAACACCAATGTAATGAATCTGTGAATAAAATACAGAAGGTAACGCATTGCACATGTATGTTAGCTAATAGTAATTAAAAATGTAAAAATTAAAATAGACATTTTAAAATAAATCTCAATCTGTATAATTATCTTAAAGATTACAAAATAACGGAAGGTTTCTCTCGTATGACGCAGATGCGCAACAGCGTGCTATGTTAACCATCGATTTGCTCAGTTTGGTGCTGTAACTGTATAAATGTATATAACGTTAACAGAAAATTTTAAATCAGCCGTTTACCTCGCGATTTTTTCCTGCAGCGCACGCGTTTTGCTTGCGATTTTCATATTTTTTGCGTTTTCGTCAAAAATATGCTTTAATTGGGACAACTTATAATTTTAGATCAACTGTAATACAAGTTAAAACTGATGCACTAAAAAATGAGTTTAATTTGCTTAAAACACAAATAACAGCAGTTTTCTATGAATACGAGTATTTGTGCATAAGAATAACAGTCCAGCAATGTTAAATCTGACAATGTTAAATGTCTGGCAAATCTTAATGTTATTCTTCTGTTATATAGATCCGGTTAACAGCAGACTGTTGACGGCTTTGTTATTGTAAAATTTGTTGCCGAATCGTGCGGTCGGTCCGTCGGTTGTGCGGCTTGTGAAGTTTTATAAGTGATCCAATTTTGGATATTGTTGATATACAACAATTTGAAAATGTGTCTATATCAATAAATGTAAGAAACAAAAGCATAATTGCAAATATAAAGTATCTCTTCTCTCCGCCTTCTACTTTGGCCCGGTCATTTGTTGCTTATTGTTTTTGACGTGCTTCTTATTACAATATATACACACACACATATTATTAAAAATTAATGTTAAACACACACCTGTGCTGTGGAATAAATTGTTATTTAGCGCGCCGTGTTCATCTCATCTGCGTGACTGTGTGCGTGTATGTGAGTGTGCGTGTATGCGAGTGTGCGTGTGAGGTTTTGCTTGTATGGATGAGTGCGTGCGTATGCGTGAATGTGTGTATGTGTGTGTATGCAGCTAAGAGTTCCGTTTTATTTTCATTCCGCTTTAAAAAGTCGGTGCAATTTTACACGTCTGCAATCAAATCTGTGGCCATTTCAAGTGAATAATAATACTACAAAATTCACAGCAATTGTTGCATATACACATACACACACAAACACATAATGAAATGTTTTTGTTTATTGTGCGCTTCTTAAGTTACACAGACTGCTTGCTCGCATCTAATACCAGTTTAGAAAAAAAACAACAACAATAACAGCAACAACTAGCAGCAGCCATAAACGGTCAACAACAACAGTTCTAATCGCACACACACAGCACCTCAAATGCACACACACACACACAAACATGCCTAAAACGTGTTTGTTTGTGTTCCACTGAGTTCGCTGCTGCTCTCTGTGTTTCTGTGGGTGTGTGTGTGTGTCTCTTGTGTATTTGAATTTTCTAATACATCTCATTTTATACATAGAGCGCGAACATCAAATACAGACCAAAAAAAACTTAAGAAAATATAACTTTTTTAAAACGCGTCTTGTTATGTTCCATTTTTGTTTAATATAAAATAAAAAACGCAATCGAATTGGACAGAAAAACTGTAAATGTAGCCGAAACGGCAACAAAAACAACGACAACAACAACAATTGCTGGCCGAAAGCTTTGATTTTTGCATGGTGAGTTTTTCGCTAAGGCGATGTGGAAATCCTGTTAAAAGTTTCTCGTTTTAAAAGCGAATGCGTCTCGATTGGTCTTTACAAATGATTCATTTTAAGAAATTACAATATGTATTTTTCTTTAAAACTTTTCACTAAGAAATTTATGATGTTAAATTTTAATTTACCTTGTTTATGTCCCTTCTTTTATTTGGACTGTAGTTGATATTTACAATACATGCGATAATAGCAGAAATTATAGTTAAAATAGTTTAAACGACTATTTTTCTATTCCAAAAGGGTGTCTGGTCTGGTGTTGTGGGCATCGCTTTCGAATTCAGTTGTTCTATTTGTTGGTGCAACTGTAGCAGCAACAGACCAGCAGCACAAGCAGTCCCAGCGATAGAACCGCTACCATAAGATCATCCTCCTGTTCGCCAGGATGTACAGTCGTATCGAAAAAGTTATTCCTTTGGCTAAATGCCTCTGGCACTTTAACAGCGTCCTCACTTTCGAGTTGTAGGTAAAAGGAAATAATATGCAAAAACATATTTTCTTGCTTTCAGTGTGACAAGTGTAGACAAATATATTTGTTTTTCAATTTGTATACCCTGGAAACAAATAGAAGGATATATCATATTTTTAAACAACATTCCTTTTGTGTGTGAATCGTACACCACTGAATACTACAGGGTGTTTCCTAGTCGGGCAACCAACGGGCGATGAGCACTCTTGTTTTCTTTTATCAACAATTTTCACTTTGCATGTCAAAATGTGCACCCCAGTTTTGCCACTACCCCACACCCTTCACGCCCCCTTTCGGCGCTTGATATTAACATTTAGCCGCCTGAGCATTTATTTTTTTTATATCATCATCGTCATCATCATCATCATTATCAGCGATCATCGACGTCTGCTTCGCCATCAACAGGTTTTTAGCTAATAAGGTAATGGCAAAAACAAACAAACTGCAACAACACAGAAAAAAAATGGCTAAATTATAATGGAAAGATGAAGACAAAATCCATCATTGGAAAGTTGATTTGATTGCAATTGTGGAATGCAGCTGCGGCAGGGTTGCCGCCTAGTTGTGCGACAGGGCGACTAATTTTCATCTGCGCAAAAAGAAAAACACAACTTGTCTAATATTACAAGCCACATAGGCTTCATGCTTCATTTAGTTTTTGGTGCTGCACAGGCAATATTATATTTATTGGGGTGTCAATAGAAATCAATAGAGAAAGGCACTTGGCTTCCACTTGGATCTGTATATTATGTATGTATATTATGTACCTATATTTCCAACAGCGAAATCCGTGCGTAAATTTTGCTACTTTTGTTTTATTCTATTTAAGTTCCTTCAATTAGATTTTCAGCTTTTTTTTGTGCTTTGCTACTTGTGCCTGGCCACCAACAAGAACAATAATAAATCGCTCAGTTTGCAGTTGACAGCTGACAGTTGGCCATGCTGCTGTTGTTGCTGTTGTTGTCGCAACCTTTTTAACAATTGGCAACGCAGCCTCAAGACATTTCTTGTGGTGGGTGTGCCTGGCTATATATATGTGTATGTGTGTGTGTGTGTGTGTGTGTGTGGTGAATGGGTCGAGTAGGTAAGAGGGACCCTACCACATTACACAATTATCCAAAAGCATTTCCCAAAGCAAAAACATTTTTCCGCCACACATGAAAATCATTTTAGTTTTGTTTTCTTGTGTTTTGTCTTCGTCCCTTTCTATCAGCGTCTTTGCTTTGACTCTCAGCAGTTGGGTTTTTTTTTTGTTTTTTGCTCTCGTTGCCTGTGTTTTGTTTCTGTTATTTTCTTTTTGTTGTTGTTATTGCTTTTCCCATCTTTATATTTTTGCGCGCCTCGTGCGTCAATTTGTGTGAAGTTTGTTCCGCTGCTGCTGGGGCGGAAGCCGCTGCTTAATGATAATAATAATAATAATCATACTCTTCCATGTAGTGCAGTGTAGTGGCAACAACTAGTGGCAGCTGAAATAGGGTGGCCCGTTGGCAAATGCCGATGTAATGCAGCAAATGCAACGTGAAATTTGGCGCTGGCCTCCGCCATTCCCCTCGCCCTCCCCAGCTTCACCCCTACCCCCATGAAACAGCAGGTCCCAAGTGGCGCGTTCAAAACTTGTTTGCCGCATAATTTCCAAAGTTGCAATTTTCATTTTTTATGGCCATTTTGATTTGGCCGAAAGTGTTTGCAATGCCTGCAGTTGCCCCCTTTTGGCCAACTAGGCAACCTGAGGTAATCAGAATTACATATGTGTGTATGTATGTCTGTATGCATTTATGTATCTATACATACACAGCAACATTTCATTTTCGTTTGGTTTCACATAAAAAAACAACAACAACAATTTACAGCGCAGCATTGCCAGCTGCAAAATAATGTACTGAAATTGAAAGTTCAACAACGGTTAACGGACATTTTTGGGAATAAATCAAATGCTTAAATGTTTCCCAATCAATAATAAAGAGTTGTAATTGTATTTTGTGGTAAACGGAAAGTGTGTTAAAAGCTAAACTTATTTTTGTAAAAATTTTAATACTTGCAACAGTTGTAGATACCACAAGTTTGATTTACTGACTTATTTTACGTACCGAGAATCTAACATTTCAATACTGTCAGCTTATAACTTTCATTTGCCATCTAATTGCAACTTTAAACCATAACTAATATTTATACAAAAATCTAATGACAAATATATATTCAAATATATATATATATATTATATTCATGTATGTATTTACCACTTAATTGATGTCGTTTAATTTCATTTTGTTCCTTTTGTAGATAAAATTTGATTTGTTGGCTATCATTTCAATAGTATCAGTTTAAAGCGTTAATTTTCCCTAAAAATGCAAACTAATCTCGTAACTATTATTTATAAATATATATGTATATTTCTATACATATGTGTGTATATATTTAATACTCAACCGAAGAGACTTCATTTCAAAATGAAACCACAATTTTCCCAGAGCTACAGCTAATCGTGCTTTAATGATAAGAAGCCAGATAAGACGCAGCATTTTAATTATAGACCGGTAGTAGTAAAAAAAAACTCGAAACCGAAATCTGAACTAATAAAAAAGATGCTTTAGCAGAAGCCGGTAACGCCCCAAGCCAGAATCGATAGGAAACCCAGAAAGGTGAACAACATATTAAATCAAACAAAACACGAATCCTAATGACAGTCGCCATATGACAGACACACAGCCAGACAGACAGATAGACAAACATTTTGCATCTCACTCACACACACACACGCAGTAGGCCCAGTTAATTAGAAAAATAAATCACCCCCTGCGGCATTATTTCCGTTCATGTTACCAATTCATTCAGAAAACAACAACTGTTGTTAGTGAGGGTGAGATTCCAGATTCCAGATTCAAGATTCGAGTTTCGAGTTTTAAGACTTGAAAACTAAACGCAAGCAAGTGCATTTTCATTTTGCAGTCTGTGGCGGTGCGTGTGAAAAATGAAAATGCCTCGAATAACAGGTAAGTTAATAAGCGACTCTACTCGACTCGAGTCGACTCGAGTCGGCTGCGACTACGACAACAACAACAACAACAGCAACAGCGACAATGACAACGAGTTGCGCCGCAGTCGAAACAAAAGCATTTCACTAAATAGTCAGCATTGTTTTGGTACCTGTTGGGATGGCGACCATGTCGGCAAAAATACAAAAAAACTAAAAACAAAAAAAACAACAACAAACCAAAAAAAGAAAAAAAACTATTCGTTTCACGCTACCGCCTGCGTTTCATGGCCGAGACCAGGAATAGCCGACAAACAACCTGCCGAGGGTTTCCTCACAATGATGATTTCTGTGCTCGTACTTGCACAAGTGTCACTTGGCCATTGGTGGCAGCTGCTAACTGGTCTCTTATAGAAAAACACACACACATGGAGACATATATATATATGCATGTATCTGGGTGGTAATTTCATTACGAATTGTCGCAGCTGGACAAAGAGTGCAGACGAGTGGGTTTCATGGGACTTACTTGAACGATAAGTGCACAGCATTGCTGGTAATTTTTCCTTCTTTTTTTCTATTGTTCATTATGTAACTCCCAGTTAGGAATTATGACTTGACAAAAAGTGAGTCGGTGTAAATGGTTATGATTGGAAGTAGTTAGAAAACATCAGTAAACGCCCACAAAGTTCCCAGCAAGTGCTATGCAATTTAAGAAATGGTAAGCTAAGTAAACATTGTGAAAAGGGTATAATTAAGTTGTCCAAAAGTATTTTACAGACAGAGGCAAGCACCTCATATAGCCATGTCCATTAGACCATCCATAAGTTATCGTATACCATACGCAGATCAGTTTTATCTAATTTTATCGATAACCAGTTTTGCGACTATTGCTTCCAATCGATTCCCGATTGCATTAAAAGATTATATCAGCTTCAAATTGATATATAATGTACCCTATATATACATATATATATATATATATCGTTTAAATTTCATTAAGATCGGATAAGACAATTAACAAATCGTAAATATTTCATAATTCGTGCATAAATAATAAATTAAATAATTTTAGACTTCTACCCCCAATGTGTGTGACACAATAATCATTTTCCTTTTGTGGCGAACAGAGAAAATGCACAAGACACTTTACATAATTGTTGGGGGACTTCAATTTTAATGGATTTCTGTTTTAGCCACTAATTAAATATGAAAAGCATTAGCAATTTGCTTATCAGACCAGAAACAATTCCTTCGGGCGACAGGGGAGTGAAAAAAATTACATTTTGCCAACTGAGTAGCAGAATTTTACAGTTGACCTAGCCCCCAAGAGGGAATGGCAATTTATAATAAAATATATATGCATGTGTATGTATATATATGTATGTATTTATATATAAAATATGTTTGTATATACATATCTATGTACGACTGTTGACCGACATAACGGAGTATAGATACAGATACATTTACAGCCGATACAGCAGATACAGATACCTTAGTCATGTATGTATATATAGCAGCGGAGTAACAGAGGACTGTTAAATGCACAACAGCTGTTGCCAGCCTTTCATTTTGAAGTTGCTCGTGGGAAATGGGCGTGTCGGCTCCCGAAGGATGAAAACGAGTGCAACGAAGCTTTTGTGGGAGTCCACAGCTTGTGACCTGTTAAAAAATGTGTATGTACAAATCTAAATGTATATATGTTTGTATATATATATATATATATATTTGGCACATAAAGCTGTATGTACAGTGGTGAATGGGTCTATCAATGTTGCTGCCATCGTCCTAACCACACTCAACAAGACTCCCGTTCGGATGTTGGCTTATCAGTTATGTTGCCTTGCCTCTGTTCCTGTCGCCAATTTGGCTCAGTGCTGCAAGTCAACTCAGCGCGTCAAGTTGTGCGTCAAAAGAAACACGCTTGTGTTGTACAAATGTCTCGGAGTGTTATAATATTTAATGCATGAGCGCCATATTTAGGTTAAATGTGTACGGCTGTGTGGGTGAGTGTGTGTGTGTATGTGAGTGATAAAGGGAGAACGAAGTAGACTCTCAAGATAATGTGCCGCAGATTAAAGCGCTTACTGCAAGGTAAGCACATCCGAGAGCGATGCATGAAAATATGCCTAGATAACAAAACAGAACTTCTTACACGAAAAAGACAATTGTTTTACAAATCTAAGTATAATTGGTTAAGTTTTTTATTTTCTTAAAAATTTAGACATCTTTCTTGATTTTAATATCGTTAATGTTTTAAGATTTAGGAAAAATATAATTGACTCGAGTGAAAAATGCTCCATGCAAGCAAAGTAATGAATCAAATAGTTGTTTGTTTAGTTGGCCTTAAGTCACAGATAAAATTAATTATTAAATAATAAAAAAAAATGATATAAGATTACAGCTTAGATTAAAAACTTTGACTCTTATCTTAAGTTAATTTTGTTTTAATTTAAGCTTGTTTAATAAAAAATTATTTCTACTATTAATTCAATGATATAGACTACTATCTGCCTATCAGTGTTGAATTATTTGTTGTTCTTTAGAGGGTTTAAATTTCAAAGTTTAATTAATTTATTTGTTTATTTACTAGTATTATTATGCGACTATTTGCAGTACTTTTTATGGAGCCACAATTTGCAGTTAACTTAAATCTATATGATAGGGTTCATGTTTAATTTACTGCCTCTTTGTAAGCAGCAGTCTCTTAACATACAGCTGTCTGATTTCCGCTTAAGATACGCACATAACTGTATTCACACCTTAAAGCTGGTTCTTATCGCTGAAATAATGAAATGCGATGCAATTCAGCTGGCCCATTTATGCAAATATCGCTCTGATTGCCCCTGAATTGATTTGAAGTGCCTGCAACGGCATGCAACGAGTGTGTTATTATTTGATTAATGTCAACACTCGCCACAGCACAGAATACATATACACACTGCAAATACACACATTTATATATATATGTGTACTTATATATATATATATACAATCAAGCAGCGCCGACGTTTATCAGCAATTATCAGTCATATTTGCTTAGCGGCACAACGCCCTAAGCGCCCTCCAGGTGCTCGTGCTCTCTAGGTAAACATACAAAAAAAATCGGAAATTTTTTCATGTTTACTTTTTGAATTTTTTTTTTTGTAGCAATTAGGTTTCATGTTTACCTTTAGTCAAAGTACTTTGTTTGTCGAGTAAACATTGTTCAGACAATTAGAGCAAATGCTAAAAACTCAACGCTATGCAACACTGCAAATGACAGGATGGCAAATATGGCTTTTTGCAGCTGATGCTAACTCAAAAATCGTAACAATGTTTGACCACAAATAACGAGTAGAGATAACTATTGTACTGGAGCAATCCAGCCAAGTTGCAAATGTAAAATGTGGCAATAAATTTTTATATATATGTAATAAGCAATAGAAAACATATCCCATCCCATAAGGCAAATATATTCTTGATCAACATCGATGTCAGAGACTATTAGAACTAAGTGAGTCAAATTTGACATATAAGTTCTCGTAAAATAAAAATGAAAAACACAATTTTGAAGATATAGCCCTCCAATTGAGTATTAGGTATGCCTCTATATATTATTGATCATATATGTATGTACTCATACGTATATGAGTGCATGTGTGAGAAGAGAGCAGCATGATAAGCGAAGCGTTATCTTTATTTCTCTTAAAATTCAAGCGAATGTTTTTCCACTTAGATTACTTACAATCTGACAGTAAAAAGTTTTAATTGATCGTTTGAACTAAATAAATTAAAATGTTTGATATGCGCAACTTATTTAATTAAATTGTTTTTAATTGTCTATAAAATAGTTGGAAATCGCTTATGTTCAAGCACTTTGGACTTAATTTATAAGCTTTTTGTTAGAGCTACGCTTCCGTTGTGAATTGAGAAATGAGCATTAAATGCAATTTACAAATTTATAATTATTGTGATCGATCTGTTTTTTTTTTGTATTGTTTTTGGTTTTTGTCTTATAAGTATTTTCTTTTCGCCTGCCAAGCGATAAGCCCCAATTAAGGCTTTGAATTATTGCGGCAGCATTTGTTTAGATATTGTTGTTGCTGCTGCCGGTGTTTATGAGCTGCTGTTGCTGCCGCTGTGAAGGTCAAACTCTTTGGGGTCACATGTCAAAGTCGATTTATGTATATACAAAAGGCGTAGTAAACCAGATCTCCAGATGCCCGCAACCTTCATGAGCTCGCTTTGGATCGCTCAACTCAACTTTCGGCTTTATCACTGAGCTTGCCCCATGCCAGCTGCCATGTTAATTAACGCATAATTTTCGAGCCTGTCGTACACTTTTCGGGTCTCCACCTTTTTCTGTTTCTGTTTTTTTTTTTAACATTTTTGATAAATTACCTCAAATTACGTACAGCAACATTGAGCGATCTGTTAATAACAAAAAATCGAAATACATATATATATATATACCCAAAACCTTTCATCTCCGATTACCATCGATTCCATTGCTTGTTGACATATCGATAAATCAAGCCAAATATATTTGCATCTGAACTAAACTTCAGCATCTTTTAATTGGCCTCTGCCAAATGGGTACGAGTATATTTAATTAAAAACCAAACTCATAAAATGAACCAATCAAAAGTCAAATTGAAAAGTACTTTGAAAACCACATTGCAATATTTTGCAACATTTTCTCCTCCTGTGAAAATTTCACTTTTTTTTTGTTTTTGTTTTTTTTTGTTGCCATGAAGCCAGTTTAAAGCAAAATAACACGAAAGCCGCAACTGTAATAAATAAAATAAATGGCAGTTGAATTGTTTGGCCGTTTGGATGCGCTTTGGAAACTGCATGGAAAACTCATGACGGCGTCTGCCATAGACTCCAGGCAGCATTAGCATTAGCATCATCATCAGCAGCAGCATCAGCTTCACTCGATGAAGTTCGTTTTTCGGTAGACCCCACGCTAATTGAAAGACTGTGCGTGTTTTCGTGTGTTTCTAGTGTTGTTGTCGATCCCGATGTGGATGTGGATATCAGGCGATGCGTGGGGAGTATAAATAGAGCAGGGAGAGTTGTAAAAATCGAATATACATATGTTAGGGTTCATAAAAATGTATAAGGCACGATAGAGTGAAACTATGTGGTACAGTCAAACAAGGTTAACAATATCCGTGTTTCTTATCGTAATGAAATATGTACAGTTGATCCATAATATCTCTGGATAACTTTACAATTTTGTCTTTTATTGCTATGGGACTTAAATCGATTAAATTGTGGGCGGTTATCGAAAAAACGAAACATGCTTGATCTGCATATGGCAGACGATAACTTATATATCATTTGTGGAGTTCGTAGCTCGCATAGACGTACATGGCTGAATCTTATCGGCTTTCGATGTTGATCAAGAATATATATGCCTTTAGGGATGCAAGCTTTCGCTTGTTTTGCACGACGGCGTTCAGGGTATATACCTAATCTTTGTCAAGTCTTAGTTCTTTGACATGTTTTCAATTCTCCTACCTCAAGTGATTTAGTTTGCCATTCTTTTTTTTTAATGCCTTTTCGCAGTTGGCATTCAAGCCGTAACGCATTTCCTTACCTACACTTTTCCAATGCAATTCCTCGTATATGTCTCAGCGCATTTTCATACAAAACGAAACCTGACAGCCCTAAGCCAATGCCACAATCTTTCACACGTCAAACACCCCGAGCTATGCAAAAAGAAAAGAAAAAAACACATTTCCTTCCAGGAACACACACACACACACACACAGAGCAGACCTAAAGGGCAACGCTTTGGAAAAATTAAATGAAAATCGTGTTGATGCGGAAAATGCACTCAGAAAGAGAGCAGCGAGAGGGAGATAGATAGAGAGAGAGAGAGAGGGCGAGAAAACAAAATCTAATAAAATGCGCATTATTGCGAATTCGTTATGGGGCCAGCTCGTTGCTGGCAGCTCCAACTGTTGGTGTCTTTGGCGTCTTTGGAGAGTTGGATGCAATTATGTGAAGCGATGTTGCGGCCTTCACCTCAGAGCCGATGATCGGGTTGCCAGTGTTGAAAAGTGACGACAGATGGCTGCTATGATCGTTGCGAATGTGTGTGTGTGTGTGTGTGTGTGAACGTGTGGAATTTGCGCAATTTGTGTAGTGACTTATGTGTATGCCCCACAACGGCAACAGCGAGGGGCAACGAGTTGTGTGTGCTGCTGCTTTGTTGCTGCCTCTCTCCCCAGCACAAAGTAAACAAAAGTTAGCCACAGTCTGCACTTTTCGCCACACCCCGCACTGCCCTACCTCCCTCCCCCATCCACTGTATCTCACTCTCTCTGTGGTTCCATGTAAAAAGCCGGTTGTTTGTTATTAGTTGGCCATCCATACAATGCTGACCATATGCGCGTCTCTGCGTCTCTGCGTCTCTCTTCACTCTGCCCTCTCTCCACTCACTCCTTCGCTCTCCTAGCCATGTTGCGTTTGTTGGCCTCTCTCGCTGAAAGTTCACTGCACCGCGGTCTGCATCTCGTTGTCCGTCCGTCGATCACAATCAGTTTACGCTTCGCACACTAAATTGAATGAACAGCCATTGATCAGCTTTAACTTGCAACGTTCCGTCTCGCGTTCCCCTCTCTCGTTGTGTGGTGCCTCACTGCTTGTTTGCCTTGCCGCCTGTCTGTCATTTAATATTGTTTGTTGATCTCGTGTCTATTTTCTTTAATGTTGTCCAACACTAGCCAAATGCACGCTTCAGTTCGTTACACTCGCTACAACAGCTGCTGGCCCTTGCAACAGCTAATAGCCAATTTCCGCTTTGGTCAACCAGTATGTGCTATTTATATAACTTAAGGTATCAGTCTTTAACGCACTCTTTATCAGTTGACACGGAACTGACCAACTTGTGCACTTGAAATTGTTAACGTTTTCGGGAGATAACTTAACTAGATTGTCTGAGTCAACAATGATGTATCGCTTTTGTATTTTAGCTTCGCAATTTGTTTTATCAATGAGTATTATTGTTTTTAAATGGTTTACTTTTGCACATTCCTCACTGTATTGAAGATTAAACACACTCACGATGACTTACTCTATAAGTATACTACATATATAAGCAGGAAACCTTCTAATTAGATTAGATTCAAGTGCAATTAAAATAATAAAATAAAATATCAATATCAGCATGCTATTGCAGAATTGCAGCTGTTATATTAGTTCCAGGAAAAGTTGAAAATGAGCTACGAAAAAATATCAGTTAATATTATATCAACTTAATTTGATCAACTCAACTTGTCAAGAATATATCCACCCGATGCGAACCAACATGCTATCGGTTGGCCTTTATATTCTTTTATACAATTTTAGTATATTTTTTATGGCTGAAGGGCATAAAAGCAAACAAGACGCAATAATTGCTTTCAATATTTACGACGGGGCTTTTACAGTTTTCATTTTGCCCACTTCAGAAATAAGAAAACTGACCCTAAACCTTGTACGTGCCCAAAAAGAAACAAACACTAATTGTAAAGCTCGCAATAAACAACACTAATATGAAGGCAGACGGCAATTATTGAACACTGGCTGCACTTGTCATTCACTGATTCGATGTTGTTCTTGAACGATTCTTCCAATAGTGCAACAGAGTTTCTTTGTCATAAATTTGACTTGAGTTGTGTTGGTTTATTTGCTTTTCGACTGTGCTTTGTGCATTGATTTGCTTTTCCGCTAAGAAACTTTCAAGTTGTCAACATTGATTGTTTGTTTGGTGTGTTGCTGTTGCTGTTGCTGTATAGCTGTGTTTACTTTAAGCATAATTAGTAATACTGTCACGATGCCATTCTTTATGCTTTGTAATCATTTTGAGTGTTGATTTTGATTTTGTATTTCTTTTGAAATTTGTATTCGCGTCGTTGATAATGTCAACGCTCTTTGATTAACTTTTCATTTAGGCAACACTAGTTTTACACACACACACATGCACACGCATTAATAGACATAGATATATATATATATATATATGTGTATGTATAGCTCTGAACATTCTATAGCGTATTCTTTGGCGCATTGAATATTTCTGGTGAAATGTACGCGGTCTTTATGTATTTTTGATGAATGAAGAAAGTGGCCGAACGCAGCCGCGTGACCATATGCCCAAAATGCCATAAAGACTTTACCCCGTCGCGTACCGGCAACCCCCCCTATCTCCTAGTACTAGTAGTATAAAGAATAGAGTTGAAGAACTGGCCGAAGGTCTCGGCCTGGGCCACTGCGCCTCACACACGTCTCACACACACATATACATATATACGTGTCATTGAATAGTTTAACTGGGTTAGTAGTAGAAAGTTGTGACAATGCCATGTTTGTGTGTGCTTTTTGGCAATTACTGTGATTTGCTGTTATGGAAAGTGTTCTTGTGTGTGTTGTGATGCGTAAACAGCTGTTTTGGAGCTACTGCTTTTGGATTAGTGCTGCGTCATGTGCGTGATTACCACGACTACTGTTTCGAGTTTGAAAAGGGTCTGTTTACTCTTGTTACACATATGAAATCATTCTGTTTGCTAAGCACTACATGGGCTTCTTATCATTTAACTGGTCATCTTTAGTTTTAGGATAAAATTTCAAATTAAGTTTGTATACTCTAGTCGGGCCAGTTCAATTGGGAGGTACCCCAACAACCTTCATAAGCTTAGCTTATACAATATGAAAATACATTTTATTTATGCGTCTTATTCGATTTAAGCGAAATTTGTACAGTTTATCAGGTTTTATTATAGATAAACTAGAAATAAACAAATTATTTTTATAATCTTGTCCTTAATTGCTATCGTAAATTGATTAGAATCGATATATGAGTTATTGATAAAATGACATAAACTGAATTTACGTTTGGTAAACGAGAACATCTATACCAAATTTGAAGCCTCTAGCTCTTCTAGTCTCTAACAGGAGCTCTCTATGGGTTATCGCTGTCTTTTAGACATCGTTAAAGATTTTTTTATGAGCAATTAAAGCAATGATCCCGCAGTTTCTGTGCAAATGTAGGGCCTTTGGATGGCGTTTGGCATGTTTTGATGTTCAAATAGAAAAGACAATCATCATTTAAATGATGATACTCGTCTTTCATCTTGTGAACAAATTTTTAATCACTTTGCTTGCGTTAAATGTATTTTGGCGTCTTAATTGCAAAATTATGAGCATTTATTGCGAATGCGAATGGCAATTGAAATAAATTGCACAAGCTTGCGAATCTTTGGGGCGGCTTTCCAGATAAACCATCGTCCAATTCTGGCAATTGAGACAATTTGCCGTACACTTGGATACTAGATACAAGATTCAAAGTGATCCATCCGGACGTGCTTCTTGCGCTGCTGGCGCCATGCGGGCAATAAAATATTTATTTTTGCACCCCGAAATGATGACGACCAAGTTGCCTAATTGAAACAGCAAAATGTGCGAGGCCCCCAAAAAAATAAAAACAAAACAAAACACTAAAAAAACAACAACAAGAAACAGTGCTCTCGACTCTCAAATACCTTGTGTCCGGTTGTTGAGGTGTCACTAGTAAAAATAGTTTGATTCTGTCTCAGCTAGCCTACATACCCTATCTGCAGAGAAATTGCTACAGGGCATGAAATAGAAACTGTGAAGATTTGTCAAGAATTTGGCCAGCGGGCAACTGATGTTCGCGTCAAAACAATACAATTAAATCGCATACAAAACGATATTCAACAAAAAGTGCCTCATCAATTTGAATGTCGGTGAACCGTATGAAAGTTTCAATAATTAATTTCTTGTGCTGTTGGCTTTTATTACGCTTGGCAGGCAGCATATTCTATATACTCGTATTTCTATGCTCTGCCTGCATATTTCTTTTCTATAATTTCTGAGTATTTTTTTTTTTTTCTTGAGCTGTCAAATCGTGAAAAAAAAATAGCAACATTTGTGACTATTTTTATGCCGGGTGCTGCCTGGCTGATGCTGAGGAATTTCACTTGGCTGAGAATATAGAGATTAGAACGTTGAGCGGGGGCGCCTCTGGGCGAGCTGACAGTTTGTGGTTGAGTCTTTGCCATTTTTGCTTCACTATTTGTATTGAATTGAACCTTTTTGTGAATAAGATGCAAATTTAATGCATTAATTGTATAGTAGCCGGCAAATAAAAGTTTGGTTCAAATGAGTTCATCGCAACTTTCCTTCTTAATGTTTATACCCTGAACCCATTAAAAGTGCTCTCTCGATAGGGCATTCTAACTTGGTGTTTATTTCACAGGTCAAATAACAAAAAAAAAAAAAAAAATATGTACAACAAGAGCGTAAATAAATGCAATAAAAGCGCTGCAATATTTTTTAACGATTATTAGAATTGTTAGTCTAAAATGTAATCAATATTTAATAGCTCATCTCTTTTCTTGCAGGCCTAGCACATTTATCTTCTAACGCCTTTTTTTATTGGTAAGTCTAATGTGTAAATGATTTTTAATAGTATTTGTGGTAATACTTGCACTCACACACACATCATCATCGTTTGGAATTTCAGCTATTTATTGGCACTTGATTTTTAATTCGTTTATTAACACTGCATTGCATATCAAGTTGATTTATTGATGGCTAAAGAAAGTTGCAATTATCAGTGTAATGGGTTTGCAATAAAATCCAAGATATTTCAATTTTCTTATAGTTTTTATCACGAAATCGAGTAAAAATATTTTATTTGTATTCATTTGTCAAGTAAGTAACAAACTTAGATTTGGCTACAGTGTATCTGCCAGTCGAATAGATGCTTATTTTTCTAATAAATAAATCAGTGCATCAGCTTTTAGAGTTTTATGAGCTCTAGTTTCTAGTACAATACTCTATTTTATGGTTAGATTTTTATGGCCTAGCGCCGGTTCAAAGTGCACACAATGTGCATAAAAATTCTAATATTTCAGTGGGCATTGAAAAATATTTTTGTATTTGTGGCTTTGCATATCAAATGTGAAGTAGAGCATACAATTTAAATTAGTTGGAATGGTATAAAAACGAGAATTTGGTTCGAAGCATGATTAGCCGGGCCACAACGAAAATAAAATGCAAATGGTTGGAATAAAAAGCTTTTCTGTTGATTCTTCACTCAATGCTTTATGTGGTCGGCGGGGACCCAGTTAAATGCCCAGACAGTCCCGCAGTCTGACACCCAAACAAAACAAAGTCCAAAACGTTGCGCCCCAAAATGGAGCATACCAAATCCAAAAATGTAAAAATCAAGAACAAAAACTTCGGCAAAGCTGCCAACAAAATAAAATAATTTTAAGGAGAAGAAAAGATGCGACACGTTCCACACTGCAATGGAAATTGAGTTATACGCGCTTCTATACAAAAACATACATTCATACAAACACTATATATATATATATATATATATATATATGCATATATGTATATTTTTTTATATATGGTATCGAAGCAAACAACGCTAAAAATGCGCCACAAAAATAGAGCAAGGCATGTAGAAATTAGATGAAAATAGGCGCTATATATATAAATATACATATATATATATATATATATATATGTACGTATATATAAATATATATAATGATATACACACACGCACTTGCATCGGAGATATTTGTGCTAAATTTGTGTCGTCGTCGTCTTCTATGTGCTGAGGGTTCCATCCTCTGGCGCGCGTTGGCAGACAGGAATTCAATGCTCAGGGAAAATGGGCAAGAAACGAAGCTGCAGCATTGGGAAAAACGCTTTTTTTTGTTGTAAATTTTTTTGTTTTAGGATTTTTGCTCTATTTTTTTTTTTTTTTTTGGTTTTTGGTGATTTTTTTTCGGGGACATTTGGGACAAATTAATTTATGGCGCTATGCGTTGAGCTTTTCTTTTTTTTCTAATTGGAATTCGCCGGCATTTTGAATTGGCGCCTAAACATTTGCGAAGTTATTCATAAACAAAGCCAAATTAAGAAGAGTAATTTAAAATAAGAACTTACTTAGAAATGTGCAATTTGTAAGTAACTTTCATTTGTGTTAACTAACCGGAATAGATAAGAAAGTCAACTTAACGTGTTATAAAACGCTCTGCATGTCAATTTATTTATTTTTTAATGCCGTTACCGCTCCTCAATGACTTTCTAAAGATTTACGAGTTGCGCATTTAAATGTGTAGAAATTATGCACGAATCGCCATATACATATATGAAATCACAATTTACTTTATATCTCCGATTATTCTGATATGCATAATAAACATATGAAAAAAAAATCATATATATATTTTGGGACTCGTGTCTAGAAAAACAACTTGTTGCCGGCTATGCCCCCAAACAATGATCAACCAGTCTGGAATCAGAAATGTTTAATAAGCGCCGGTGTTTTTTTTTTTTTGATGGACTGCTTGAAGTGGGTTCAAAGCATACATAAATAATAAATGGTTATGGCCAAAAGTCTCGAATGTTTCAATGTGTCTGCTATGCCTCTGAATAGCGCTCATCAGCTTGTTAATATTGTCGTCTTCGTTTTATTTCAATTTTGTGCCCAAATTCGTTGTTTGTTTCTGCTTTTTTTGTCCTCAGGCATTATATGGGTTCAAGCAAATTTTGGTGGTCTGTAGACTATGTATACCCTGCATGCCGTTGGCAATTAAATAAATATAATATACATTTTTCTACCAACATTTTTTGCTTACTAGTGTATTTTTTTTATTTTTTTATTATGATTAAGTGTAAAGGCAAAGCGTGAAAAAAGTTTAGGGCCACAGCTTTAATGGAATGTGTTTTCTTGGAACATGTCGTAGGCTGTTTACCCTTTTTCCCTTAGATCTTTTTCTTCAAACATGTAGCGGAAGAGGAGCTTGTCATTTGTACGTACAAGAATGAATACTTTGGCATTGTGTGTGTGTACACACATTTTTTGGGGGAACCGCTAATTGGAACCAGGTTCCAAATGACAACATGAGAAAGATATTTCAAAAGAGCGAAGAGAACTAGCCTATAACTATAGCCAAGTGCTCTCACACGTCTTTTGGCCTTAACTTTTTATAGCCATCTTTGAGCAGTCTTAAGAAATTATGCAAGAATATTATTAAGGTTTTTGTGCAAAAGTATAATTAACAAATTAATAATGCACGCCCATGAAATGATACAATATGTACAAAAAGTCATGGCAGGAAAATGAATGGGATTGGGGATAAGGGCAAGGTTCATGATGCCACAGATGCAAAGAGAGAACACGGTAATTGTCGTCAATGTGTAGCCGCATGACGCTGTAGGAGGATAATAACAATGTTATTTACAATGCTGAAATGATGATGATGACGATCACAAAATATGTTCATGACTCTGCCTCTGGGGCACTCTCCACGACTTGACAAACAGTAGCAAAATTGTTCAACTTCATTCGCTGCCTCATTTTTCGTGTTTACCATCCATTTTTTCTCTCTTTTTTTCTGTTTTCTTGTTTATTATTATTATTATTTTCTACTTTGTGCATAAGTATTGTAAACATTACATTTTCTCATGTAAATTCCCACGCATATTCTTTGGCTTTGCTTTTATTGTAAAAATAATCTTTTTTTTTTGTATTTTTCATTTTCTGTGGTTTCTAGACCTGGTCTGGTCAGAGTTAGAGCTCTCGAGCACTGTAAACCAGTAGCCATTCAATCACGGCTTAGTCTCTCCAAGTTCCAAGTGCTTTTAATGATATTTCGTATGTCTAGCCATAGTTGAGTTCACAGAGGTTAGTGTTGTGTGCGTTTTTCATGCAATTGTGGAAAGGGAAGGGGATGGGGATGGTGAAATGGACATGGAAATGCGCGTTGTTTGATGTGTTATGAAGTTGAAGTACCCGTTGTGCATGGGCTAGCTGGAATTGTTGTGCCTGTGTGAGTGAGTGGAGGAAACATGGTATAATTGTAAAGATGTGTTTTGTTTTATTTTTATGATCTGTCGTGCATACATTTCACGTGGGCTGAAAGAAAGTGTTAAGTGATTATTTGGCTGATAAGACCTCAAGTTATGCCTACCTGCTGCATGTAGTAAAAACGTTTTTGATTTCCCTTCCCCCCCTCCTATTAAAATAATGCCCGAAGACAAAGTTCAGATTCAGGTCATACAAAACACCGCTGCAAAGCCTCTTACCCAGTTTTTTTTTTTTCTTAAAGTTTTTTTTTGGTTTTGCCTGGCCAATAAAAATTTGTATATGCAAGTTGACAAGACAAGGTTTCTGTATTCGTTTCTTACTGTCTGCAGATTTGGTTGTTGTATTTTTGTGGCTTTTGGAATGGATTGTGGTTTTAGGCAAAGCGATTATCTCGTCACCTTTGGTATAATGACCACAAATGTTTAAATTGCGTAAATATATCCGAGGTGTGTATACAAATTATTTAAACTTCGCAGCGAACATTAACTTGGAAAGAGGTACAAAGAGTCGTAAAGATTGTGGAATTATTATTGATAGTAAAAACTAGAAAATAAAAAAATATATATATCACACAACATCAACATATATATAATCGTTAAGCCCCTTAAGATCCAAGATAATCTCTTATTTGCCAAATCTTCGTTACTTAAAATACATTTAGCATTTATAAGTGAATAAACTGAAAATATATTCCATAATTTAGACGTAGCGTGCTTAATATTTGAGTTATTTTTAGCTATTTTAAAAAAATACAGCAAACAATTTTTGAAAAAAAAATTCAATTGCAGAATTCAGAGCAAAGCAAAGCATATTTGGCAATGCAATACAATAAGCACTCAAATCGCATGAATGATTCGTTTGAATGAATGAATGAATGAGCGAGTTTAATAGTGCGCATGATTGCGCATACAAAAACAATGCAAAAAGAAACCATAATCCACAGTGCCGCCTCGCTACTCGAATGGCCGTGGCAACGGTGTGACGTGCCCCAAAACAGCAAACAGATACACCCGAAAATATTACGAGTGCGAGTGATTATACTGAAAAAGGTTTCCTCATTTTGCACCCGATTATCATGTTAATTTTTGTGTGTGTTTTTTTTTTAAGCTTGTGGCTTGGACAAGTTTTTGTTGTTCTCATTTTACACAGGCCCCGTTGACTTTTAGCGTTTCAATAAAAATAACAATTTGCTAATTTTTATATCGCATATTTTGTATCTGCCAACAAGATGATGATGTTGATAATCATGTTCTTTGTGGTTGACACAAAGGTGGGCGTGCTTTTGGCTTTACTTGGCTTTTTTGTCTTGAATGGCATTTATTTTTCATATATATTTATATTCTATGAGTCTTGCCATGATGCCATCATGACGCATCAAGCCCAATACGTTTGAGAATTTAAATATTGTTGTTAAGCAATTTGGTTAAGTGTCTGAACGACCTTCGAAATATGGCACAAGCAATTACCAACTTGATCTTTGGGGGACTAGAACTGTGCCTGCTAACGCAAAGTTAATGAAAAATGCAGAACTGATGAATTTAACAAGAAAGAAAATTTATCGTCGGCAATTAGTTTAATAGTCCGATATTCCGTTGTATATAATTATGAACCCATTAAAATGTGAAAATGGGTATAGTGACGCATGTAACAGACAGCAGGAAGCTGTCTACATATAAAGTATATATTTTCTTGATCAGTCATGTTCTGCTACTCACATGCCTATGAGCAAGCCGATCTTAGAGACTATATAAGCTACCGATTTCAAATTTAGTATATAAGTTCTTTATCACATATGCAGATCAAGTTTATTTAAATTTGATCGATAACTGCTCCCTTTTCGAGAGTATCGATAAATGCCTAAAATTGAGGCATATTCACAGCTGGGTTAAGGGCCTTGTTGTTCTAACTAATAAAATGTTATTTATCTCAAGCTTAGAGCAATGATAAAAGACCAATGACTGTTTTAGAGTCGCTGTGCTCAAGTCATCAGATTTTTAGCTGTTATTATCATTAACTGGGAACAGAATCTTGCTTATCCGGGACATTCCAAACTGCAATAATCTGAACTGTTTCTTTTTCTTATGCTAATAAAATGCTTAAAAATAAAGTTTGACTGGAACTTCTCTGCGAACAGATGCTGACGCTTATAACCCAGATCTGTCCATCAAATGCTGAGAGACTGTCATTTCGCTGACAAACCCTTTGGCTACCGATACACATATGTATATGGATGCATGTAAACTATACACTGTATTTAACGGTAGGAAGCTGCTTGAGCCAATACAACTTGTACATAATTTGCCTGTCAAGTTGGCCAGGCCTGAAATGAGTCAGACACAGACAGCTAAGGAATCGTGAGTGGAAGTTTATTTATACTTCTTCTTTTTTATTTTGTTAAGGATACGCTGATTAAAATTTACGCACAAGGTCATTGGCGATCTCTCGCCGCCTCCAAGACATCAAAATTAATGCAGGGCATAAATATTGTGCAGCCAGTTTGTGGCCAGTTGTTGCGGCAATGTCAGTTCGTTTGCCAGTTCGTTTCAGGCTTAATCAGCAACAGTGCGAAAACTTGGTTGGCATCCATGAACTTGGAAACTTGAGGTTCATGGCAACCACTGAGAGTTGCAGCTTAGTTGCAGTTGCAGTTGGCGTTGCAGCTGCAGCTGCAGCATCGCCAACGCGCTTAGAAAAGCGACGAAACGACATACGACACATTTCTGTCATCATCAATAATGCCGCCATTGAGACTGAGTACTGAGTTGGCTAGCCTTTTTACCTTTAGAGCTGCAAGCAAATTGGCACAATTTCTCCACATAGCCGCAACGCGTGTTATGTTGCATTCAACGCCATGTGGCCATTTGGTCAAGCAGCCATGTGGCTAACAACAACAACAAAAATAACAACAACAACTGTTGCAACAGCTGACGTTTTGCGGCTGCAAACATTCAACGTGCAACGCTCAACATTCATCATTCAACTCTCTTTTGCAGATTACTTACAATATTTAACATAAATTGTAGACACAGCTGCTGCTGCTGCTGTTGCTGCAACTGCCACTGCCGCAGCCACAGCCACAGCCTCAGCTTCAGCCGCTGCCTGCAGCCAACGTTCTTCTCCAGCTCTGTCTACTTTATGGCTCATAATCTTTTGTTCATTGCCTTTGCAACGCATTAGAAGCGCTCCATCTGCAAATTGCATTGCTAAGCTAGGATGGGGCATGTAAGTAGTAAATGTTGCCAGACCATATTTACAGCTCGCACATTTAGTTACTTTATCACCTTAATTATCAGCTAAAGTGTTTTTATTAAATTTACTAGTTAGATATTTAATATGCTCAAACGTTTAATCAAATTCTAAATACTCAGAAGCAAGCAGCTAAATCGAAATAACATTAAGAAAACTTGCAGTTTGTTAAATGAAAAATTACTTATGCCATAAAAAATGTCCACAATAATTTATGTTTGAGTAACATTTATTTCATTTGTATTTGCATTTTTTTGCTGGTTAATATTTGAATAAATTATTTTAGTTTTATTCGTTGGCTGTCCATACAAATATTTCTGCAGTGATTTACTTTAGTTTTGGTTTGTATATAATAAATCTTAGTTTTGTTGTGTGTGAAGCGTATTCGCAATTCGTGTTGATTTCATGTTACTTTTTGCTTTCTTTTTTTGTTTGCCCGCTTTGCTCTAGCAACGTTGCGGCGTTGCATGATCTTTAATCAAACAGTTAGTGGCGCCGCCGACGCAGATTGAGGCAATTGCAACCTTGATAGGCGTCGCCCGTCGCCGACGCTCCTCTCTCTCTCTCTCTCTCTGTCTGTCTCTCTGTCTTTCTGTCTCTTTTGCAGCCTCTCTGCAGTTTGCAGTACATTTGAAGTGGGTTTTCGAATTGGAGCGCGTGCTCCGTTTCTAATGCAGCTGTGTCAAGGCGCTAACAAATTTATGTGGCCCAATATGTTGCAAGAGTGTGTGTGTGTGTGTGTGTGTGTACAATGTGTGTGAGCATATCGCTTTGTACCTCAGCCGCTCTGCGTCTTGTGGTTTTAATTAACGGTCAACGGAAACTTATGCGCTTTTGTGTGCCACTTCTCCTTCTTCTTCTTCTGCAGCTTTTGCCTGTTGTGGCGGCTGCTGCTGTTTCTTCTTCTTCTTCTTTGTCTCTTCGTGTGGCCTCAACTGTTTTTCATGTTGTCTTAGATTACCGAAAGCGTCGGTTCCGCTTTCGCATACTGCTCATTTGCAGCTTTCGACTTGCGTATAAAATAACCTATGTGTTTGGCTGTGTAGGGTATTTTGGCAAATGTATTTCGAATTGCTTACATTATTAAGTCGTTAAGTAAATATTTTATTTACATTATTTAAAGCATATTTTTAATAGAAATGGAACAGAATTAAATCAGCAATTGCAATTAAAGGGTATATTTGAGTTGCCCACTCGATTGTCACTGCACAGATACCGTTAGGGCAAAAGGCGCTTTTTAATATGTGGTTGGCGCATATCGATCTACGGTGTCTCTGCGCACCACTCTCTTCTCCTCCCTCTCTCACTCTCTCTCTCTCTCTCTCTCTCTCTTTACTCGGTCAACTCTTGCATCTGCTGGAATCTGGCAGGCATATGTCAATGTGCTTAATGCCTGACTGAGCGAACGCTGCAACCATAAAAGAAAAACTGTCGTGTATAGAACAACAACAACAACAACAACAACAAGAATAAAAAAACACGAACGTACGATCGCTGTCAACTTTTGTAAACTTCCGGTTAGAGCCGCTCGTTGGTTAAAGCCATTAATGGATTTTTATGTTTGCCCATCGCCCCAAAATGAAAAAAGGCCAGTCACAACACAACGGCTGGCAAAAAAAAGGTTTCTTATGACGAGGTTTCTGTTTTTATTTAATTTTTTATTTTTTTATTTTTTTATTTTCTGTTTCGGGCTTTATGCTAGGAGTGCGTTCTTTGTGTTGACCCTAGCTTTGGGCTGCTGGCTTTGTTGATTTTGCTTGGGCTTTCAATTAATCAATTGCTTGGCTTCGATGATTTTTATTTCGATAAACGATAGAAGCCGCCTGGCGTCTGGCAAGTCTGTCACGTTTAAGCTGGCAACAAATCGATTCGTCTGTCAATTAAATTTAAACAATTTGTGTCGTTTATCATTTAACGAAATCTATGTCACCGCACGTTCAATTTAAAACGAACAAAATGTACTCGAGATATGCCACAACCAACAACATGTTAGCATCTAGCTAACAGAGGCTTAAATGAAAAGTGGCAAAACAAAAGAAATCCATTGAGCACTTCCAGTCTCTGGTCGCTCTTCCGACATCATCTCCATTTCCATTTCCATCTAAAAAGTCGCTCGTCGAACAATCACTTTCAGCAATGCGGCAGAGCTCGTAGGTTCATTGTACCCCCCCGTCTGCTGCCTATCGTTGTGAATAGTTCGTGCAGACGCCAAGTTGATAATGATAATGATGATGTGGATGAGCAACAAAAAACTAAACACAAAATGCAAAAAAATATGATGAAAACAGACAATATGCTGCAAACTACAAATGCCATTACAGCGACAAAGTTACTGTCTTGTCTACTGAACTCCAGTCAAAAACCAAAACTTCAGCTTTTGAACTTTTGTGGCGATATGCTTGAAACAATAAATCAATATTTTATATCATATTTTTGTAAATTACTCTTTTCGTTTACAAATTAGTCATGCTTTTTTATTATATTTGATACCCTTGTGGAGTGTATTATAATTTTGTTGTTAGGTTTGTAACGCATAGATGCAGACGTCTTCGATCTTTTAAGATATAAATTGTTAAACAACATCACCAGCAGAGTCTATATAGCTAGGTCCGTATGTTTGTCTAGTCCTAGTAAAACTAGTCCCTCAATTAAAATTATCTCAATGAAACTTGGTATATATCTCTCTGCAGGCTGTACATATATCGAAACAGGCCGGATTGGATCTCTGCATCTTATAGTTTTCTTAGAATTATCGATTGAAAGATTTATTTGATATTTATTTATTTATTTATATATTCCACATTTATGCTAAAAATCAGCTAGTTTGGACAATTATATCATATAGCTGTCATTGGAACAATTGGTCAAAACATGACTTCTCTTATGAAAAGATTTTTTTTTTTAAAGTTTTCTCATTCAAACTCACCAATTTTCTTGATTCTTCTGGAAAAAAACACATTTAGCTTTAATTGTTTTTATGAATTTTATTATCGGCGTTTTTTTTTTTTAAATTTACAAAGTTGGCAATTAGACTCGGGTCTAAAAGTATATGTAATCTCCGGCGGGCCGTCATTTCTTGTGTTTACTATCATTACAGTCGAAGGTCTTGCAGAGTTTTTTTTATTATTATCTAATTATTGCTACTTGCGTGCATTTCAACCAACAATTTATCAAATTGTAATGCAGGAAATTAACAAAATGGGCGCGCGTAAAGGCAATTAAAAGAAAATTAACAGCTGAGTAAAATCCAAAAAGGAAACCCCAGTGCGTTTGTTGTGCAAATTGTTATTGTTGTTCATGTTATTGTGTATATGTGTGTGCATATTGTTTTGAAATTTTCGCTGCACACAAATATAATTATCATCACTTATGTGTTGCATTTGGGTGTACATTGTTTCATGGTGTACCATTGTCTGGCATTTTGCAATGTAATGCAAAAATCACCACCAACAATAGCTTGGCGCTTCGTAAAAAAATATAAATACATGCATATGTGTGTATTGTACAGGTATGTGTATGTATAACCAATGGCCGGAATATGTTACCTGTGTTAAGAGAAGGGAATGACGAGATCTTTGGATCTTAATACAATTGACTCATCAGATTTTAGAAAATATATACATTCGCTGTCTTTAATGGAAAAGTAAAGTTAGAATTACAAATCGGAAATATAGATTGGCTTAATGAAAGTGATGACATCATAAGTAAAAGGAGAAAATTAATAGAATTTATTGCAAGATCGGGGAAAAAATTAATTGTTTATGCATAGACAGAAAATGTTGTCAGCCTGAACTTACCTGTCATTTCAATTAGTAATTCTCGATCGCATGATGAAGCAAATATTTGATATACTCACTCATATCTCGATTAGCTACATTTTTTTATTGTTGTGTGAAAGATTCAAAAAATCACAATTTAAATACGTGGCTTATGTCATCGCATCAGTTGAATGAATAATGAATGCTGCGAAAATGCGAAATGTGTTTTATTTCAAAAATTAACTAAACCTGCACATGTGACAAGACACAAGACATGATGCATTGCAGCTGTTGCTGCTGTTGTTATTGTTATTATTGTGAATTGGTATTATTTTGCTGGCAATGATTTTGCAAACTGAACAAACTGAAATTCTTTGTCTAGTTTAAATGATGCATAAATATAAATTAATTGGTTAGGTAACAGCTATCTAAGCAGGCAGCTGCTTTATTTTTACAGCTGCCCTTTGCAATTATAGCCCAGGTTCAACAAATTTGAATGCTAGTCGTTGGACTTTAATGGTAAGAATATCATATGAACCTGTTTCTGCGTTTGACGTTGACGCAACTTTTGACTAGCTGAAAATTATAATACAAATATGCTAATACAGTAGGTCTGGCTAGTTTATTGGACAATAATTGGTTTGGATTAGCTTTAGAATCCAATTGAAGAGTTGTCTTTCACATTATGCATGCGCATAAATTATGGCGAAACTGTAAATTATTTGTTCAATTTGTTGGATTTGGTTGGCCTTTTGTGGACTCGGCTAACCAAATGTTGGCACAATTTAATTTTGACACGAATTTCTTTTCAAGGCTCTTGGATTTGATAGCTTCTTCAACATCAAAAAATTTGGTCTATTAAACCAGATTTAAATATTGGTTAGCGTACAATTAAATGTCTTACTGAAATGCATTAGACGTTAGTTGAGTTCGCATATGAAAGTAAAGGAGTTTTTCTTTATTTCTTAACATAACTCTTGCATACCCTTTAAAGGGGGTTTTTAGCTGCAATTAGACCTTTTTACTCGAAAGTATTTCGGGTTGGACGTTCAAGAGTGATCAATATACAAAGCAGCAAAGCCGGTAAGGAAAAGTTTAGAAAGAAAGAAACGTTGCCTTTCACATTTCACAAAACTGTACAATGCTGCCCCCAAATATCATTGCCCTACTACGCCACATGCTGCCACGCCCAGCACCGAACCGTACCGCACCGCACCGCACCGGATCGGTTCGCCCTGCCCTTCCTCCTTTTGAAAGCAACAGTTTAAAGTGTGAATTGTTTGTGAGTTGTTTATAGAATTGTAGCTCTGTTGTTGTTAAATATTATGAAGAACTGCGCGTTAGCCATTCAATATCGTAAACATTCCAAATATCGGGGGGAAAAATACAATTTTATTAATCAAAACTCAAAAGTCGAAAGTAGCAAAAGCAAAAGATGTTTACAAAACGGCTCGATGCGAGGCCAGCTGCAAAAATATATTATGTCCGGCGTACATAAACATATATATTTAACTTTATTTACTTTTCTTGGGCAGAAAATGCAAAATGTCAAAAAATATATGACTTCGATGTCACTTTTTAAAGCCTTGGGGGCGTTTTGATAAGCTGAATGTTGTCCATGAAAGTGACAACATTTTTTTTATTGCATTGGTACACATGAATTTTTAATGCAGCCATTTAAAATGACAGATTTTATATATATAAATATATAACAAGGAATGAACTCAACTTTGTCGTCAGGCTCTGCCAGGGTCGTCGTAACCATCAGCGTGGTCATTATAACATCAAAACAAAATTCAACATAAATACGAGCAAATAGCATTTAAATTTTGTCACACATTAGCTTTGAAATGAAATTCGAAATCAGCAAACATTTGAGTTGATTTTTCTAAAATGCCTGCCAAGAGAAATATTATAGTATAAAAGAAGACTGATTATATACCCTAGTATATAAGCAGACAGACGATTCGGCTAGTGATGTTCATCCTTTCTTAATGCGTTGCCAACTTAATGCTACATTTATTATACCCGTCGGCAAGAGTATAAATGAACCATAAAAACAAAATTGACATTGAAAATGCTACAAATGTAAATGAAGAGGAATTATGCTAATGCAAAGCCACACACAGACTTTAATTGATAATAGTTAGTTATCGAATTGCAGATACCCTGCAACTCATCAGCCATGGCCAAGTTGTGCCATAAAAGTAACCATTTTCTTCATAAAATTTCTCCTCCTGCCTGTGAAAAACTTTTAAAACTTTATTAGACATTTATTTTACACTAATATACCCATTTTAAATGAAGACATCTTTTAAAAAAGCAACCGAAAATTCAGGTATCTGCATAAATTAGTCAAGCCATTAAATTTAGCATAATTTTGTTTAAACCAAAACTCTTCAAATGCTCAAAGACACCTTTAAACTGTCAACAACAACGATGCGGAGGCAGCAACAAATGTTTAAGCTAGAGTTTAATGACTTTTACGTAGTTTTGTTGAAATGAACCATGATGATCAGGCCACCAGCACCACCAGCACCACACTCGTCTCCGCAAATTGATGGAGCGCTTGTCAGGTTTGTTTTCAGGCGCAATCAATTTAAATGCTACAATATATCATAATTTGTTGTATTACAAAATTTATGTGACTTGAGCCAATTTCATTAAACTGGCAAAAAACCAAAAAACCAAAAAAAAAGTGGCAGAGAGTTAGTATTGCCAAATATTTGTGCGTTTGACCTTTTCAGATATTAGAAAAGTTTCGACGATGATTTAGGTGCATAAAATTGGATTTCATAAATGAACAAAGCTTGTGGTTCAATGACGCGAAAGTCCAAAATGAGTCAGCTATAATTATACTAAAATAGATACATATTCCAGTGATTGGAAAATGGTATTGAAGAGCCTTATAAACTAACTAAGAATATCTCATTTTCGTTTTTGTTTAATCTAAACGCAAATCAGCAGATCTTTAAACCAAAAGTTGTCATGCATATTTTAACCCATTCTCAAAGGGGGTCTACTTAACTGTGTCATGGTTAGATCATCTACATAACCGTAGAATTTTCACGTCCATAATAATTATTATTTTTTGCACGTTAAGGTGTGAACAAATTCTGTTGCGCTCATTTGCTTCTGGCGCTTAAGAGAAACTACATTATTTAGCTGTGTACTGAGAAAATCTCCGAGATAATGCTACTTGCAACTAGTACGCCAATTAGCGAAAACCACTGTACAATTTGGCAATGGTGCTAGGCAAATTTGATTGTCATTTGCCACAAACATCATTTTTTATGTCTTTCATCAGCTTCTTGGTAATATTGTTTCATCATTTGGTTTGAGGTTGACATTTGGTCAAAAAGAAAATATTTGAGATATTTGTAAATATATTTATCGTATCATCTCCGAAGGCGTTATTTTTTTATTGCTTTTAAATGTTTTTTTAAATGTTGTTAACGGTAAACGTTTTATTCCCTCTCCAGTTGTTGCAGTTGTAAGGCGTTATACGCAACTACAAAGAAAAGCTATCAATTAATTGGTGGCTTTAGCTGCTGTGCAATATATAGCTTTAGGTTGGGTTTAAGTCAATCTTTTAATGGATTTTTAATTGATGTGCTAACGTTTTAGGAAGCTGCACAACTCATCGAAACTAATATTTGATTTCATTAGGTTTATTAGCTACTGCATTTAATTTCTAATAAGTCACGTAATGCTAGTTAAGCAAATGTGATGCATTAAAAAATGAGTTAACATTAAACCGGCCGTTCAACTAAATGATTGTTTTTTTTTTTTTTTTGTAATTGCAGAACCCAACGAATACTACAAGAAACCTCCTCATCTCCGTCACTCAGCTAGACAATTTCAAAAGGTAAACTATCCAAGTGGAGGAGAGAGAAAGATGAACTGAAATACCCCTTGTGGCAACCATAAAGAAAAACTTGCATCAAGGGTCGTTAATCAAAATGCAGGCATATCAGAAATTAAACGCACAGTTTACCGTGCCTCACACATGGCGCATTGCATCATTAACGTTCTGGCCATGAGATGGTGTATTTATGACATGTGTCTCTCTCTATGCAGATATGTACCTGCCTAACTGCCGCCAGACTGCCTGCATACTTCTAAGATAGATTATACTTAGGCATAGTGCATACATCTAGTTGAACGAGTAGCGAGTGAAACGGCGTCAAATTGAATTAAAATTGAATGAAATTAATTTGACATACAAGTTGTGTTGGGGCGTCTGTCTCTCTGTTTGTCTGTTTGTCCGACTGACTGACTGTCTGTCTGGCCGGCCGATTGTTGTAGCTTTCAACAAAGCGTTATAGTTACACGTGTACAGCTTCAGATATAGCTACAGACACGCATATAAACAAGCTGCATCTGTAAGATGAAAGCAGCTCTTGCTCTTGTGCACATGTCGAGCAAAAATCAAAATGACAGCCACAGTCGCATGCAGTTGGGAGAGCCCAGGACCGAGAACCAGGCGCGCACATCCGATAGATACAATAGCTACAGTTGAATCTATATAAACACACATGTGTATGTGTGTGTGTGTGTGTGGGGGATTACATTAAAAATAGCCACAGAAATGATCTATACGTAGCTGCCGGGGCTTCTGCTGCTGCTGGTGCTGCTGCTGCTGCTGCTGCTGCTGCGTGCTGCCTGTTTGCCTTCTACGACTATCTAGTATATATGCTTATATGATATATTTTCATCAATTTTTCGGAACACTTCCTCCGGTGCATTGCCAATTGCGTAGGCGTGCATTTTGTTACTTCAAATATAACAACTTTTTCTTACCCCTAAAGCTGCTTTCCCGATTTTCCGTTAGTATTCAATTCCTAATAAATAAAAAGGCATTTGGCGCCCCAAGTCTATCGCATCTATTAGAATCGTATCTCTGCTGCAAATTAATGATTGATTTACATTATTTGTTTTTTGCTCTTGCTATTTAAAAATGTTGCTAATTTATTACTAAACTGATTGATGGCCATAAAATGTTATTTTGCATCTGCAAAACAATTGTTGTAGAATAGAGTTAGCCCTGGCCTCATAAATGGTAATTTGTTGGTCCTGAGTACGGCAGCATTAGGTAGTATTTATATTAGATTTGATACATGTTTTTTTGTGGTATTTCAACTATTTGCTGTCTAAATCGTATGTAGCTTAAACCCATCAGCTAAACAAATACAAGTACAATTGCAGCAAAAAGGTCAGGTTGCGTGCAACGAGTGCCGCCTCGTCGCCTTGTCGTTTCTCAGCGTATGCAAATTCCATGCAGCAAATAGTAGGAAATCAGCGAAGCATGCAAGTTGCCCGAGCATTCAAGCAGCCTCCCTCTTCTTCGAGAGCTGCTCCTCCTACGCCTCCTCCCACTCCGCCTGCTTCTCCTCATTCAGTCAGCCCACGGTTATTCACACGCATAACGCCCAAAATGGCAGCCGAAGTTAACTTGCAAATTACAACAGCATTCGCATGACAACAGCGCCATCTCGCGGCCTGTGAACAAGCTATTGTATTGTTCATCTTATCGGTACAGCGAGTACCTGAGTCAATCATATGCATACATATGCACATATACATAAACATCCATATACATGTACATACCTTACATCTGTACATCTGTATGAGCAGTAGTGAGATTTTGTATTTAATTTTCATCTTTAATCATTTTTGTTTTGATTGTTGTTGTGGTGCTCGCGTAATCAGGGTGTAACAATTACGCATTTGGAATTATGGTTAGACTCGCTAGATGGACAGAGTGATATAGCCAACAGTCAGACAGTCAGGCAGCCGGCGGGTCAGGCAGTCAAACAGTCAGCGCTATAACTTGGCTTAATTTGCCGCAACCCGTCACGTATTGCCTAGCTAGCTGTTCTCATTCGACCCATTCGAGCCGCGTTAAGCTCGGCTCTGTTGTGTGCATGAGTGTGAATAGTATATGCGAAATAATTTTGAAATACTTGTAAATACCATTCGTCAACAGCAGTACTCAATCCGCTGGTCTATGCTTTAGAATCTAGATTCTCATTTAGTTTTAATTTTTGTGGTTGCGCTTTGCATTTGATTGGCATTTTTGCTATGCTTCATGCTTAATTAAACGCCATAAACTTGGCTTATTGGGTTAACACGCCATCTGTTGGCTATAATTTATATTACACGATTACAAAATCAGGAACTTGAGCTAAACAATAAACCAAATATTCAACTTTTTAGCTATTTAATGAGAGCTCTTAATGTGGGTGTGTCACAGCCCGCTAAAACTCACAGTTAGAATGTAAAAAATAAAAAAAATGAACGTGTAACATACACTTAAAAGATAAAAAAACAAATGGCATTTGCGAAGTGTGTGTGGTAAGCAAATTGTTTACTATTAAGCAAATTGCAGCAAAATTGGATATTTTTTTTTTCGAAAGGAGCTGTAGCTGTTGGCCATATGCAATTGAAATTCCACACAAAATGCGCGTAAGTATTTTGCGAACATTTTACTAAAAATTCAAAGTCAGTTTGAATCGTTTGGTTATCCAACATTGATGACACACATTTTATATGTACAATCTAGTAGGAAAGCGTTATTTTTGTTCAATGAAATACTATACGAGAACAGTGCTAAATTGGGTACGACATTACGTTCTTTCAAATGAAATGTTATAAGAAGTATCTCATTTGTTTATAGAGGAAATCCGCCCCTGTTTGCTTAGCCATGTAAAACGAACGATATTAAATCAATTGCTTATCGAGACATTTGCACGCGTAACTCTTTTCAAAATATCGCCCCACAACGATTCGCACAACGATCGAAATTGTTCCAGTTCACTTGGAAAAAACAGAACAATAATAACAATGGACAGGCAGCACAAATAACAAATTAAAACAAAAGCAACAACAACTACAAAGTGGGGGATACAATTTTGCGCGATCATTGTGCTGGGAATAGCCAATGAATTCCGCTTGTGGGTGAATATTTCTCTACATACGTAAATATATATATACATATATATGTAAATATATATATATATATATTTGTGGGCATGTGTTTTAGCTTATTTTTGTTATCTGTTATATTTGGATCGTGCAATGTCCATAGGACAAACTCAATAAATAGTTGCTTATAATTGCGTCATTCAAAGTTGTAAGTTTGGTTGACAATTCATTGAACAAACAAAAAAACGTTCTTCTAATATAGGAACAGAGTATCGCAGGTCGGCTTTGCCCGATTGCAACATTTTTATTTGTTTTCATTTTCAATAGATCAGTTAAACCACAACAACAATGTGAGCAGGGTCGACTATTTCAAATGAAATTGAAATTAAGTATTGATTGTAATTTGAACTGAGTATGCACACATGCACTACACACACACCACATACACACACACACACCACACACACACCACATAAACACACACACACCACAAACACACACACACACTGCGTTGCAATGCAAATTGGGCAACTACCATAAATTATAGGCGATATGGCAACGCCATGCGCGATGCGCTCCATCGAGCGAAGCTTGCCATTAAAATGGCAAACAAATCGTCGGCAAATGATTGGCAAAAGTAACTGGAAATCGCTGTAAATTAACTAAATCATCAGTTGCAAATGGCCAGAGGAAAATCGCGAACGAGAGCGAGAGAGAGAAAACCGCGAACAAAAATTGAGAGTGCGAGCGCATAGCGAAGACCTAGCGGGTGACTCTCAAACTGTGGACTCGTTTGTCATGCTTTATTTTTGTATGCAAATTTTTTTCACTTGGCTTTTGTTTTGCTTTAGTTGGCCCCGCAGGCTGCGCGCTCTGTTTCTCTATGATCATCAACAAAAACAACAGCATTATCCCGTCTTCGTCATCATCTATGTTTGTGTTCTTTTGTCTCTGTCTCTGTCTCTGTTTATTTTGTTTTCTATCTCTGCTGCTGGCCTTCGCCCATGTGTCACGGTTTCGCAAGCATTGGCTTTGAATAGTTCCCCATCAAAGCAAACATTCTCTATTGCTGCTGTGGTTGTGGTTGTTTGTTAATCGTTTGCTGCTGCTATTTTGGGATTTGAGCTTACATTTAATGCATATGAATTTAACGGATTTATTTAAGAGTAATGAGTAATTGAAAATAATGCATGTGTTTTTTAGGTCTTATAATTTGAGGCCTTGCGCATATTGAAAAATTTGCTGTCAGTAGCAGCTAAAAATAAGCTTTGAATAATTGAATTTTATGATTTTTATGACATGGATTTAATAACAATAGATGACATGATCAATGATCAATAATTGAAATAGAATTCAATACCGTTCTGAAAATATTTATTCTTTTCCATTCAGAACTCAACTCAACGCTGAAAATCTATAAATAAATATGAATGTAATTATGAGCAGCAAATGTAACTTGTTACACTGTACGATAGGCCTATGAAGCCCAAGCTCAACAGCAACAAGAGCCGTGCACCTTAATGAGCATGACAATAAATAGCGACTGCAACAGCTTTCGTTTTGTAGCACTGGAGCCCAAGATGCGGTCACATTAAAGTTATGCCGGCCGGCAGTTAACTGATTAAAGAGAGAGGGGATTCGAAGAGGGCCAAGCAGGGCAGAGCAGCACAGCAAAAGCCACATCAGAACCAGAATCCAAATGCTTAGTCATCGAACTTGGCCTAATGCAAAACAGAGAAACAACAGGCAGCCAGTGGCTACCGTGATTCCACAGCCATGGGATGACTCAGCCCTGGCAAAATGTGCTACCAGTTTAGCACACAACAACGACAACAACAACACGAGTAATACCTTGTAGCTGGGCAACATCATCGTTTGGAGCTGGTCGGTCGTCTCTTCGTCGCATCTGCTTCACTGTCCTACTCCACTTCTTGTGCCGGCCGCCAAAAGCAGTACTGAGATTTGTAGTACGCTTATGATTGTGTTTATGCCCCGTCATGCTTTGGCGCAACGCCCTCAACTGGCAATGCCCTCGAGATACACATGTATCTTATGGATACTACGCACACATACACTCACACACTTAAATACACACATTCCATCGCCCCTACATACGTTTTTCGCATACGTGTTGTGGTGTACGCTCTCAATTAGTTATTCATATAACGTGCTAAAAAAAAAAAGAATCTGCCCCATGCCGCAACTGCGTCGCGTCGCCGTCATTGTTGATTAAGGCCCGCATCCATTGGCTACTTACACCTTCTGTCTGGGTTTCGCTGCGAGGGGTGGGGAGGTGGGGACGGGTTCATCCTTTAGCTATATATTGTTTACTGTCTGCTGCTTTGACAAAACTTTGCATGTCATGTTGTCATTATGGTTCCTTACCCACCCCACATGTGTGAGCCTTTGCCATTCATTCTGTGCATACGTTTTTCGATGCCGATGTCGATGTCCCTCTGTGCCTGTGTCTGTGCTTGTGCCTGTGGCTTAGCCCCAGCTTGTGCTCGAGCCCTGACATTGTTTGTCTACTACTTTGGCCGCCTCGTCTGTGCATCATAAGCACTTATCATCGTATTAGGCTTCACGCCTTTTGTCTCAGCTCTCAGCTTTAAATGCCGCACTGTTTGCTTACCCCATCTGTCAGCTATGACAAAATACACGTTCTTTTCTGGCATATATTGTCTGTGGTCCTCAATTCTGCCTTTCTACCAGCTCATAAGCAAATCGCATTTCAATGCTGTCTTATTGCATGAATTAGTATTTTAAATTTCTTAATACAGCAACATCATTATTACAAATAAATTATTTAGTTATTTGTCAGGAAAAGTGCATCATTATTATCTCCAATTCTAATGATAATCCGACTGCAATTGCTGGCTGTTTGTTTGCACTGCCATTAACATCAAATGACTGTTGAACTGTAGCAGCGCTTGTCAAACAGCTGACAGACAAATAAAGATGCTCCAATGAATGAAGACATCTTTAATTTGGTTTAGAGTTTCGATGAAATTAATGCTTATATTCTAGTTGTGCATATTTCTGTGTATATCTTAAGAATCCAGCTGCCATGTTTAGGCATTCAACGACGTTCTCTAAGCCAAAATCGAAAACTGGTCGCGCTCTACTGCTGGGGCCGGGGCCGGGCCGGGCCGACACAGACAGATAGACAGACAGTGGGTCGTATGAGTGATGCCTTTGCCGTGTCTAAAAATGAGCTAAATGCGAACAAAAAAGAGAGGAGAGAATTCTCGAGGTCAGCCACTTCTGTTGCGCTTGCCCGCTTGGCGGCCCCCTTAGCCATTCAGCTACCTGTTGTTGTTGTTGTTCGTGGTTTTATTCTCAGGCACTCTTGACCAACATAAATTCGCATAATTATGCATAGCACGGCAGAACGGGTATAAGAACTTTGCTAAGACGTATGTTATACATAGCAAGAGAAGATGCAATTGCTTGTCAGAACTTGATATTGATGTACTGCAAATATTTGAAACTGTTATTCAACAGGGAAAGAAATTATTGTGACACTTTAGAATATATTTGTAATGTCATTAATGATGTGGCTTCGTAGCTGTGGTAATCAATTGCACAGATATCGAGCAGCTTGCATTTCACTTAATTCAGCCAACAGCTGCTCTGACAATCTGTTCAGCTAATTCTCCAATTATATACAACTCTTCGGGTTATCTGAGCGTTAGTTTTCATTCTGATTCTGTGCTGGCTGCGCTGTCCGGTTTCGCAAACGTTGCATTTGCTGTTGTTGCTGTTGCCACTGTTCTCGTGTGTGGTTCCTACTTAATTTACTTTACTGTTATGTTTTGGCTTTCCGCTTGTTAAGCAAGCAAGCAGCTAGCTGCAGCTAGCAATAGCAGCAAGCAGCAGCTAGCAGCAGCAGCAACAACGTCAATTGATGTATGTATCTGTCAGTTACTTTTGCTGATTCTGTGTGCAGCTTTGGCTGCAGGCAGCAGCACTGCGGCGACATCGTCCACACTTCATGTATTCTGGGTGTGTTGAGGCGTGGGCCAAACAATTTCATAACTGATCCGTCATGCTAACCAAAAAAATAAGTATAAACTTTAATCTCATACAAATGCCAAAGGTTAATGCCAACCAATTTGTACATAACCACCTTATAGTATTTTTTTTCTTTTGGGTTTTTGCGTTTTGTTATTATTATTATTGAACATATTTTTGTGTTGGTCAAGTTGTGTTTTCTGATTATGCAATCGATTTATTTATGTATGTCGTGTTTTTTCTTTTGATTTTGTATTACGTATACGACATGTGTTCCGCTCTTGTCTCAGACCTACCTGCCGCTTGTCTCAATTTCTGTTATTGTTTGCTTTATAATTATCAACGCCATAAAAAAAAATTAATACCCACCAGCTTGAAATCAATAACGATTTTTGTTGCGTGTTGATTTTATGCCTTTGATTTTTATTGGTGCATCATTTTTTACACCTCTTCTACTTGAAGTGACGGATGGAGGAAACTAACAAAGAGGTTTCTTCACTGAACATAGGTATCGACATTAGAAGCTTGGCACAGATTGCAATTTATCGGGTTTTATTAATCGGATGACCTTATGCCACAGGCCTAGCAACTGGCTGTGACCCAATTATGGGGAAAACCTTTGAAGTGGGCAATAAAGTGTTGCGCAATCAGTCAATATGGAGACAGGGAAGGCATGAAAATTGTCTGATAAGCCCTACGTATTTTCATTGGGCAATCGCTGAAATTGGTTCAAGCTTATACAAATTATTTTATTTTAAACTGTAGCTGTCTGCTAAATAAGGTTGATTAAAAGTTAACTGTTATTTAAGAGTTATTAAATATATTTCAAAGATAGATGCATTATTCTCTACTATTATTATATATCTTTTTATTAAAACATGTCTTTTATCTTTTATTTACAGAAATATTTACTTTGACAATAATATCATTAGGATTTATCGGTGAGTAACATTTACGAGCTACCTGTTCAGTCAAGCCTGTACATTCGTTGCGAATATTGCAAAACTACTCAATTATGTTAGCCAAGAAAAAAAAGAAGAAAAAAATGAAGCAAAAACAGAAGCAAACTTGTCGTTGCATAAGCTGCAACAACAAATTAATTAGCATTTGCTGTGCCTCTTTTTTTGTTTACACTTGCAACAAAAAATAAAAAATCAGCATAGCTCATATAAAAAGTAGTCGACGATTTCCGTTGGCAAAGTGCAGCCAACACTTAAGGCACAAAGTGTCTTAGTTAAGATTACATGTGAGCCAAAAAAAAAATTATACTTGTATGTATCTGAGGACAATTTCCGTACGATAAAACGGTAAACTTTTTAATTGCCACAATCGGTGCGACAAAAAACAGCAGACAGCAACGAAAGCAATTTGAAAGCATTGCATTCTTGATTCAAAAATTGTTCTTGCATGAAATATTATGGCCTCAATTATAAGCCAACATTAAATTGTCGTAAATATCCAGTAACAAGCAGTCATAAATGATTATATGTTCAAAAAAGGGAGTGCTCGGGCTGAGTGCAGGGTATCTATTGATCGGGCATTTATGACAATAACACACTTGTTTTTGCTAACCCTTTTTTTTTTTTGGTTATAAATAGAATGTGGAAGCATTTAATTTATATTCTATTATCATGTAAAGGCCTCGAAGCATTGCCCACATGGCTCCGCTCTTAGCCTAATTGGAATTGACGATCGAGCAAATGGTCGTCAGCAATTAGCGTAACGCCTGGACGCACCCATATTCAATGCGGCCCAGACCAGGTCGGACCGGACCCGGGTCCAACATAAAATCATGGCCCCAAACAAAGAGCATTTTATGCTGCTGCTGTTGCTGCTAGTGTTGCTGCTGGTGTTGTTGGTTGTTGGTTGTTGTTGTTGGTTGTTGTTGGTTCTATGAACGCCAGCGAAGCGCATTAAAAAGTTAAGTTTAGTTAGCGCATCTGTGTTGCACATGTGCGCTGCATGCGCATCCCAAGTGAGCCAGATTGGGCCTGGAATGTGGCAAGGGGGCAGCTACGATTCCAAACGGCTGCTCACTTTAATGGTAAAATTGTTGATCTTTTCATTGGTCAAATAGATGGGGTATACTCATGTTATGCAAATGTATGTTACAGATGGATAGAGCTGACTTAAATACCAACATGCAAATCGATTTCAATTATGTTATTAACAAGAGTTTTCAATATTGAAATATGCATATAATTTGATTATATTGCAAATTGCATACTTAACAGATACAGGGCATCTCTTCGTCGAGTTCTATTGAAAGTTTTTTGTTTTTGGTAGGCTGTTGACTATTTGTAACCCGGAGGTACATAAATATATTTATCTGTTGCTTTACGTATCTCTGCCACATACAAACGGCGACATTAACCTCAAAACCTTAACACATAACAGTCAAGAAGGAAAAGAATATAAAAAAAATCATATAAACAGCCTACGCATGCGTCGATTTTGTTTTTTGTTTTTGTTTTGGTTTTTTTTTGCCGGGCATTGTTGCAGTGCAAAAACTTGTGGGGCAAACAAAGAGCAAAAAACAGGCTTATGTCGAAGCTTGAATGCGCTTTTCACATTGATTTTGTATCAAAGAAATGTTTTCGCTTCATGGACAATGGGCAAACATGATTTGTGTCAAATCGTTCAGCAATTGACGAGCTATTGTGAGCTGATAGTTTGAGCATAGATATGATTGAAATGTTTTGTAGTAGCGTGTCCAATTTTTGAGGGTTCCTTTTAAAGACAACAATTAGAATCTAACGAAAAAATAAAAGAAACAAATAAAATACAATTCAAACAAACTAAACAAATAAATAAAAAGAAAATGAAAGGGATAATGTTTATTTATAATGGTCCAAATACTATAGCATTAAATCGAAAGAAAATGAAAGGTAGAATATTTATTTATATATACCTGTATATAAGGTCTTAAAATGACTTGTTTGCCAAAGAAAATACATTTTTTCAATTTTGCTTTGCAATTAAAATTTGCTTCTAAAGTTAAGTTTAGTTAGGATAGTATTATGTTCTATGATATGTAGTGAAATATGTTGAACATATCTTGCCAAGAAGAGTGCTGGAATCGAGCAAGACTAAGAGAGACCAACTTGAATTGTTCTGAGCCTAATGTTCATTATGCAGGGCAGAGGCGTGGCTGGCCGCAACCGTTGGGCGTGTTTGCTTGTGATTTTCGTGTGGTGGGTGTGTACGAATTTAAATTTTTAACATGTAACTCATTTTTAATGCAAATAATATAATTTGCTGTGTGTGTGTGTGTGTGTGTGTGTGTGTCTACCAAGTTCCAGCGTACATGCGGCAGTATGTGGCAGCCACTTTGAGGAATTATAGCAGGCACGCGAAATGGGTCAGGCCCCTGGCGAGTACTGGAGTGCTGTTGTTGCCTTGGAACCGACTGCTCGCCAAATGAGACCGAGTTCGAGGCTGAAAAGTGAGCGTGGCCAGCAGTGGATTAATTAAATAGCAAAGAACTGTTAGTATGTATCTGCTGCTGATGTTGTTGTTCTTGGTGTTGTTGTTGTTGTTATTTAATTAATGAAGAGATCTTGGCAGCTTGGCCATCGGGTATTTGGCAATCCTGTGGGGCGTTGTTGATGGATCTGGAGCTGTGTTGTCTGCTGTTGGACCAAAATGTATATTTTTTTTCCGCGAACAGATGCATGCAATTTGCAGTTGCAACAGCCGGCGCAACATGAAAATATCTCGCACAGACAATGAGCTACGAAATTGAAAACAAATTGCACGAGTTGTTTGATTTGTGCAGAATGCAAATGTTTGCAGTTTACAGATACGAAGCTTTGCATGCTTTTTTTTTTTCCTTTTTTGCTGCTGATTTGGCAAATTTGCAATTGCCTCCCTCTCTCTTGAGCACTACGAATAGTCTGGCAGTTACAGATACACACATAGTTACAGATACAGTGCGATAGATTGACAAGCATGTCGCACAAAAAGTTTTCAAATTGCAGCGGCCACAAAGAATGGGCCACTGATAAGTCAATAACTATGATTACACAACAACAACATTCAACTGGCTCTGTCCAAAATGTTATGCAGTCCCACCGACAATCAGTGTTGATTTGTATCTTGTATCTCAATATCTATACAGCAAGTTTGCGAAAGTGCAACGCGGCCTTATCGATGTTGAATTGAAAATTGAAATTGAAATGTTAATGAACTGAAAATTTTGCGTGTCGAATTGTTGAAGACATGCTGCCACTAGCTTCATGATAATTGCAAGATACAAAGTTACAAATATGATAATATTGAAAAAAAAAAAAAAAAATAGTAAGCTTCAAAATACCATAGAAATGCTCAAATACCAAGATTGCAGATTGTTTGTTGGTGCGCCTATACGATTCGAAAGGCAACACCAGCAATTACAACAACAATAACAACAACAATAACAACAACAATAACAACAACAATAACAACAACAATAACAACAACAACAACAATAGAGACCATTTCAATTATAATAAATGCCCACCATCGTTTCACACTTCACTTTCCTTTTGTGCTGTACTTTAATTAGTGCAACCGAAAATGACGTGGCACAAAAATATTCCCAAAATTGCTATCAGCGAATATATAAATAAATTTAAATAATTTAATCACGAAATGCGCTGCAAATGTTTTCAAATGGCATACGAAAAGATTGACTTATTGTGTTGATTGTTGCGCCAAAAATAGTTTTCACGATTAAATTTTTTTTTTTTTTTTTTTTTTTTTGTATCGCAATTTTATTTTTATTCATTCCATTGCGTTTTGCACGTTTGGCAAATGCACTTGAAATATTTCTATGTTGTTTCGGTTTATTTTGTGTGTGGGCATCGTTTGGGGGTGAAGGCTGCAAATACGAATGGAAAATGTTTTTCCAGTTTGCCATAATGGTGATCATGATAATCGTGGCTTCTATACTGACTTATATGCAACATTTTAGCATTGTTTCGTGATTAAATCTCATTTTGGGCAGATTTGGTTGAATTTCCAACTTGAGTGAAGACAAACAAATACTTAAATTAATTAATATTTGACTGTCAGCAAACGAACCATTAGGTGTGAAATTGGCCAATTGTTGTAATGCCATCAATTAACAAGCAAACTAATTAAAAGCACTAAATGAGCAAAAAAAAACAAATTATGTTTAATGTCGTTCAAAAGTGAAATCTGAGTTAAAGCAAATTCAGGCGTCGATCTAGCAAAAAACAATAAACGATTTGTATTTTAATGAACAAATAAGACACATTATCGAGTATGCAGAATATAGCAACGTTTAATTGGAAAACACTTTCCCTCTTGGTCACAATTTAATCATATCGTTCGTACTTTAAATTTGAAATGCTGGTGATTCGATCAACACGTAGTCGACAACATGGCCAACATGGCCAACATGGCCATTATCGCTTCCTGACCACTCGCAGTGGCAGCCACTTGATTATGACACAACTTTGACAACTGGCAGCTGGCATCGAAACGCAATGCAAACACACAAGTGAAAACGGGGCCAATCGGGGGTAACGTGGTAACTGAATCTTACGTATATATATATATATATATAAATATATATATGTACATATCCACTGGTTACATTTCGTGCTGCCTAATAAATGAAATTCATTCATGCGCATTGCATGACGATCGCGTCTAACATTTGCCACATACTCATATCACATGAAGCACACAGCCCACGAATTGAATTGAAATGGACATGGACTGACTGACTGCCTGCCTGCCTGGCTGGCTAACTGCCTGACTGCCTGACTGCCTGTCAACTGTGTGACTTTCATCATCATCTCTGGGTGATAGATGCACATCAACAGGCGCAACGGAGACACTTTCAATTGCACACCTTCTCGGACTTGGACTCGATCTCGGTCGCACTTTCTCGCTGCTTGGGGGCTTTGGTCAAGCTCGAGCTGCGCTTTGATATATTATTTTTTTTTTTACTTTATGGCTTCTTTTGGCGTTACAATTTGAATGTCATTAGTGTCAGCGGCCGCTGGCTAACGGAGCTTCGAGCTGTAATAGACCCCAGCGAAGAGTAATCGCCACCCAAAGACCACGCCCGCCGCACATTCTTCATGTATACCCTGTCAGAGCTGTGGGTAGCATGACTATGTTGCGCCTAATGACGCGTGCGTGAATCTTTATGCTCTAGCTCTTATTGACCCTCAGATTGAGACGGTTACCCAACGAAGATGTCTTCGTTAGCCACGTGCATACCTTTCCACAATTTTATAATACCTTATTTACCCACTTTTTGAATGGTAAACGGAGTGTATAAAAACAATGTTTGGTAAATAACAACAGCAACAACTGCACTTTTATTTTTGTCCCCTTCCAGTTTGTGCCACTTTTGCTTTGTTACCGAATCACGAAAGTGTCATCAGTGGCATGTTAATTTACTCGTCCATTAACGCCGTTTCGGCGCTTATCTGAGGGAGAGCAGCCAAGCTACAACTGTTATAATTCATATTATGGCCGCTTTGAATGTAGTTAGTTTCCTAGGGGGCTAACAAGCCATAGCCATTGTTCTCGGTCTCGAGTCTCGAGAGTCTCGAGTCTCGAGTCTCTCGGCGCCAGTGGAAATCGTCATAATCTTGCCTTACTTATGGTAATGCCACTTTAAACTGTGATTTCACTTGCCAGATAAGCTAATACGCTCCTTGCTCTTTAGATCGGAATCACAGATAAATATTTAATTTGGCTGTTATTTCGCTAAAGCAGAACGTTGTTTTCAGTTAGACAATCGGTGCCCGAAGGGTTAACACTCCTAAGCACCGCAATGGAGTCTTGTTTGCGTTCGGCATTAGCTTAAGACAATAATTAAGACTGATCCAGTTGAGAGTTCTCGTATCTAATTTGGTTTCTTCGCTTGAACAGATGATTTCGATTATTTTGCTTGTTGCATATGAAACCAAACATAATGCAACCTCTTGAAGCCCCTTCCTTTGTTGCCGCATTTAATTTGCGCATTTCTTTGATGTTGTCGTTATTAGCTCGTAGCCAGCTGTTAATGCTATTAATTAGCTCAAGGAAAACACAATTGCTAGTCTAAGAATTTTTCCAACCTGTCGCCAGGTTTTCTTTTTTCCTTGGGATCAATTAATTCAGCGCCTGGCTGTGGCATCTCCGAGGCACATCTTGATACAATTTGTAGCTAAATGTCGGCATGCCGCTTTAAAGTATCCAGTTGATTTTATACTCTGTTGCCGAAGCTAAATAGAGTTTATTGGTTTGCAAGCAATGCGTGTCTGGCTGTCTGAGACTATTTATCTAATGTTATGGAGTTATAGAGTGGAATTCTATCTTCATCATTTTTTTTTTAGTGACAACAGAGTAGCGCACAGTCGGCTTAGTCTGATTACAACTTTGCCACTTATTAATCATTAGTGTTAGCATGGTGAGTGCAGACGGATCTAATTGTTATGTCTCATGTTGCCGCTAACTATCATAGCTTCAGGGTTTGCTTTTTGTTTTGGCGCCTTTAACTTTGACATTGATCTGTGCTTGTGGCCAGCCTGCCTGCAATTTTATGTTTTTATCACTATGTGCGAGTTGTAATTAATAACTGTGGCTAATAGTCCTCGTGCCACACAGTTTGCTTGTGTCTTTGGAAAGTTGCCGCGTGTCTTATATAAAAAGGCAGCTTAACTTTATTTTTTGTTAATTTGAAATTATAATAACTTGCCGAGTCGGTTGGTTGGTCGCTAAGTCAATTGGCCGCTTGGTTAGTTGGCCATTACTTTTAAGTAGTTGTTGCAGTTGTTATCTAATGTTGCTCAGTCAGCACGACAACTCTGACAATTGCGTTTACAGTTCCCCCGCTAGTTATCGTTTGAAAGTTGTGTTTTAATTGTTGTTTGGCTTTTAGTTGCAGTTATCTTTACACATCTACAGCTGCATTTCATATGCAAATTATCTATCATTCGCAAGCATTCGCAGTGCTGAACACACTCTGCATATGCTCATATGCTGTCCATGTTGATTAGCAAGCTCGTGCCTCGAGCTTCGAGCCTTGTGCCACATGCCTCGCTCATCTATTATCTGTGAGCCTTTCGTCTCGATCTTTTTGCCTGTCCTGCATTGTCCGCTTATGTGTGGAGTGTTGAAAAGTCTTGGCATCTATGCTGATAACATTGGACATGGGCATGTGGCATCCCAGCCAGTCAGTTAAGCTGACAGACGGGGGAATGAAATAATGAGAAGTGTGATTCTCATCGTCGTGCCATAAAAAACTTGTTTTTCCAAGAATTCCATGCAAAACTTGACAATCTTAATAGATCAGCACAAAGGATAGCTAAGCAGATAAACAAACGGATTTGGTTCTTATTGGGTATATCAAAGATCTTCAAAACTATATACGAAATTGTTGAATGAAATCTGCAGATGTGCTTGCTCAGCAAATGAAAAGTTGTCTTGTTAGCTAGGTATCATTAAAATATGAAATATGTGGCAACTTAAATAAGAAATCGTTAAAAATAATCATGATATTAAAGGAATTCATGGAAATATATAATGTAAAAATATTTTGAATTTATTTGAATACATTTAGGTATAATCACATCTCAGTGTACTTACCTACATGAGAGCTAAGTACTTTCATTGCACTAAAAGAGTAGTTATGCTAGAACGTGCTTTAATTTAAACATTTTATTTCATTTTCAATGTCATAATGGTTTCAAAAGCAAGCACGATAAGCCCTCACTCCCAGCTGATTAATTTTGAGAGATCTAAACTGTCGTCTTCACGCCCTCAACCTTTTAAACTTTAACGTTGTCAACTTTATAAAGGCCAAGCACGCTTTGAAAAAGATAGATAGAGAGAGAGAGAGAGAGGGGGAGAGAGAGAGAGAGAGAGAGAGAAGGAAAGAGATTATTAATAAACAAGCTCGATTACAAGCGGCGGTCGCTATGAACTAAGAAAATAATGCTTGATAATTATTAATTGGTAGGAGGGCATAAGAAGCGTAGCAAAACGATCAAAAAATACCGGGTCACATACCCAAAGAAGAGAGACAAAAGACAACGACTACAAAGCAAAAGTGTAGGCCGGCAAAAATGATGATGATGATGGTGTGGATGTGGATGTGGATGTGGAGGGGTTAGGAGGGGGGGATGTGTGTATGTGGATGATGACTGTGGCAGATGTTTATAAGATTGACCCGCATACCAGTGTGGGGGCCAGTTTTTCAGTTCGTCAGTTCGTCAGTCAGACACAGTTGCACAATTAGATAAAACATCTTAAGACTGCACTGTGATGAATGTTAATTGAACTGCACATTGTACTTTGAAGCATTGTTCTGGCTACTGTCTGGCAGCTGGAGAGTTTTTCCTAAGCATCCTTGACGGATGCTGGCTGCATTCCCCAGCTCTTATGGCCAACATACGTGGCGGCTTCACCTGCTGCCCACATTGTTGGTTAACTGTTAACCGTTAACGCCACTTTAAATTGTTAAGCATTCCATGACATTAAAATGCAATTTATATTTGGTAATTTGTATGGAAATTTATGTTTTGTATCTTGTTTGTTGCAGCTAATGAAACTTGACACCTCCGGCAACAACTAATCGAATTTGATGGCCCTACTTGGTGCGTGGGTGGCAATAAATTAGAGATCTAAAATATTTTTTATTGATATCGACCATGACGATGTCGGTGTTGTGACGACGATGATGATGATGATGATGATGTTGTTGACCGATAGACCAGCACAAAAACAACAGCAAGCTGCCATGTGAGACGAGAGACGAGCGACTACAGACATTGTGTCAGTCAACAAACACTATACATATGCATATCGATTGTTAGACAGAGAAAGAAAGAGAGAGAGAGAGAGATAGAGAGCTATAGCAGACACTGAACTGAGTCAATATCGAGAGACAAACGAATCATAGCATAAACAGCGCTATGGAGACCGAGTCCATGGAGCAGGATGTTATGCTGGACGGCAACGAAGATCTGATGTCGACATCAAACACATCCACAAATGGCGGTGCCTCTGACACAAATGGATGCGCCAAGAAAACGGTAAGTGAGCGACCCATAAACACTTTGACCATCACAAGGAAGGAGCCAAGCAACAGACACAATCCAAACTTTTAATTTTAGACGACAACTCTTGCGACATTTATGACCCGTTCTTAATTCTCTTCCATACGATAAAAGTTTGTTATCATGTTTACTGCACTGCAAGTGAAAAATTCTTAATTCTCTTGCATTGAGTGCTCAGCAAGAGTGAATTATACTTTGTTATCATGCTTATGCATCTACATTACACGTACTACACGCTTGCTGCAACATTAAAGTTAGTGCAACAAATTTCATTATATTACATTATTTTCCTCAGAGAAGTATTCTGAATAAAAATAAGTCTAATACCATTTTAAGAACGCTCAAAGCTAATTAAAAGCTTATATCAACTTATATCCGTATTCAAGTTCGTTATGTATGATTACTTAAAAATTAATCATTCCTATAAATATATATATATATATATATATATATGAAATACAAATGCAAAGTGTATTGACGTCTCGCTGTTGTGCGAATTAATAATTTGTTGCTATTTTTCTTTTCAAACACTCAAGCAGTCATTTACTCATTCTCAGTCATTCCGTCATTTCGTCATTCCGTCACTTATTGTTAGCCGTGCATTGTTAAACGCATTTTTGCTTTCTTGGCTTTTTGGACTAGACGCGCTCGCTTTTGCTTTCAACCGAAACCGTCAACTGTCGACAACACCTAAGAGGTTTCCGCGCTGCTTAGGCATATTTCAAGTGCTTTGACCCACCCACCAGACCAGACCCCAGACCAGACCATTACAGACCACCAGTCCATGACATATATACATATATATATATATACCACATGTGGCAAATGCACAAAGGGGTATACATATTAAAAGTGGAGACCCAATGCGATTGCCTCATGGGCACTTCCGTCAACAAAAGCGGGGCAATAACTATGGCCAAACCATAAGACGATGGCCTCACTTGACTGCCACAGAAAGAGAGCTTGCAACAAGAAGGTGGCCAATTGCATAGTGCACAATGCGGTCTTAGAGTGGGTTACGATACCCCGTTCTATGGAAAAACGTTTAAAACTGCAAGCATACGTATTCGCTATGGTTCTTGTTGCCTCTGCTTTTCCAGCTAATTTTACGGACCGTCATTTTTATTAGCTTCTTTCTCATTTAAGATTTACCAGCATGCTGACTTTACGTTAAGTTATCCGAGTAGCAAATAAAATGATTATTGAAATTGTTTCAAAGTAAACGGCAAACAAACATTTTGCAATCGTTATATTTGCTTGAAATAATCCGCAGACAAGCTACTAACTTGAAGGTCGCCCCTTAAACACCTTTGCAATCAACAATTTTACTCCATATGGGTCCTGCCAATAAATTATAAATATTAAAGCCCGTTCAAGGTGACTGGCTGCCTTGTCAGCTTAAATTCATAAATAAGTCAATAATTCATTGGGCTTACAAATCATTCCCTCTGCCCACACAGTAGCAATCAAGCAAAGATAAAAACAACTTCAGACTCGGACTCGGACTCGGACTTGGACTCTCGGACCAGTGGCATTTGCATGAGACTTGTGACTTGGGAGCAGTTGAACTCGCAGCGCAATTGAAACAATTTATGCTAATTACGCCACTTATTGCATTATTATTATTTCGATTAATTGCAGTCCATAACATCCCCCGATCCGACATCGTATGTGGCAAAGGCGCGTGTGACGCGTCCCACGCCCCCGCCACCCTCCAAGAATCCCATGCAATTTGTGCAGAGCAAGCCATGCAATTTGTATCAGACGGCACAACAGCAGCTCAAAAAGGCCGAGGAGGTCAAAAAGCTGAAGGAGGTGCAGAAAGAGGAGCCCGAGGAGTGGCAGAATGTGAGTACATGCAACAAATTATTAGTTATTATTATTTTACACGGTTGTATTTCTTGCTTTAATTCCAAGTTTAAGTTTAACTTTTAATAACATTTTATCAAAGATAAAATCAGCAAAGATTACTTCAATTATGCACATACAAAAGAACCACATTTTCGAGTGATTGTTTATGCTGATAATTATTAGCAAAATACATTTAATTAAAATTCAAAAAATGCCGTTGATCTTTCATGCTGATCACAAACAAAGCCAAGACTAATGTCAAGTGATATTGCTGACTTTTCTACCATATACTCAACAGACGTTACGTCTAAGCCAAAAGAAACTCTATATGCCTGAAGTTTTTTTTTTAACAAAATCGTGACAAATTTCTAAATCGCTATTTTTTGTTTTTTGTGTCGCATATGTCTCAAGATAAACGACGCACAGCGCTTGGGCAGGGCACTTGGCTCGTTATGGCCATATCTGTAGTACTAACTAGCAATTGCTCTGGCTATGGCTATGGCTATGGCTATGGCTGTGGTAATATGTCTTTGTGAGTGGAGCAAGCCTGCTCCAGTTTCCAATGCACGTCGCTGGAGCGGACAAATGATATTGCATAATCAGCTGTTACTTGTTTGCTTTCTTGCTAACTTTCTGGTGCGCTGATATTTATGGTGTTTTTTTTTGTTTATTTTGTTTTTTTTTTCCAACACAAATTCGCGTTGCATGTAAATTTTGGTTGCCATAACCTCAAAGTGTCGCCCTTTGACGTGACTGTACCTCATTACCGAATCAGCTGTTGCATATACTTGTGCAACATTGCATTTGAATTGATTGCAATCATTACATTGAACATTACTTTGTAGTTTATTTGGGTCATTAGTTTTGGCAAACGTCTCCATCGATTTGTCCCTTACGCAAACCGTTTTTATTCCCACACATAACTTTTGTTTTATATGTATGCGAAAGTCTATTAAAATGCGCCCAGCGTACTTCAGTACGGTCTAAACTGAGACTGCCGCCAAATGATGGGAAAGGAAGTTGAAAAACACTGTTTTAATGGCCATTTGCCGAGCGACAATATTCAGAGACTTTTGTTAACTGGATTTGTGTCGGAAATCTTTTAAACTCTGGAAAGTTTTTTTTTGGTTGCAACTCATGCGAACTATTTTATGAATTTTAAATTTATTAAACGTAAATATTGAATTCATTGACCTTTGACATTTTTGCAAAAGCTTATAAATAGAATGTGATTTTGTTTTGCGTGTGTTAATGTTGGAATAGATTATAATTATCAACTGAGCTTGCAGAATCAATTAAAATCCACGACGGAAATATAGCCGGAAGCGCAATATCAACTCAAGGCCAAAGAATGTGAGACCAATCAGAACCACCTGATTATTATTAATCAGTCAACATTTGCAAGTAATTTCCATGCGGGGCATAACTGAAAGTATATACCTCCGGTATCTCCGAAAGTACAATTAACAAAAGTAAAAATAAATAATAAAAAATAAAAGCTTAAGCCGTAACACTTTTCACCTCTGTCACGTCTCTCCCAAAAACCCGGGCAAGGTAAACAAAGCAAAACTTTTTAATTGCCAGAGCAAAGAGTGCATGCATATTACCTTATATATAGTATAGTATAGTATGGTATAGTATAGTATAATGAGCTTTGCTTATTGTATGCTAACTTTCGCTTCTTTTCTACAAATGAAATGCTATACAAAAAGAACCTTGACAATTGGAAATCATCTCGGCGAAAACGTGTCGAACATATCATCGATCGTGCAGTTGAAACGAAGAAGCTCGAACTTGAGGAACATGATCGCATGCGACGAAAATCAAAAACATTTACTGAAATGATGGAGGAGCGGTAAGTACTGCTCAACCCCCATTCATAAATAAAATCACTAAATTCTCACTTGAATCACTGCAGGGCCGAACGTGGACCGCGTGGACGTGTCAAGTTGGCGAACCTGGCCGTTTACAACGAGGATGAGGCAAATGATTTGAGCGACTTGGGCATCGGCACGAGCAGCGCCAGTGGCAAAAGCAGCTTATCGGATGATTATGATAACAACAGCGTTATGGTGAGTGCCACAAAGAACTGCACATATTCGCAAATAATACTTAAGCTAAGTATTTATTTATTTATTTAATGTCAACTAAAATCAGTCGACACAAAAAAATTCAAAAGTATCAAAATGATTTAAGTTATGTTAAAGTTAAAATTTGAAATTAAATTTAAATTAAAAATAAGAAATATCTATAAGATTTTTGGAGGTATTTAAATGCAAAATGTTCCAGCATTTGTTGCATGAATTGACGAAAACCCAGAGAAAACCCAATCAGACCAATTATTCTAAACTAGTGAAAATGTTTGCGAAAAAGTTATTTACGAGACAGGATGTTTAAAATTGAGTTCTTAATTATAGGAATTGAGGACTCTGAATTAATTAAATGATAGAGTCTATTCTAACCATTACAGAGTACTCGAAATGGTTCATGCAAGGAATAATTAGTAGTATTAATTCGATGCAGCTGAATCGATTTTACCATTTAATAATTTACCACCCAGCATAATACTATGATTACTTAAGGAAGGAAGGTTAATAAGAAGCAGGTAGTGCACCCCAGTCTGCACGGATTCTACTTTGGTGAATCGTATATTGAGCAGACCACACATAAGATTCCAGAATTAGACATAGAAGAGAAGTGAAAGGAATCTTGGTCGTATTATGGGTCATCAAATTTCTTTAACTGAGAACATAAAGGCTTTGTTGGCAGTGAATTTAATATGACTATCGAATCTTAACTTATGATGAAGAACTAAAACTCAATCGTTTACTTCAATCAAGCTATCAAGTGGCATCTTATCGAGCCTGTAAGTAGCTAATTGAGGATAGCTACGATAAAATGTATATGGTAATCAATCAAAACTATGTCATATTCTGTGATAATATTTAAATTGATCATCACATTTTATTTATTTATGTTTGTTTGCGATATTCAGTTTCAAGATCTTCTTAGAACAATAAATAAATATATTTGTAAATATTTGGCGAGATATTGGCAGAGAAGATCGTATTCATGCTTGCAATGTTTTCGCTTTAACTTCGCTGACATCGTTTTCGAATTTCGTTTTTGTTTACAAACAATTGCAACAAATTATCAATTGTATCAAGTTTATAAACATTTGCCACCGAGCCTTTCAATTGTGGCTCAAGCCGCCGATGTTGGAAAGTGTTGCCAGAGACGCGAGCTAATAAACACAAATTGCTTATTAATCAAATGCGTTCACAATCACAATCGCGCCATAAAAAAATAATGAACGAGAGAAGAAAATAAAAATCATAACAAAAAAATTCATTTCAAATTGCCATCTGATTGAGCAATTAGACGCGCTTGTCGCCATCGCATATCAAATACAATCATATATGTCATTTATACATGCACGGGATACAACAACTTATGTTGGTTCATGGCATCTGGGTTGGGTGTGGGGTACGCGTGGCTGAGAAACGCGAAAAGGGGTCTGAAGCTAGGAAAAAAAGAAAGTTTTAGAAATAAGTGAAGTGGTAGACGAAATAAAGACAGATGAAAATCGGGTGCGATTCGATGTGGCTGTCTTATATAATATATATATGTCTTGTAACTGTCAGTTGGTTTAGATATCTTAAGTAACAAAAATAGGAGAAGAACTTTATGATAAAGTGCTCCGGTCTGGAAGACTGAACACAGTGATACAATAAAAACAAACTTAATATTTAGATAAATATATAAGAAAAAAGTTACTTAGCTTATTATCATACATATTTATTATAATTTATAACAAATGAAGAGAGTACTTAGGCCTCCGGCTCATGGAATATAATAATTGTAAAATAAATATTGTAAATTTGTAAAATAATATAATAATAATTAATTATAAAAATAATCGTGCTCTCTCAACCATTTCCTTCTCAGAGCGACAATGCCGATTTGGACAAGGCCATTAGCACCGCCGGTGCCGGCAGCATTGAGCAGCAACAGAATCACATCAATAGAAATCGATTGGGAAATGGCAGTGCCAACCAGGCGAGTACATCGAATGCTGGCAAGGTGCAGCAGGCGGTCAACGCCGCCGCGGCAGCCACGCGGGAGTACATCTCATCGCCGGGCTATGACACCTCGTCGAGCACAGCGCCGGCCAGCTCACCGGATCCCTGTGAGTACACCTACGAGGGCGCCATACAGGACTACAAGCAGCGTGTGCAGCGTGCGAGCAGCAATGGAAAAATATCCAACAATAATGCAGCGGACAATGGTGAAACAATTGCGTATCCGACACGACGCGGCAGCAAGATCGAGGATCGTTTGAGCGGCTTTGAGGTGACCTCGCCCAGCGATACGCAGGAGGGCGTCGAAAAGCAAAAAGTGGATGTGCCCAAAGTGGATATCTCGAAGCGCAAAGAGATCTTCGAGCAGCGAGACAGCGAGCCAAAGCCATTGTTACCCAATGGAGCAGCGCCCAAAGTGGTGCTCCGCGATCGTCTCCACAATGGCAACGGAGTCACCACATCTGTCGAGACCGCAGCCAAACAGGAGACGAAGCGACTGTCGGGTGACATCAGCAGTATACGCGATCGTATGCAGAACCTGGAGCAACAGCGCAATGCGTTCAACTCAAGCAAGAGCGTGGATGTGCCGGTGCCGCCATTGAAGCAGCGCCTCAACAGCCTGCAGCATGCCGTCACCAAAGAGGAGGAACAGCATCAAAAGAAACCGCCGCTGGTCGCGCTCATCGATGCTCGCCAGCTAGAAATTATGCGCGGCGAGGAGCAGCGCATGCGTCAACAACAGCAGCAGCAGCAGCAACAGCTGCAGCATCAAAAGGAGCAACTGCAGCAACAACAGCCGGTGCAGGTCAAGGTGACAATGCCACCGGCGCTAGTTGTGGATGAGCCGCCATCGGTGGCACACGATGACAGCGGCATACAGGCGGACAACAATGAAGAGCTGCTCAAGGATCAGCAGCAACAACAGCAATTGAACGAGGCCATCGCAGCGCTGGCCCTCGAGGAGCGTCAGTTGGAGGAGGCCGCCAATGCGGTCAATCAAATCGAAGCCGAGTTTGATGAGTTAACCGATCTTCATCCGGCCGCATTGCCCGCTGCTAATTCACATGCACCAAAAGCTGCAGCAACAGCAGCAGCAGCAGCCACCTCAGCAGCAGCAGCAGCAACAAAAACAACAGCCCCCCAAGCAACAACGACAACAGCACAGCCAGCACCAGCTGCGGCACGGGACATGGAATTTAGTGTAAGTTCTACTAACAATTTTCTCGAATCCGCTATGTTAAGTCCACGTAGTGTCAGTGATGATAATGTTGTAGTAGCTTCAGTTTCCAATGCGGTGTCGGGTCAACCCAAGCAAATTATCTATCCCAATCCCTATGCCAACCCAAATTCAAATCCAAACCCAAACCAAAACAATTGTAACTTGCGTAGAAAGCCCTCCAATGAAATGGTTCATGCGCGCAACTTGCTTAAAATGTTCAAGGACACATTTCAAAATGACGATGAACTGAGCGAAACCGCCGAACAGACACTCTCAGCTCAGTCCCCCCCGCCTGGCCAATTTAGCCAAGTCTTTGACTTTACCAAGAAACCATCGATCCCAATACCAGCACCGGCACCAGCACCGACTCCCATCAAGAACCCTGAACAATGTGTGCGTCACGTTGCAAACGCAGCACCACCATCACCACAAACACCACCTTCGACCTCTGCCTCAGTCCCACACACACAAATACCAAGACCATTAGGCAAACCGCCCATGTCACCCAAGGCGGTGCGCTCAAAGCAAACAAACACACCGCAACAGTTCAGCATTAATGGACGCGTCGAGATCTTCAATTCACGCCAGCTGGAGAAACCGCCAACGCCACCACCCAGACGTGCTTTCCGAGCAGAGCCCGAAATTAACTCATTTTCTAGCCCACAACAACCGGTGCACGTGCCGGAGGTGGTGATGTGTGCACCACCCGTTACCATTGTGCCAGCCGAAGAGCTGCCCAAACCCAATACGGTCAAGGCATTGTCCAGCTGCTTTGGCGAATCCGCAACAACAAGAGTTCCGAGTAGTCCAATTGCACATCGTGCACCGACCTCGCCCGGCACCACAACCACCAGCATGTCACCCACTTCAGGCTACATGCGTGCCACGTGTATATCACCCACACCGACAACAAGTGTGACTTTCTGTCCGACGACTTTGGGTGTTGGTGGCCAGACGTCTCCAACTCCATTGCCCAAGCCGTTGGCACGCAGTCGCATACCGCAGATAACGCCACCAGCATCGCCCAAGCCAAACAGACGCACTTCACCCGCTATTGATGTTGTGGAGCATGCGCTGAGCGATCGCAGCTCCGGTGACTATGCGCCCATCATGGGACAGACTCAAGCCGTAGTGCACACGCCACCAGTGGCCAAGATGCGCGCCAAGCAGCCGCCGCCAAACACGCTCAGCTTTGATCCGCTGGCGCCCAACGATTCACTGCATGTGCAGGTGACATCGCCCTCCGAGATGCCAGTGCTTCGCATCTGCACGCCCAACGAGTCCAGCCTGTTTAAGCTGGCCGGTTCGGCGCCCACATCGCCCGGCTTGACGGAATTTGCGCTGTGTCAGGAGTTTTTGGAACGTGAGTCCAGCAAACAGCAGTTCCAGCTGCCGCCTGACGAACTGGAGCGCTTAGAGCAGGAAGCCGTTGAGGAGGTGCTCTGTGATAAAATAGACGTGGTCAAGTTGCCAAAGTTGCCCAGCACCGGTTGTCAGACAATAAGCCAGCAGCAGCTCGATAGTTGCGATGGCATAACCAAGGAGCAGCAACCGCATTTGACAGCACCAAAGGATGAGGATGTGGCACTGTGCGTTGGCCTACTCGACTGCCTGGCACCGGCTCAGGAGCCCAGCTGTGAGAGCATCGATGTGCGGCAAAAGCCAGTGCCGGCGACGGGTTACCAGGACATAACTGATGCGGATATCAAGCGCTGTGATGGCTGGCAGGGAATCAAGGATTTGAAGAGCGGCAACAAGCCAAGCTCACCCATTAGCGATGCGCGTGCGGCACACTCCAAGGCGCTAATGGACACTTGCGAACAGATAATTGCCGAGGAGCGCTTGGCCAGCAGCCAAATGATGAAGACATCCCTGCCCGACGGAAGTGCCACCAGCAATACGAAAACACCATCAGGCTCTACACCAGGAACGCCAATGGTGAGTCGCAAGTCAAAGATACCCATACCCAAGTCCTGTTGCATATCTGCCTCCAATACGGACTCCATTGGGCGGACGGGTTACCTTCCCGTGAGCTCCACCACCGAACAGCCGCTCATAGCGCGCACTCAGGTGGTGGAGACAGAGATTAACGTTAAGCAGATCACTCCGCCCAGTTCACCAAAGGCAGCCAGGATGGATGGTCAGGAGAAGAACAAGCCCAAGGATAAGAAGTCGAAGACTAACATATTTGATTTTTTGCGTCGCAATTTCGGTCACCACGAAGAATCGGCGGCAATTAAACAAGCCCATCCTACACTCAATGAAACCCTCGAGCCTAAGGTGGTGCTCACCAGCACCCGCAGCGGCGTCGATGTGGTCAATGCAGATGACTTTGTAAATGCGGACAAATCGAAATTCTATTTGGACAATAATGAGGCGGTACCGCCTCCGCTACCCGCAACACCAGCACCTGTCAATATTGAGATACGTAAAACCATCACCACAGATGAGATTCTCGAGGAGCACAACACGGAACAGGCATTGAGCCAGGAAATAAGCGACTTGCTCGATGATGAGCTTAACAAACTGGAGGCGGCTGGTGCTGGTCACTGAATAGCACGACAATTTAACGGATTTTGTTTAGGGAATACTTGAAAACTATATAGGATCTTAAGGGGCTTATAAGATGATTTTTTAAATAGTTGCTGAAATTATCTGAAAGTAATCTCGCTTTGAAAATACTCGTCGTAGATCAAAAATGAGATTTGAATTTCTTTATGAGATTTTGTGTTGACATTATAATAATAGCAGAACGAATTTACAAAAATAAAATACTCTTAATCTGGACAATCTGAACCTGACGACTTCTGAACTTGTCCGAACGGTTTCATCAAATAATACACCCTTTTAAAGTTGTGTAGAAAAGGCATCGAATCAAAATCTAAACTCGAATTAATTTTCAATGGTTTTCTCGAAATATGATTTATCAATATTTTTCGAATTTTTATTTCTTTACAAATATATATTTTTTTGTTGTGGGGCTCAAGCTACGTAAGCTACAGTTACTTTTTATTTCATTGTTCTTATTACTAAACCCAATTTTTATGTATAAAAAACGAAATTTAATTTACGTAAAGAAAAATGTGAAACATATGTTTTATGGTTATATATTTTATATACTTAGAGCGCTAAAAACTTCTAATACAAAAAAAAATTAAAAAAAAGCATACCAAAATAACAAACAAAAAAATAATAATGATAATGATAGTCATAATGTTGTGCTATTTTATGAATAAATAAAAGAAAAACTAGAAAAGAAACTACAAATCTACAGAATTATAAAAAGTGCGTAACAGTAAAAAATTTCCAAAAATATTTACATTTAGCGCCGTTTTCACAAGTTCTTGGCAAGCTCAACTAGAATACAATTTTAATGGATTTCGTTGGCTCATGTTCAGGCAATAACTGACGAGTATAGAGGGAAAGTGTGTGCTTAAATTTGTCTAATGATCAATTGAGCAAGTGCGTCGAAAATCTTCCTTCGCCAACAATATAATGAGCATGAGAAAACGAAACGCAACTTATCCGATTGGCGGAGTTTTTCACTCGATAATTGCATTGAACTTTGCCAAGCACATTTAAAAACGGCCGTTAAACGACTGCTGGCACTGCTTGCACTGCTTGCCACATTTAGCTAACTGCATCGTCAAGCAGTGCACTGCACATTGAGTGTTGTGATTTCAACTGGCATGAAATTGTCGCAACTTTCCTTGTGTGACAAACAAATGCTACAATTTGTTATTCATTTCCCTGGAGGGAATTTTCGATGCACGCGTCTGTGCTTAATTAGCACTTTATGGATTACCAATCAATAAATAAACAAATAATTAATTAACTGAACAAACAAAATGAGTTCGAAATGCGACGTGAGAGGAAGGCTTTCTCTGGCATATATACATTTCCATTGCGCCCCGGTCCTTGTTGTGTTCTGTCTTTTCCTATCCAGATGATTAGCGTAAGTAAGTCCCCATGGGTTTAAGGTTTAACATTTAAAGCTATTTTGTTTACCATTTACAACATGTGTATATATCATAATTTTGTATCTATAATCTATCGTAATATAATCATAATATGTATGCATTTCTCTTACATGCCTTGCGCTCGTATTGTTGGCTATAATGTATAAATTATCAAATTATGGAATATACATCATATGTATATGTATATTAATATTTATGCTACAGTTACATAGTTTACATGCTTACTGCCAGCAAAAGTTGTTGCAAGTTTACAATTTTCGAGGTAAGCGGTTGTGTCTCTATCACTCTCATTCTCTCTCTCTCTCTCATATTTATCTATTGTATCTCTGCCTCATTTCTTGGTTCTTTGCATTTGCTTTTGTGTTCAGTTCTGTTCTTGTTCTGTTGTGTTTTGTTTTTGTATTTAGCTTTTAAGTTCCATGCATGTTCCAGCGATTTGTACACTGTAAATTCCCATTTAAAATGCCAAAAGTCACAGATGCCGCGACCTCCGCCCTCCCGCCTAGAAGACCCTAGTGAGGTTTCAGTTCAACAGTGCCTACTTCGGGGCGCTAGACGACCAAAACCTGCCCCTCAACAACTACGCATTGTTCCATATATGCATATACATACACATTCTCAATTTGTATTATTTGCACTTTTTTTTGCTTTATTTCTTGCCATTTTGCTTTATCTGTAAACGAGCGTTGTTAATGCGACCCTTGCAACAGTTGCGTTTAGTCGCCTTTGGGCTTTCAACGTGTTTGGTTCGATTCCGGGAAACTATTTACCCACAGAGTAGTTTCGGGGACAATCTACCGCAATCGCAGTTTTATCTTTATCGCGCCCGTCACATCCGACCATAGCTTAAAATAAACAAACGTCGCGTCGGGGATATACCACTGGTATTTTTTTTTCGCTGTCAATAAACTTAAGTGCATCAGTTGAGCAATTTGTTTTCTGATCGGAACGCAATGGTAAGCAAAAACATCCGGACTGAACTATCGAATTCCTAGAAAGCCACGATCGAAAATATTTGTTAGTTTTATAGCACTTCATGTTTTGATTATCAGTTTAATTTTGCAAAAAAGCTTAAGCAAAAATCACAAAAATCGCAATGTATGCAATACTATTACGAAAAGTGTTATACATATATATTTTCATTCCAATAGATGACATTTTTATATGAGTATACATAATGCTTGAGAGATTAGCCCAAATTAGAGCAGTTAGTGTCTTAGTCTTGCATAAGTGTTACAGATAATACAGACATTGCTGGAAATACCTGCTAGCTGAACCCAATCGTATAGGCCAAGATACTAGCTTATCGTGCTTTAAAAGTATCTATGTAACTGTGCTTCCCCAATCACAAGGGCAACAAAGTGTCTGCTCAAATCACTTGTCAATAACGGAACCGTTCGACTGAATCTGTACATTTTTTAATTTCGTTATTAATTTTGATGATATTTGTTGGTTATATTTTATAATTATTATTTTCTCTTGTTTGCTAGCGCAGACTGAAAATTTGTGTAAACTAACTTAATTAAAATATGTGCGATGTTGGCGCACTTTTCTCTTTCTCTATCTTTCGCACGCTTTGCTGCTTTGATCGCTCGTTTGCTCGTTCGCTCGCACAAACGCTTCACAGATCAACGAAGCTCTTGATTTGGCGCTGGAAGCTATTGACAGGGAGGCCAGACGAACGCAGGAGGAGGTGGAGGTGAAGGGGCAACAAAATACTGAAAATAAAGTGAATATGGAGGAGGAGGAGGACGAGGAGGAGGAGGAGAAGAAGGATAAGGATAAGGATGAGGAGAATGTGGAGATGAGGGCGGGAGAGGAGTCAAATGCCGCGATGCCAAATAAAACCGATGAGCAGAAAACGGAGGAAGAGCAGGAAAGACAGGAAGTAAAGGAACTGCAGACAGTTGATAGAAATGAGCCCATCTATGAGAACATCAGCTCGTCTATATCTATACAACAAGTAGATAATGACCAGGCAGCGATCACGATGTTAACGCGACGAAGTCAAAGAAGAAGCATTCCAAATAAAAGCAACAATAACAATAACAACAACGAGCATAATCAAACTAACAATAATAACAATAACAATAATAAAAGCAACAACAGCAACAATCAAATTGACACAACAACAACAACAACAATCATAGCAGCAACAACTAACGCTGACTTGGAACCTTATTATCAGGTACCGAAAGCAACAGAGCCCTACTACGATGCACCCAAACATCTGCGTCCCATACCCGTCTACGAGAACATTGATGTCTTCTATACGGGCCTGGAGCTGGGACACAGTGTTGCGTCTATGGCGCCAGCGCTGGAGCCACCCAAGGAGAAACCGCCGCCACCACCAATAGAGCCGCCAATAGATATTGCGGCTGCTGCTGATGATGAGCTAGATGCTGGCACCTGGTCATCCGACAACACGTACGAGACCATTTCCAGCAGCACGCGTCGCCAGCTCCAGAGTCAAGCAGGCCAGGGCACGCCCATAGCACAACCATCACCGCCCATCAAGCGGATGAACTCAACGAAGCGCATCAAGAAGGAGCTGCGCAATAAGCGATCCAGCTTCCTGGGCATCGAGACTGATGCCGATCTCGACGATGTTGACAGCTACCTAGAATTAACGGTAGCACCGCCACCAGACATGGCCCAGCTGCTGCAGGAGGAGCGACGCCTCGAGAAACAGCTCTACATTAAGGCGGCTCTGTGTGACAGTTCAGACACAGGTAAGTGTGGGTGGCGGGATTGCATGATGAGTTGCTGGTGACCAGGCTTGTCGCGTGAGGTGGAGAAAACCAATAGAGCTGAAAAACGTTGACAAAACAAATGATGGTGAGGCAAACTGGCACTGGAAACGGACGGACTGTGAGGTTAAGTATAAATAATCCGTTTAGTGCGTGTCCCATGGAAGCGGTCAGTGCTTACTGAAAGGGGATTCAGGTAAATGACTGCCAGCTAGAATCGATTAGAATCAGAAAATGTTGAGTGGTTGAACAGAAAGCACAAAAGAGGACCGAAAATTTAAGTAAAATATTTACAAAAGTACACGGAGAAAAAATAGAGAATTTTCCACTCAAAGGGAAAGTCTGAGAACAGGCAAGAAAATTCTTATTTATAGAACAATTGTTTCAGTATTAAAGATATTTAATGTAGAATAGGGGTAAGATCCAGGATAACCAGAGCATTTTGCATTATTTAATCTGTTTGTCTCTGACTGACAGGTGAAAGTCGCGATTCGGGTGTCTCGGAGAACCATTCGAGGCAAAGCAGTGAGCATTACACCAACTCATCGGAGGAGAACGACACACAGTCGGAGGCGACACCGCCGCCGATGCCGCCACCACCAACGCAGTCGCTGGCGCCGTCGCAGCACGGCGATGTGATCTATCAGAATGAGACGCTGCATGCCGCACAGACGCCGCTGCTGCAAACGGTAAAGGGCAATTCAGCGGAGTCCTGGACGGAATCGGCAACAGCAGCAGCGGCCGCAACTCAATCGCTGAGCGAGGCAACTGCCACGGCCAATGCGAAGATGCTGTCCATTGAGGAGAAGATACGCGAACAGGGCGAAGTGCTGCGCGTGGAGCGGGAGCTACTGCAGTTTTCGGTAAGTGATTGATTGGCCAAAAGGAGAAATCTGAATTAATCGCTTCGTTTTCTGTGTATGTGCAGCAGGACGAGTTGAAGCGGCAGCGTGAGAACTTGCTGCTGCGCGAGAATCTGGCACGACGAGAACTGCAGCATGGCGCCAAAATGCTGATGTCCAACAATCGACGCTCGCTGCAGGACTTGCACCATGGCCTGGGCATTGGCAATGGCATGCTGAGCGCCTTTCAGCCGCCACAGCCTCAGCTGCCACACCCGCAGCAGCAGTCAGCGCAACAAATCTATGCCAATGTGCCACAACAGCAGCAGCAGCAGCAACAACGGCCAGCGCCGCCAATGCCCCAAGCTCTTTCACAGTATCACTACCAGCAGCTGGACACGGACTATCGCAAGTCCATGTCGGATCTGAATGAGTTCTCCAAGCGTCTAATGTTACCGCCACCGACGCCGCCCACAAAGCCACTGCGCGCCATGCACCTGACCACCAATGGTCATGGCCTGGAGCCGGATTATGCGGTCAGCATGCGTCAGCGCACTGGCGTCAACAGCAATGCATATGGCGGTTCTCTGGTCAAGATTGCGGGCGCACCAATGCCAGCAACTGGAGGAGCAGTTGCAGCACCACGGCTAACTGCAAATCTGGCAGCCGCCTATCATCATCAGTCGGCACAAAATCTGAGCAACATGTCGCGCAACACGCTGCTCGCCCTAAGCGCCACACCCAAGCCCAAGTACACTGATGGCTGGGTGCAGGTGCAGCAGCAGCAACAACAGCAGCGCAATCTAGCCAATGATGCCGCTTGGCTGCAGAAACGCAAATCTATGCCCGACTACAATGGGGCGCTGTATAACAATGGACATGCCAATCACTGGCTACTCCAGGAGGCCGAGCATCGTCGCCTGCTCGAGCAGCAGCAGCAACAACAGCAGCAGCTACAGCTGAACAGGCGCTCCATGCCCGCCGCCCCATCCAATGGCAAACCGCTGCCCGATTCCATCATCCAAACGCTTACAGAGCGCGTCCAGAGCAAAGGCATTGGCGAACGCAAGCGGTAAGCAGAGCTTAGCATTAGGAAAACGATCCAAAATGTTGCTGCCTTGGTCACTTTCTAATTGAGATTTACTGAATAATGGATCAATTATCTTTAAAGTTCTCTCTTCAATGCATTACTTTATTTAAACTTTTTTTTTTTCGCTCACAGCTTTGATGGCAATGGCAATTACAGTCTGTTGAATAGTAATGGCATAAATGGAATGAAGCCACTTGGCAACAACAACAACAACAACAGCAACAACATAATTAACAACAGCAGCAACAATAGCAGCAGCAATATCACTGCCACCAGCAATCAGGACAAGGTGCTCAGCGTTAGTGGCAAGAAGAAGTGCTCGCACTGTGGCGACGAATTAGGTAAACTTTGCTACTACGTTGGTTGTGAGTGTGGTTCTTCTTTACCTTCTTTTACTTCTACTTCAACTTCAACTTATACGTTTTCCTCTTCATCTTCAGCCGTAAATTTCAATGCTGAAAAGCAGTGATAAATCATTTCTAGGCTTCAATCAGCATCTGATATACAAATTGCTATTAAGCTTGTTTCCTAAATGTGCATTGTATGAAAAGTGTTGAGATCTCAATGTCTGAAAGTATTCAGATATCATTCATCTTAAAGATATTTCGAGTTTGCGACTATCCTTCAACTAGAAAATCATAATACTTTTTGCGATCTACCTATCATAAAAAAAGACATTTTAAAGGACAGCTATCGTAACAATGTTGTAAGATGTAAAGCTATCTTGTCAGTTACACAAGTGTAAAACATTTCCTTGTCTTCTCTTCCTTCTCCTCTCGCTCTCTATCTCTCTCTCTTTCTTTTTTTTTTGTGTGCTTACATGTCTGTCACAGATTTGGGCTGCACCCACGACAATTGTCGTCAGGTGCACAAGGCGCTCAAATACATTGTTTGGGTTTAAGGCTGGCGCCACCGACAAATAAAGACTTTTATCTAAAGACTTAACAACTTAAACTTAATTAAATTTAACTTAAATATAGCTGCATTTTAAGGCTGCCATTAAGGTACTTAACAGCCGGCATTCTTAAAAGATTTCCCACAATTTCAATTAATAAAATGTTTTCTGTTTTGAATTTGCACATAGGTCGCGGAGCTGCCATGATCATTGAATCGTTGCTGCTGTTCTATCACATCAACTGCTTCAAGTGCTGCGTCTGCCACGTGCAACTGGGCGATGGACTCAATGGCACCGATGTCCGTGTGCGGAACCACAAGCTCCATTGCCAGAACTGTTATTCCAGCGACGATGGCATCAAATTCAGTTGTGTCTAAGCTCGGCACTCTGGACATGCATACATAGACTTAGATTCAGTAGTTGTTATAGCTTATTTGTTGCAACTTTCGATTGTTGTTGTTGTACTAATACATACATATATACATGCTTACATACATACATACATACACATAGTATATGTTAAATGTTAAACAAAATGGAACCATAAAGTCAATATGAATATGAAATGTTTTCAGCTTAACGTTAATCATCGAATGCAGCGTTCAATTTTGTAAATTGCATTACAATGATAATGTTTTTGATTCGGATTTTAACTTTTTATATATTATATGTATACATAAACGCGATAACGATAACGATAACGATATAAATATATGTATACAATCCAAGCTCTCTCGCTCTGATGTTTTTTGCAAAGTCAAAGTTAAATTTTTAAATGCATATAATATAGACAAAGATATGTATCTGTATATCAAATGAAAATTAATGTGTGTTGAAACATAAAGACGAAAAATTTCTATGAATGTTGTTAAATTTTTTAGATATTGTATATTTGCCTACATTTACATGCATACATATACTTACAAACATATATACGTATTTATGTATACTGTACATTAATTAATCACATGCTGAATTGTTTATTAGCAGATGAATTTACTTATGCACTTTTTTTTTTTAATTAACTCAACAACCTTTGAAGATTTGCAACACGCCCAGCTCCTAAATACTTTACGAAACCTTCACGACGTACCCAATGTACCTAAAATGATGTAGTACATACATACATACATACATAAACAAGCATACACTAACAAATTTACAAACATATCTGCATAACTAAAGCGATTTAAATTCTAATTGTCGTTATTATTTGTATAACTGGAAACAAAAAATATTGTATTTAACATATTTGTATTTTCTTATTCTTATTTATTGTAATTAAGCATAAATTTCAAATGCATGAATGTTGTAAACATTTCGGAATGTTATCAACATCATTCAATCTGATTTTGATGCGTATTAATTTAAACATCAATTTTAACAATTAATCGGTATGTGAAACACTTTTTCTGTAAAAAGGCAGCTTGAATTTCGTTTAGTTTTAAATAAAGTACATACATATTTCAACCATACCCAAATGGGTATAATTTCTTTGTATTAATATCCGTTTGCAGCTGTTTTGTCAGTGATTGTGTAGCATACTTTTGGTGACAATAGAAACTGACTCTAGCTCGGCCATAATCTTGCACATTTTAGAAGTATATGCAGCTTTGGGATCAGAAGGACCAATTCTGTCGGTTGGAAGGATTATGGCACGGATTACAGATTCTTATATCCATGAACCAAACACTTGGAAAGTTTCAGTTGGAGGGTAACTGGAATTGGGGGCAAAATGCAAATTCCTAGGTAGCTGGGAAACATGATTTGCAAGGACGCTTTTTCCATTTAGTTGCTTCATCCCTTTTATAACTTTACTCTAATCGGCAACTCAAGGTCAAAGGACCACGTAAATGGCCAAGATACATCACATTTGTGTAATTTTTGGCAAAAGTTTTCTTGTCAAATCCTGGAAATCACTGAATGCTTTTTGTATTTTGAGTCATCAATAATAAGTAGAGCAAATCTTGCCAATTGGTATCCTTTACATGTTACATACATGTTACCTGTTGCTTGAAATATAAATGTAAATATCTGTTTGATCTGAGCACTTTATTACTTAGACGCATCAACGGGAAATACACAATACGTAGAATTTACTTTGCTCTTAAATCTGACTTAAAATCCAATTAGCAGCACCCTGACTAAGCAGTAGGCAGGAATGTCAGTTTCTCGTTGAGCTGCAGCTGTGTCTTAATTAATTGCGAGAGCGTGATAACCATCAGCAGATCGCGTACATTGGCGTTGAACATTTGGGTGAACTGTTCATACGACATGTGTGGCACTGAGTGGATGAGGTCGAGCAGCTGGCGTCCAACTGCGTTATCCGGCGTCACTTTATGGGCAATGACATCGTCGACGTATTTTAGTATGAGATCCAGCAGCGATTGCAGTTTCTGCGAGGCCTCCGAAATCTGTGCCAGATCCAGCATGGGCGGCACGGTCTTTGGTCGATTTGCCGGCGACACGCCCACAGTTTTCTGCAACAGTTTGAGGCCAAAGGTCTCCGGCTCATAGCTGGTCAGCTCGACGGGTATCGGTGTGAACATGCACCCAGTTTTGCCACCGGGTACGCCCAGCTGGATGCACACATAGGCGCGCAAGCCCATGCGGCCGCCTTGAAGCGAAGTGTCCACAGTCAGATGAACCGGATTGTTACACTCGCGCGCATAGTATTCGTGTATGACGGAACTGTGGTTCGTCACCTCGTTGCCGGTGGCCCACCAGCCAACGACGCTCTCGTTGGAGTTCACCTTACGGTTGAGGTCGTACATGTCCAGGGCGTAGCTTAGTTCGGCCTCCACCTGGTCGTCATGCTCCTTGTGCGGCACGCAGAAGCAGTTGGTAACCTCAACGACTCCCTTTTCAACAGAGCCAAGCAGAGTGCCGATCACGCGATGCGAGTCAGCATTGCGCCGTTCAAATGCGTCCACAACTTGGAATAGCACAACGGGATGCACGCGCACAGTCAAATTAAGTGCCGACATTCTTATTTCTTCGTACGAAAACTGCAAATTTATACGATTTAGCAATCGCCACGCTGCGAGAAAAGGATGGCAGGGCTGGAAAAATACTTTCGATGGTTTGTGGTGGCCGGTCGATTCTTCAGCGCTGTCCACTTATGTCTACTATGGGCCACACTTTTTTAAGTGCCAATCAAATAGTAGCTTAGAACATTTGTGGTGCTTTTGAACTTAGCTTATGCAAACATCTATATAAACAATGTTGAACGATTCTGTTTTCTACAGTGCAATAGATATATATAAATAGGAATTACGTATTTTAATAAACTGAAGTAAAAAAGTGGAACTTTTTTCTGATAACAATAAAAACACTGCATACTTTGAGTATGAAAATAATTTTGCGAATGACCGAAATAAAAACATATTCTTAGGCTGGAAAATAAAATCACCACTGTCTGAGGCACTGTCAAATTTTAAAGCATATTTAAACATTTTATTTAACAGATAATTTCTCAAAGTTTTTAGTGGTTTTTAGTCGAATTGTGTAAATCCTTAAATGCCACTCGATAGTCCTTTTCCTTCTGAGCCTAAAAAGACGTGTCACTTCCTTAAGGATATGGTCCAGTTTAAGAAATTTCCCAAGATTTTTTTCACTATGACTTGCGGCCAAGTTCCGTAATACGAAACGAAACGATATGTTTTTCATACATAAAAACAAATTTTATTAAATAAATTTACATTATGCTTACTTAGCATAAATACGCTAGGGAAGTAATGGTTTATCTACTACGTGAGATTAGCCCATAGAGTGAGGGCCTGATTGCTAACATATCTCTGAATATTAACTAAGAAGCCCTTTAGCTTGCTAACATATCTTTGAATATTAACTAAGAAGCCCTTTAGCTTGCGACAAAGACACACATACAATCAAATATATTCAATGGAAATACAATCATTCTACAGCCAATCTCTACCACACTTCACACTTGTGCACAGGATTCATGGGGGAGCCCTCTGGGCATTGGAAGTCCTTGGCAAAGTCCTTCATATTGCTCATCGAGCCCAACACTCGGAACTCTGTGGGAGAATGGACACCGGTGGTAATTCTCATCTTCAGGGATTCTGTAAAATTTTTGATTAGTATATTATTTTTTAAATTTCATATATTTGGCTCGCTTACCTTTCCGATATTTGCCACACCAAGTCTGTCCAGTTGAGATCCAGAACATTTGGAGAGGTGTATAGTCCAGGCCAGGCAACTTGGGTTCCGGCCCGTTCTTCTCCACCCAGCGTTTGTATGCAATATATGACTCCTTGAGGCCACCATTATCAGCAATATTTTCGCCCTGGGTATTGATGCCATTCAACTGTCAGAAGAATAGTTGAGAACCAAGGAAAAAGCAATTGAAAGTATTACTCCAGACTTACATTCAAGCCAGTGAGACGGTCCGTGTAGTTGCCATACTGATCAATAATACACTGAGCCTTCTTCAGGTATGCCTTGTGCGTGTCTGGCTGCCACCAATCGCGCAAGTTGCCCTTCACATCAAACTGGCGACCCTGATCATCGAATCCGTGCGTTATTTCATGACCAATAACATAACCAATTGCACCGTAGTTCATATACTTGGGTCGCTGGGCACTGAAGAATTGGCCCTGCAGTATGCCAGCAGGGAACTCTGTAAAAATTATGAGAAAAAATGATGCAACACTCTCTATCTATTTTGAAATTCTTTGACTTACGTATACTATTCTCCAGGGGGGAGTAGAAGGCATTCACAACAGCTGGCCGGGCATGACGCACCCAGTCGGTTTTATTGATCGGCTGACGCAGTTTGTTGAACGAATAGTCTGTGCCAAAGATGTTCATCTTCAAGAAGGATCCAAAATAACGATCTGGATCGATTTCCAGTTTCTCATAGTATTTGGCCAGCTTGTCGTTGTCCAGCATCTCGTCGGGATAGCCAATATGGGTGGCCATCCTGTGCAGCTTCTCCTGAGCCTCCATCTTCGTCTTGTCATCCATCCAGTTGATTTCATTCAATATGTCGCTGAACACATTGCGTATGTCATTAACCATTTCCAAAGCATTCGCCTTGGAGTCCTTATTGAAGTGCTTGCGAACGTAGAGCGAACCCACGGATATGCCAAGGCTGACATTAATATTTAATAGTTTATTGATTACATTGAGCGTTGTGAATTCAATATCGAATTTGTTTTCATGTGATGTTCATGTGGTTGGTTGTACCAGTTGTATTTGTTGTTGTTGTTGTTGTTGTTCAGTGCATTTTTTGGGATGGTGAACAGTTGAGTCGAATTGACGTGAAAGTGGAACATAAAATGATAATTGTAATGAATTATTTACTTAAATAAAAATAATTATGCTAATGGCTTTTCTCTCAACTGATATGTAAAAGAACCACATTATTTGATGAAATAAACAATAAATCCGATGCTGCAGTCGGACGACACCGACTAAGTAATACTCTGACACCTAAGTAGCGACTTTTGAACACAGGTGGCAAAGAGTCGCTTCACGTGAAGCGACTTCAGCTTAATCCTTAAAGAAGGTTATATTCACCTTGAATCTTCTAAGTGCATTAACAAAATTTTGGCTTACCAGTAATTTACTTTCAAAGTTTGTAAATTGTAATAAATTGCCAGATTCATTGAGGTTCTTATCGATTTGTCTGCGAAGGACGTCGCATCCCAATCTTTACACATTAACAATATCGGACAAAAGTGACGCTTAATTCTATTTCTACCTTCAGTCTCAGAGTATAATAAACTTTCTGTCCAAAAATAAGCATAAGAGATAAAGAAAAGAAAATTCAACCAAAGACGATAAACGTTTTCTATTCTCCAAAATTCGAAGCTAAGAAGTTTTCTCTTTGTGCTAAACTCTACCTTCCAATAAGGTTATCAGTCTAAATTCGTTAGTTCGGCTTTCACTTGAACTGAATCATAATAAGTATTGTTAATATAAACGATATAGGGCAAATAAACAAATTCAATTTTCGTATACAATGCTTATATGTCTTATATCGTTTTTGTGGGCGCCATTAAAATCAATGTATATATGCGGGGTCAATATACGTGCGAATTGTTTATGTGTATGAATAGCAGTGTAAGTTATCTGTTCCGGGCGGATGAAGTAAATTTTGGTGTATTTATTTCTATATACTTAGTAATATCTTCTTCAAGTACGCCCAAGTCACTGCAAAATCACAAAGAAATCAATCAGGAAATAAACGAAAACAAAGATAAGAAGAAAAGCAGCATTATCTTTGAGTTGCCAAAGCATAAATACCCTTGCAGACATATGGAAAAGCATTTCATTTTCTGATCAAACTACTACTTTAGCTAAGTTTGTATACCAGGATTGTTTGAAAATGGAGAAACCAGTTCTCATATAGATTTTGGAATGAGTTCGAAGTCGATCGGATAAAACGTAAGATATTTCCATATTTAGGTAAGATATTCCACGATCCTGGAAAAAACTCTGATAAATTGAGTTCATATATATATCGATTGAAATATGTATATTTTTTGTATGTACTTTACATATGTACCCTCTGCAAGGGTATACAAAAAATCAGAAATAAGTTCCCTAAATCTCTAAATCAGGAGGCTACACAGAATATAACAGATGTTCTGCTGTTCTGGTCATGTGTACTAACCTGCCAGCAGCAATATCCACGCACTCCTTCCAGCGTGCCTCCTGTTCCTGGCGGCCGGACAGCGCTGTGGCATATTGCAGCTGCCGCTTGCGGAACTCCTCGCTGAGGAAGCCAATGGAGAAGGCATGTATGCGCCACATCATGTAGTTGGCAATCACGCGATTGGGCGTCTTGGCCAGCAGTTTGCCCAGCTCCTCGAAGAACGACGGCACGGTCAGATTAATTATCTCATCATCCTGCACGCTGAGGCCAGCGGGCAGCAGGGCATTCATGTAGTCCACCCATTGCACGTACGGATAGGAGGTCTGCAGTTGTTGCACAGTGCGTGGATTGAACAGCTGCGACGAGTTGCGACGCTTCTCATTGGGCCACGAGATCTGAAATATCCAAATGGGAATAAGAATAACAAATGTAAAAAATTATATTATTGTTGAACTTACGTTGGCCAGCGCCATCTCGAATTCGAGGGATGTCAGCAGCTGTGTCTTGGCCTGGTCCTTGCTGGCGCCAAAGAGCACTGCAATGTCCACCATGTAATCGTAATAGGCACTGACCAGTGTTTCATTAAAGCCCTTCATTAGGAACTCGCGACTCAGAGCCAACGTGGATTGGTCCAGCTAAACAGAAACAGAGTTAAATGAGAGAGTCCTGTGAATGCACCCCCGACTTACATCAATAATGCGCTTGGTGCTGTTCTGCAGATCCACACCAATGGAGAAATCGATGATATAGTCCATGCTGAAGCCGGCGGCACGGAATTTCTTGACCTGCTCCTGCCAGGTCCAGCTATCGTCTGCATTCCAAGTGTCGCCCTCGATCAGAGGCCAGCCACCAAGTGATTTGGCAATCTCAGCAATGGGCTTCGCACCCAGCGATTCAATCAATGCTGCAAGGAGAATATATTTCATGAATTCTACTTAGTTCTGTAGGATCTGACGGAGTTACTCACTTTTGTTCATGCAGGCCCTGTACTGCAAATTGGGCAGACGGAAGTGTTTGGGCTCGGTGTCGGGTCGCTCGGCTGTGATAATGTCCTTGAGCTGCTCCTGCAACTTGTCCGAGATGACAGAGAACGTACTGATCGATACCTTATCGTCCGGTATGTTCTCCTCCTCAATGTAAGTTCCGCAGGCAAACTCATAGAAATTATCACACGGCTCCACCTCGGGCTTCATCTTTCTGAGCACCGTGGAGGCGGTATGTATGCACTCCTTGGTCAGGCAAACATTCTCCGATTCCGGCTTGCCCTTGGTACCATCACCGAACGGCACTTTGTTCATAGTGGTGCTATCGCTGTGCAATGCGGTTGGCTCTGGTGGTTCCTCCGACAGATCAGAGCCCGGCCCGGCCATCGGCTTAAGTACATCGAAAATCCAGAGGCCAAAGGCAGAGACGGCGACCAGGAACAGAATACCGCTCAACACAAGCAGGCTTCTCTCCAGCTTGGTGCGTCGGCACCACCAGTTCGGATTCCTACAAAAGAGGAGCAAACAGAAACAACACACAAGTTAAGCCAATATCATAAATCTTAATTAAAAGACGCCCCCGCCGTGCTCGGCAAAGAGTAAAAGTTAATTTCACTTTGCCTTGTTTTCGATTTTTGTCGCCAAAGTTGCGTTGTCATTCATAATCAATTCACTTTTTCTTTGGCTATCACCCGTTGGCCATCTCGTTTATCTTGTGTCTGCCTCGCGTTTCGTTTGTCTTTAAAGTTGTTTATCAACATTGCCCCCTGTGCGGCAGCAGCAGGCAGCACTGTGCAACAAATTTAAGTTAAACTCAATATCAGTTTCTGTGTGAATTATCGCTGAAACTCAGTTTTGACAAACCAATTATTAATCTTATTAAGACATGTAGAGATGATGAGAAATAAGATGTAAGTAAACATTAACCATCTCGGAAATATTCGAAAGCAGTTGCACAAACTCAACCAACTTTGCGTCCAGTTGGACTTCATTTTATTGTAAACTATTAAAACAAGTCATAATTGTTAAGACCGGTTTGCATAGTCCATGTAAATTGACCACTTCCTTCCGATTTGTAAGTGACTGCTGACTGTTGTTTTTGACGATTTTGTAAGAGTTGTTGTTTTGAACAAAAATAGATGTCGATTATCCGAAACTGGTTATATTTTTGTGGGCCAGCTTCAAAAGTTTGAATCGACGAGGTTTAACTTGATTGGTATTTTTTTTGGTCAATCAAATATAAAAAAAGACAAATTCGAAAAATATACAAAAAACACACACACACACATCCGCAGACTCACACCATATACGTTAATGTTAGCCAATGGTTAAGTACCAAACAATTTCCGTGATGAGTTTTTAGCACGCTTCAATTACTGCTGAAAATTATAAAATAATGATGTCAGAAGTTACGAGCTTTTGCCGCATAGCCAAAGCCGCTTTAATGACCGATTAAACCAGACTCAATAAATTTACTCTTAGGTGATTTAATATCATTGGTTTTTTGTTAAACCCGTGCCAAAAGTCAGCGCCAAAAACCAGTCTTTGCTTTTAAAATCATACGTTTGGCAAATTTTGTTGATATCGCAAGGAAGCATTTCCCTTTTAATGGTTTCCCTCTGCGCCTGTAAACTTGTAATGATACTGATAGAGAGAAGATGCATAAGACTTTACGATAAAGAAATAGCTTTGTAAACGACTCTTTCATAAAGAAAAGTAGATGGAATGCAAAAAAAAGCAGATATATATGTAGCATAAACTTCTTTTTGATGCCGAACTCGTTTTACAGTTTTTAAATTTAGTTGTCATCAAGCAAATATATATAAAAATATGGAAAAGTTGAACGACCCAGTTTTTTTTAGAAACACAACGTGTTATTACAATAAATGAATGAGAATTTCAAATAAACTAGTATTTAAAAATTAATTTTATTATTCACATTTAACCGAATTTTTCGCATACAAAAAATAAGTTCTGAATAAATTTAGGGATGGGCTAATAATCAGATTGCAAAACTGAACAACACGAGTGGAAAATAAAATATATACATTTACGAGTAGTACTTGTTTCCAAAGCAATTATTTTGTTTAATGCGGCTGAACATTTTGCTATTGTTAACAGCACAAATGGAACACTCGCCAGCAACAACAACAAAGTTGCATGAGGTGAACAATCAACCCAATGACAACCTCGACGCAAACAAAAATAACTTATATGTGCTTCTAATTTGTGCATTTTATTTAAATTGTTACAAACTGAAGTTTATTTCAACAAATGCACTCTCGCACTGCGGCTTGTAAGGAAAGCACTCGAAAATTAATTCTGAAGAGTCAATAAATTTGAAAAACAACAAATCGAATTAAAGTCAATTCTTATAATTAAAGCCAGAATAAGAAAAAAAACAGTAATTAATAATACGCAGTGTTTAACCAGTTTATAAATGATGTTATGCGTTTTTTGCTGTTGAGAATTCATTTAATTGTCCATTATGTAAATTGGGAAGCTTTTGCAATTATACTCGGCCAAAGTTGAATGGCACTTGTTGAGAAATCATTGTGCGGAAAACAAACGATAAATATCATTTTAAAATATTGGCAAAAATCAGTAAGATTTATGCCTTATATAAGTATTCACATACATAAACTGTTTGAGATATGTTTCTTACAACTTTTCTGTTTGTCAAAATAGCCACTTAGTGTTAACATAGTAATTTATGTCACAAGCAAGAGGAAATTGCTGTGAAAAGCGCAGCTTCCTAGTTTGGGCCAATCTATCAATCAGTCAGTCAGTCAATCAGTCAGTCAGTCAATCAGTCAGTCAGTCAGTGAACGCACTAAAATCCGGCATGTTAAGCAATAGGTGAATGCCGGAATACGGAATATTATTGCGCTGCCGAATTGGAGCTTAGTTAAAAATATGATGAGTTGAGTAAGTTTCGCACCCGACTTATGAGTTGTGATTGTCTATCCATTACTTAACCATCCAATTAGTTGGATTCGAATCGTGCATAACCATTAGCAACATCTTCCAACTGGGCATCGGCATTTCCCCTTTTCAGCTGAAGCACATCAGGCACGAATCTCTTACCGCATGCGGCATTCACGATATGATCCCCAATTTCAGAACACGTCTCACACGCTGAAGCCTGTTCCCGTAGTTTGATGCAATTGTTACTCACTTAATATTCACTGCGCTTATGCAACTGGTTACAGACAACTGCCATTGATTTTCGCAGCAGCATCATTGCGTCTTTGGCTCTTATCAGCGCAATATCACAAGTCCTATCACACCTAATAACACACATGAGCAACAGCAGTAGCTGTATATGTATCTATAGCTGTATTTGTATCTGTAGCTGTATTTGTATCTGTATCTGTAGCTGTACTTGTATCTGTATCTGGCTTGAAGCACCGAGGGGTGTTTGCTGATTGTGAATATTCGTATTTTATTTATGCGGCCCAGGTGCTGCCCCGATTGTACACTGACAACTTTGTATGTACAAGTGGGGGGCTGGGGGGCGTGTCAATGGGCGTCGGTTTCAAGCAGTGCTTTTGTCTATGAGTTGCCCAATAAATGTGTCAAGTGCAGGCGACGTTTTTGCCATTGACGTGACACTTTGCCGTCACCAACAACGGCGTTACACACACACATACGTGTATGCGTATGCATAGGTGTGTGTGTGTGCCTCTGTGTGTGTGTGTGTGTGTACACGTGTGTGTGAGTATGACATTTGGCAACATTGCTTCCCTTTAGGGTTTTTTTCTTCTGTATTTTAATATATTTTATTTAGTGTCGATCTTCCCAAGTTTAATTGACAGCCTGCAGACAAAATTCTACAAAATTTTGGCACAAAGCCAGCTTTTTTTTATGATATGATATGATGTAAGAATTGGTAAGTATTTCTTGTAAGTCAAATTTGTAACTCAATAATACTTGGAGCATTGTTCGAAACTCAACTTATCCCAACTTATTATTTGCAATGCTGAACATAATTCAAATAATTTTATTTGAAGCTTTTTGCGTCCATTAGCGTTAGGGATGTCTGACAGTACTTGTCTTTTTTATGATATTTTTACTCATTTTTGGTGTGTCAAGTCGTTTTCTTTATCAATATTCAACAGTGTTACTGACAACCAATTTCAACAGATTTTTTTTTTGTCAGTTTCTTAAAAAATGTGAATGGCAGCACTTCCTTTCCTTAAGCTTTTTTGTGCTAAAACAAATGTGAGTTTAATAGCTTCAGCTATACATATATAATTGTATTTGAAGCATCAGCCGTTGTGCCTGAGTTGATCAAATGGTTTTCAAAACATGTGCATGTGAATCCAACGGCTGTCACTAATCACAATTAGTTTGAATACACATTTAAGATTAGACAGTAAATCTGATTTGCAAGCTTTCTTGATACAAATCGGTCCACAAATTAATTATGGCGATCTCTAGTTTGCCCTTCGAAAGTGAGAGCACCTTTTGAAAAGTATTTAGATTTTATAATTTATTTTTGAAGTGGAACTGAAACGAGTACCACATAATATTAAGTAAAGTTAAGAAATATTTAAAAAAGGTCTCCAAACGGAAATCGCTTGACGCAGCAGCTTGGAGCATGTCAAAAGATGACAGTGCCATTAGCTGTGGGGTCTTGCTGTAATATGTACCGCATGGGCTTGTCCATCAGTGCGAGTGGCCTTTGTTAGCTGAAGTCGCTGTCAGACTTTCCCACTTAAGTTTTTTGCTGTTGCTGTGATATTCGTAAAGCCCAAACAAAAAGCAGCGACAAATTGCCTGCAAAGTGTTAATTTGTGCCACAGACACAATTACCTAATACATTTTAATTACGCCCGACTTGGGCCCGAGATACTATAAGATGAGACAAACACACACACAAACACACACACACACACACACACATTGTGATGGGATTTCTGTTTATTTTGCACAGTTGATGTTGTAGTCATTTTAGTCGCTGCTCGTAGTAGATTTTTTAATTGCTCGCAATATTTGAGCTGTCATATCATTTAAGTAACTGCGTGTGCGCTCATTAAAACTGACGGAATGCAGCCACAACGCTCTCGGAGAAGCAACTTAATTTTCTGATAACAGAACAGAAGGTTTACATGAATGCATTCCACATATCGATCGATTGTGAATTGAAATCAGAAAGTATTCCATGCCCAAAATAGCAGACAACGAACACACTAATTATTCATCACATACCTTTTTTCAAAAAACTAAAAGAGAACGACTAGGAGTTGTCCAGTACTTAACTTTAATCTAGTCAACTACATTCCCTGCATCCCATCATACTCATATAAAATGTATATTTAAGTACTTATTTTCAGAGTGATAAAATTTTACAGATGTCTGAGTATGTCTTAAAAAATTGAAGAGTTCGTGATCTCAGTTCAAAAACATGCACATCATATGCCAAATGCCCACAAAAAATGTGTCCAAAAAAACAATTTTACCAAAACTGACGCTTGATGTTGATCAAATATTTATGTTTATGTCGACTAATGGATACAGTGTTAAAAAATAAAATTAGTATCGAACCCATGTCTTCGAAGGCAGTGGTGATTACAACTTTTTCCCTTTAATCTTAATGTGAAAATTAAAAATAATATCAAAAACTGGTTAGCTTATGAATATGTCAATATTCAATTAATATATTGACGTAGGTCGTTGTCCTACTCAAGAATATAATTTGTATACTATATTCTCAGAATACGTAACACATATCGTGACACAATTATAATACCCGCACGAGCTACGAAACCAAATACAAACAAGTTAAAATACTCCAGTCGAGACTGCTTGACTAAGAGATACCCTGTACCCAGCTTTTATGTTTGTAATAGGCTTGCTGACAGGTTAACAAAATCTGTGTTCTTTATAATATATCTACATCTGTTCAACTGTATCTTTTAATGCTATCAATTTGTATGGAAGAAGGATAGTTTTCAATAAAATTAAATAAACTTTATCTGCTGATGATATGCGAGAAAACATATATGAAAAATCTCTAAATCGGCTTGTTCATATAGACAGCCAGGCTGATATGGCTAAATCGACTGTCGACTGCTGTCTGTTACATTACTGTGTGCAACTTCATTGTGCTCCATTCCTATTTTTATAGAGTATGAACTTGCTCGCTGTCTCGCCCTAATCGAATACGCTATAGCTGCTCAGCATTACCTTCCAATATTCCCCGCTATATGCTTTGGTTTGTGCTCACCTCCTATAAACATTGAAGTACTACATTTGTGCAAGTTTCCCTCGCTATGTTTGTTTAAACTTCAACCTGTCCTCAGTATAATTAAATCATTTTTATTGATCTTGGCCCTAAGTGGAAAAATTCAAAGGCTTTGATGGACTTTGAAATCTATTTAGCAGCAGGATGCACGCAATTTGCCAACAGGAAGAAAACAGCGACAATGCAATTGCGAGAGTCACTGAGGCAATGGGGCAATGCGGCAATGCGGATGCGACGGGGCAATGAGGATGTCAGGATGTTGTGCCACTTGCTTTGCTACCTTTAATAAGCTGCCAGGAGGGCAGGAAAAGCGAGCGGAAACCCAATTAAAACTGTAGCGACAGTTGTGCAGTTAGTTTGCCGCGCTTCGTTCCCCGTTGGCATTCACATAAATAACGGTTTCATTGCAAATGGTAAGCAAACAAAATTAAAAAATAAATAAAATAAATAAATAAAAATAATTGATAAAAACCGAGACGGCGAAGGCTGCCATATGTCAAATTGTCTGGGCAAGTTTTCATTGATATTACGAGGTGCGTTTTGCATGCTAACGAAATGGAAATATTTCGGTTTTAGCTGTTTTTTTTTGGGTGGGTGCCCAGCTCTTAAGGCAACAATATATTGCCAATTATTCGACTGAGCCACATAAACAATACCAATGGCAAGGCAAATAATTATATATGCATTTGGCATTTAGTGTCTGTAATAAACAAAAGCCAAAAAAGCCGACAAAATTTTCACCTTAAATATTGACCTCAAATGAAATGTAATGTTTTTTGTATGTCTGTTGTATAACTAATATATATATATATATAAACATAAACTTGAAACTTGGGAGTGTTATTCGATGATGAATGCGCAAAACAATGAACATAACTTAAATAAATAATAATTGTAATTTTCAAACTAATTTCAAAGTAAAATGTATTAACATGAATGCAATAGTCCCATTAAGGTTATGCATTCCAAGTTTAGAAATTTGGATTATTTGATACAATTTTGAAAAGAGTAATAGAGCTATACATAGCCCTATCAGAACGACGAAGGAATAAAATATGCAAGCTAGTCAATTACCATTGAAGCTAAATGGGATGAGTTTGGCTTGGATATGTTGTTCGTTAAAAAATGTTTAAATTTTTGGGTAATTGTTGTTATGGCAGCTACACAATATAGAAGTCTGATCTGTCCAAATGTGAGGATTATAAAAATACGCATATTGGCTGAACTTGTTTAGGATTTTTGGATAAAAAAAGTTTTCATAAAAACACACTTCTATTTTGAAGCTTTGCTGTGCTCGTAATACCTTGTCAAAATCCTCCAATCCAAAAATATAATAATAATAATATAATAAAATAAATATAAGCTTATAATTTTCTTAAATATCAGCAAAACTATTTTTACTCTCCAACTCATTTCATATTAATCTTCTTACTAGTTGCAAGCAAAGAAAATAAACAAATGAATGTCATTTGGGATGCATAATTCAGTTTTAGAGAGTTCAACTCCAACAAAAGTCGAGTTCAATTGAATTATTTGAATAATCTGCGTATCCACATAAAGACATTGTTCTGCATCAATTGGCTTTGCGGCTTTCCATTCGATTCAGATGTTTTGCTGAATCACTTTGAGATATTTCCAGTTTACTTGACGCGTGCCCTGTAAAGAATGCGCTGACAAAAATCAGCGCTTCCCGGTTTCAATAATCGGCCACAAATACTCTAAAGTCCCATCAAATCAGCGCAATTATGTCAAAACAAAATCAAAATAAAAAGCAGAGAAAACGAGTACACGTAATTTCTTTGAATGAAAGAGCAACTCGTACCTGGGCTGGAGCCGAGCTTGACAATCATCAATCACTGACTTGACAAATGCCCCGCATTACACTCGGCTTGTTTATTATGAGTGGGCTGTGGAGGGCAATAAAGCCAAGAAGTCAAAGACCGGGGCTATTACGTGCGCTACACGCTCCCAAAATTTCCTGCAATTACGCATCATGATTGGGGCAAGGCATTTGGCATTAATGTTGGCCTGCTTCTCAATGATTCACGAGCGCCATCAGGAAGCAAGAAATTTTATAAGTGGTCGAAACAAATAAAATAAACAATAAAATAACATAAAAATATTTTCTTCTTATTTTTAAACAAGATAGAATGCCCAAATTGTTTTGAAACCTTGATAAAGAACAACATTATTATAAAAAATCATTTTTCAAATATATGTATATGTATCCATCAAACTGTTTTATATACATATGTTGGCTTATTTTACTTGACTAATAAATCATCTATTAACAACGAGTTCAAATATTTCATCTCCATAATTTATATTCTTTTAACTTCAAGGGCACTTCGATCTCCATCTCCTCAAATATTTGTCGGTCAAGGCAATACGTTAACCTGAGATTATGTTTGGAGTCGCAAAACGACTTATTGAAAATATTATCTCTGGGTTGTTCAACATTTGTTTACGTTTTATAGCCGGTCTATGGCCGAGACGACTTTTGAGCATGTGTGTGAAAGTGAACATTGAAATGGGTAAGTTAATTATATTGCCGCACATCTGCATATGGATATGGTAGCTATATAAACAATGCGTTCAAGATTGCGTACGTTGATAAGCTTGGCCTACCCCCCAGACTACAAGACTACGTACATATATGGCTAAAAGGGTTACCACACTTTATAAGCCCGAAATTACGTATATGGCATGCGCTATACTAGTCCGAGGCATGTAGGCCTTGGAGGCGTGGCAGATTTCAACCGCAAGCTTCACCTTCGGCTGTGCAATCGCTAAACAAAAAGAAACCCAAAGAAAACGCAGCCGCATGAGGCCAACTGAGTGACCATAATTGAAGTTGCCGTTGGTTGCTGTTGACCACGTTAAGGTCTGCGTGCATTTAATTATGCAATTTGTGCAAATAAGCGAATTCAACAACTGCAACTGCAACTCCAAAAACAACAACAACTAGAATCACAACAGTCAATAAAACAATGCAACGCAACACAGTCTGAGTTGAGCTTAAGAAACATTTAAGTTCTTGGCGGATTTCTCGTCGATTTTGTTGGCCTAAATACCGCTTTACAGAAATACAACAAATTGTCAGTTTTAGAATAAGTCGAAAGCTGTAAAACCGGTAAGCCAGTTTCCTCAAAATAGGTGTGATATTTTTATTTTTCTTCTTTTTTGTTAATGGGAATCTACAAAGGTTTTCATTGTGCGAGCTTTATTTATTTTGACTGTGAAGACTGCGATATCTTCAAGAGGGGAAGACCTATGTATCTAAGTGTGGATGGTAGGTATGTGAGCAGAAGAATTAATATTATCTGAAGAGTATATTGAAATATTATGCAAACGAGCCATTGCCAAAAAAAAACTAAAATCTCTCAATGAGAAATGAGAAAGCTGCAAAATTTGGCTGACATCGTTGAATAATTTTGCTGATATCAAGATAAGTTCTTTAAAAGCCGCAAAACATAAAATACTTTTGATGAAAGCGAAATCTTTAGTCGTTATAAGATTCATTTACTGAAGCAAATAAAAGCGGATACAAAATAGTAGCTACTAAAAGCAAGTTAAAATGCTCTAGTTGAGACATCTCGACGAGGAGATGCCCTGGGAATAGTTTTCAAAGAGTAGTTTGCTTAAGTTGATATGCGTATGGTAAATGAGACAAATACATATATACAAAATCATTCCAAAGTCTCACGCTCTGATAGTCTACATAGGCGGACAGATGGACTTGGCTAAATCGACTCTGCTGATCAAGAATAGATATACAATACGGTTTCGGATATGTTTTTTCTACCTTTAACATCTTTTTGGACAACTTTATTATACTTTTTTCGCATTATTAATGGGTTCACTGTTTAAAGAATAAAATTGTCGTATCATCTCACTTAAAAATCAGGGGAATAACAAAACATTTTTTTTGGGTTGTGGTTAAAAAAGCCATTTTATATTAATCACGTATTTTTCAAGATGGTTGCCTCACGTCAGTTTTCAAAGAATCGTGTGAAACAAAATTTCATTTATCCTCGTTATACGCATCTCAGCAATTTGCCAGAATTACTATATATATATACACATATATATGTTTATAGTTATAGTAATAATAATATATTTACGTGAGAACTTAAGTCAAACAAATGGGAAATTATTTTTGTACATTGTTTGCACACTAAAGTGATATTTGTAATTTAATAAATTGTGTATATAACTACAGTAAGAATAAATAATTTAAAACAGTTCCATGCTACTATTGTTACAAATATTTTTCCGCTAGCACGACAACAATTCTCAACACAAAACAGCAGTTTCCCGTATAATACAAAAATAATATTGTAACACTCGGATAATGAATATTATTTTGTGATAGTACAGAAAGAACCTATTCCAAAGTCTTGGCCAAATTAAAAAGAAATAGTACAATCAACACTTTATAGGTCAAAACATTGTACACATTTTATTGTTGTAAACAATCAAATTGCTGAACGGTATTAAAATATTTATTGAAACAAATTCTTAAACGCGAATTAATAAAGTTAACCAGTCGGCAGCCGACAAAAAACACCTCAAATGTAGTTTGTATAAAAAAAAAGTGGAATAAGTCAAGAGACTGCGCTTATGGCTTTTTTTATTTTTTGTTTGATTTCAAATCGAACTACTCGGAACGTGTTTTTAATAAACATGCGCAACTTTCTTTTTTTGGTTTTTGAAGCGCCAACCAAATCGAATGGTAATTGGAAGGCAAGTGAAACAGACTTGCGTGAGAGGGAGCGAGATAGGTATAACATAAGTGCAACAGTACTAAATTAAAACACTTAAATACATAATAAAGAAACGACTGTGCATAATTTACAGTATGTAGTTTAATGATTGATAAGCGAGAAGACAACAACTTACTTAATGACCGTTTGCATGTTAGCCGTTTTAACAATATTGATTCAAGCAACAGCTGCAATTTCAGGTATCTTTTTCGTTAACGAGACGCTGTTTAGCTGTTAAAGATAGATAATTTTCATTTAGTCGACATTGGTAAGGCAGAGAACTTTTAAATCCACAATATTGAACAACAAAGCACAAGTATTAAGCAAGTAAAATTACAAGCGCTCCACACAGCTATTTGAATTTAACGGCCAATAATAATATCGGATGAACTCAATACTGATATGAAGTCAACAGCGAACGACGACCTACTGAGCCCACCAACGCAATCGGAGTTGTATATAAAAGCTGTTAGCGCAAAGCCCGGTTTAGTGATGCACTAGTTGTACCAAAATTAGTTATATTATCGATAAGGTTTTCCATACTTATCTGACTTATCGATAGCCGCAATCCGGTGCCATCACTAGCAATAACATCATATACGTATGGTTAGGGCTGCAACAACACTCTGTTGAGGCACTGTTATCAATTTGTAAACATTGAGTTCTGAACCTGTTTGTTTTTTAAATATAATAATCATTTGCATTTTGTTGCCCGACTGCATTTTATACTCTGCTTTAAATTCTTCACAATTATAACTGTTCTAGAAAATGATGATGATAGAAAATGATGAAAAATACAACATTATTTCTTGAATGACTGAATCGTAAAACGAACTAAATGAACGGCAATCCACGAATCCAGTTCGTTCGCATTGTTCATGTTCGATCGAATTTATTCCGGACGCTTCAGCACAACTTTCGTCCACGCGACTAATTAAACCAACATAAAAAGAAATTAAGTTGCTAAAAACCATGAAAATAAGTTTATAGAAAACATGCATAAGCACTAACAGATTAAGTAAGTAGAAAAGCTTTAAAAACCCGATCATTACTCGTGAATAAAATTAACTTCACACGTTTTACATTTGTGAGCGGATGTGTGTGTGTGTGAGTGTGAGCATTTTTTCATACAAACTAAATTTATTCATATTTGGAGCTTTGCTATTCCAATTAATGATTGAATTGTTTGCAATACTCATGCACCATCTAATATATGCTACTGAGGAGCGAGGGACTCTTTTAAACCTTTTTAGAGGGTATTTCAGTTTTGTTGTGAAAAGTCTCCGACGCCATAAAGTATATCTATTGTTGAGCAGCACCAGTGGAAAGGTTATTCTATCTGTCCGTCTTCACTTACACCTCTAGGATTAAAATAGGCGTAAGCACATATGTCATCCTTTCGAATACAATTTAACTACTCAAATGTTTAATATTCTCTGACTGTAGTGAAATAGAAAAACACATGGGTACAAATCGCTTAACTTAGCTAATTAACTTCGATTTAAAAGGGTATGCCGCAGATAATAATTCTTTGTTAAATACTCGCAAATCGAAATGGAACCAATGAACTAGTTCCCATTGGCTTAATATGAAACTCCTTTTTCTATAGAAATTTCTCTGCAAAAGAAGGAGAAAGGAAGCAATAAAACTCAACTGGAAGTCAATTAATTAGCAATCATGGACGTGTCACAGCCACCGCCACAGCTGTTGACGGCGCCATCGGCGCTGGCCACAAATTTCACATCGATGCCGCCGCCATCGATGGGACAACACTACAGACACTACCATCCCCATCATGGAGCCGGCAAGCAGGGCTACAATCACTTCAAGCCCTTCATGCCCGGTGGCTTTCAGCGGCCATTTGGCATGTCGCAAGATGACTTCGATGGCAAACGATTGCGCAAGAGTGTTATGCGCAAAACGGTTGACTACAATGCCTCCATTATCAAGGAGCTAGAGGTGAGTAAGATGGCAATAATGTCCTTGTGCTCTTTGCTCACGCTTGCGTCATTCGCATTTTAGGCACGGCTCTGGCAACGCGACTATCGGGATCGACTTGCGCTGCAACCGGACAGCATTTATGTGCCGCAAATGCTGCCGCCATCCAGCTATCTGGACAATCCGGCCAATGCGATAACGACACGCTTCGTGAAGACGGCCACAAACAAGATGCGTTGTCCGATCTTTACGCTCGCGTGGACGCCTGAAGGTAGAAGACTGGTAACCGGCGCCAGTTCCGGCGAATTTACGCTCTGGAACGGCCTCACCTTCAACTTTGAAACCATTCTCCAAGTGAGTCTTGTAGAAATGCGTGTGTCAGATAATTATAATAATCGAAAACATATATTTAGGCCCACGATATTTCGGTGCGGACGATGGTGTGGTCGCACAATGACAGCTGGATGGTGACTGGTGATCATGGTGGCTATGTGAAATACTGGCAATCGAACATGAACAACGTGAAGATGTACCAGGCGCACAAGGAGGCGATTAGGGGAATAAGGTATTGCCAATCTATGATTGTAATTTGTATCAGTTGTATTTACCATTTAGCAGATGCCGTTGTCGCAAGCACGAGGGCACCACCGAACCACCCAAGTTTAGATTGTTTACAGTTGCGCAGCTGCAGCTTAGTATCATCCAGATCTCTTAATGTTCTCCTCCTCGCCATCTGGCTTGTGATATATGTACAGTTATTTAATAGTGGCGATTAGTTTTTGTTTGTTCTTTTTTTTTTGGTCGTTTAGTTTCCTTCCTTCGGGGGCTGTTGCAATTGAAAATCAATAAAGCCGTCACTTGAGCAACAAGCCAGGTATCTCCAGAATCTCTGTTTGGCGCATTATTTTCCACACTTAGTTTCGCATAGTCAAGTCAACTAAGTTAAAAACAAAAAATCAGTGTAAGAATTTGTTGTATTTACTACTACCACCTCTGTGATTTAAACACTGTGATAATCAATTCAAAAAAAGAAAACAAATAAAGGCAAACTAACAAATGAAAAACTAAACCTTCTGCACAATTTTATTGGCGCGCAACACAATAATAATAAAAAATGCTGAAAGCAACAAATTGATGTGTTCAAAATCGGGGGTTCGAGTGTTTTCTTTAACGCCTGATGCTGCTGCTGTGAGAGGGGGGAGAGGGGATTTATTTGCACACATGTATATTGTATTTGTGTTTCGTTTCCATTTTCTAACTTGGCTGTCTCTCGAATCCAACACCAATCCAATACCAAACCACATCCACCCACAACATAGTTTCAGTCCCACGGACAGCAAATTTGTCAGCGGCAGCGATGATGGAACTTTGCGCATATGGGATTTCATGCGCTGCCAGGAGGAGCGTGTGCTGCGAGGTAAGTGGAACCAAATGACACCCCCCCCCACCCACCCCAATTCCTAACCGACTCTATTCTGATCGCAGGACATGGCGCGGATGTGAAGTGCGTGCATTGGCATCCACAGAAGGCAATGATAGTCAGCGGCAGCAAGGATAACCAGCAGCCCATCAAGATCTGGGATCCCAAGAGCGGCATTGCACTGGCCACGCTGTAAGTATCAGCCCCATCCTTGTAGTGCATTTATCTAACTGTTGCCACATGCTGCAGTCATGCGCACAAATCGACCGTCATGGATCTCAAGTGGAACGACAATGGCAACTGGCTGGTGACAGCGTCACGGGATCATCTGCTCAAACTGTTCGACATTCGCAATCTGCGGGAGGAGGTTCAAGTGTTTCGTGGCCATAAGAAGGAGGCCAGCTCAGTGTCCTGGCATCCCATACACGAGGGTCTCTTCTGCTCCGGTGGCTCCGATGGCTCCATTCTCTTTTGGAATGTGGGGTAAGTTCATCCACCCCACATCTGTCACGGATGTCTATTATAAGTTCCCTAAATCAATTGCAGCACCGATAAGGAAATCGGATGCGTGGAGACGGCGCATGACAGCATTGTGTGGACGCTCGCCTGGCATCCACTCGGGCACATTCTGTGCTCTGGCTCCAACGATCATACAATCAAATTCTGGACACGTAACAGGCCAGGGGATCTGATGCGGGACAAGTACAATCTGAATACGCTCCCCGCCAGCTTAGCGGCACTCGACGAATGCGAATACGGTAAGATAAAAAAATATATATCTATATGCCTTTCGATTATGACTTGGTTTACTCTCAGACGATGCCGTCATACCGGGCATGGGACCTGAGGACAAGGTGGAGTTCACCGAGAGCCTTACGGCCGACAAGGGCTTTATACCGGGCCTGGATTTGGATGCCGGCAGTAGGACAGGCGGCGATAAGAAGGTGCCTTACACCAAGCCCATCCCACGCAATTTCCAGGTGCAATGGGCCGGACCACGACGAGCCGACGATCCGAGTGTGCTCAGCATACACGATGAGCTGGCGGCGCGCGAATCCAAGGACTCTAGCAATGGTCTGACCCACCAGCAGATCAGCGAGAACACGCTAGAGGGCATCCTGGCCAGCGGCATGCTCAACGGCCTCGATCCCCAAACGATTGTTGGCGTCTTTGTCTATGGACGCTTCATACGTGTACATCCCGATTCGAGACTGATGGGCGCCATTCGCCAGGGCGCCGACTATCTGAACAAGTACATTGACGCCGGAAAGCTGGAGGAGCTGTGCGATGTTGTGCCCATGCGAGAGCGGGAACGAGAACGTTCTCGATCCCTCTCGCCCACGGTGGAGACGGCACAGGGACGTGGCGAGGTTTCGCCGCCACTGAAGAAATCCCGCTTTGAGCCACGGCAGCACAATGCGCAGCTGGTGTGCGTACGCGAGCTGCTGCTGCTTAAGAAACCCTTCCTGCCGTCCCTGCTGACCGTTAAGGCGCAACAGCCGAAAACCGAGTTCATTGATGAGCCTTCGAGCTACGGCAGCGGATCACCCATGGATTCCGCCTCGCGCGACGAAACAAATGCCCGACCTAATCCCTGGGCCTCTAATGCACCGTGGGCCAACTACGGCAATGGCAATGGCAACGGCTCCTCCTCAAATCAGAACGGATATGGCAACAATGGCGGCGGCGGCGGCGACAACTTCAATGATCGGGAACGTGATCAGTTCCAAAAGAGTGGGAACAACAACAACAGCAATAGTGGACAGCAGCGTCGTAGGCGTGGCAACAATGCCGGCTCGGGCGGAGGGGGCAGCGGTGGTGGCCGGAATCGGGGTCGCAACAACAGACGATTCTAGTCCAATTGCTGCACGGACCAAAACCAAAACACAACACAACACATGCACCCACATTCTTAACACACGTTTTGTAATCATACAAACAAACAAAAAGAAAGAAAATCAAATATTTACTTGGCTTGGCAAGTTCAACTCCATAATATGCATAATACAATTTATATATATTATTTTAGAAATGCTAGCGAACACAACTGATTGTCAATTCCAACTGCAGTTTCTTGTACTTCTCGACGGGCACCAGCCTCGATAACAGCTAATCGATGTGATAATTAACATTTTCGATAAGTAGCAAAGGGCAAGTGCCACAATTGGCACGCCGCCACATTTTATCGAACGCATGTTTGAAATTTCCAATTGGCAAAATCTGTTCCTATGCGCTCGGAGAGAAATTGCCAGCTGCTCCACATTTTAACAGATGCAAATGCGTTTCGTAACAGCTATGAACAATAGCGTGCTGCAATTATTATTATTGCGTTCTTGTTAACTTAGTGTTTAATTTTGTGTCATTTGTGAAACGTTAAATTAGGTCAATTAATTCTACAACTATGCGGCCAACGAATTGCGCCGACTGCTCCGCTTGCTGCTGCTCCTGCCACGTCTTTCATCATCCCCATCATCGTCTGCATCTCTCGCCCTGCCATCTTTAATGTCCATGTCGTTGGACAACATCCCCTGCCTGGCATCCACATCAAGCAGGCTGTCATTCACAGCGAGATGATTGTCTGGCTTGCGCTGATGTCGAAACGTTTGCTTGATTTCGCGCACCTCCTCTCGCATCCGATCCTTGGTGTGCTGCTCAATGGTGCGCTGGATTTGCTCAGCGGATGCCACCAATTTATCAGCCTCGAGAACAACACGTTTTGAGGAATTGCTGCGACTACGACTCCGACTGCGACTCCGACTACGATTGTGTCTGGCGCTGCGACTGCGACTACGCCGCTCCCCTCCACGCCGTGAATTCGAGTGTGTGCGGGAGCGGGAACGCGAACGGGAATAGCTGCTGGAGGAGCGTGAGCGACGCGTGGACGCCAATTTACGATTCTTGCGCTGCACCGGCGACTTACTGCGATTCCGCGAATGCGAGCGACTGTGGCTCCGCCTGCAAATTGACACATCAGATTATATATATGGAGGATAATGATTGAGATTCCCTTTGCACCTACCTGGAGCGAGACGAGTAGGTCGATTTGCGGTAGTTGGAACGACTGCGGCTGCGACTGCGCGAATGCGAGCGCCTGGAACGACAAATGAGACTACAAAACATATATCAATATAAGCGAACCCGCATCAGCAGAAGGCATCCATGTCTACTTACCGACGACCACGCGATCGACTGCGACTGCGAGAATAGGAGCAGGAGCGTGAACGATTTCTGCATCAAAAGTATATATGTATTTATTAGCTATGGTATATAATTATATTTGATCAAAGTGTTTACCTGCCGCGTGATGACTTGTGATAGTAGCCATCGTTGCCATCATCGTCGTCGTACCGACCGTTGTCGTAGTGCTTGGGGTTGTAGTAGGAGAAGGAATGGCCATCGTGGCCAATGCGAATGCCTCGCATGCCCCTGCCACGTCCACGTCCTCGTGGACGCGGCGCATAGCCACGATAATTGCTTGAGACGGCAAATGGTGGTGGTCCGGCCGGACGGTAGAGTGCCGCACCGGGAAAAACTGGCGCCATACCGTAGCCAAACATGGACAGCGATTGCATCCATTCGCTGGCCGCCTCGGCGCTGTACGCAGCTGCTGTGCCAGGCACGGCGCTAGCTGCCAGAGCAGCCGTTACAGCCTTGAACGGATTGAGGGCAGCTTGATCAGCTGTGGGTGGATTTGCGTTTGCATCGGCGATGTTGCCATTCAGCTTAAGCTTCCTGCTTCTCGACATTGCAGTGTCATCGTCCTCGCTGCTCGCTGCAGCACCAGTGCTCTTTGTACTCTTGCTTTTGAGCAGACCCATGAGCGGTGTATTCGTTTTGATTTCGTGCACAATCTTGCGCTGATCACAGACCAGCTTCTCTGTTGCTGTTTTGTACTTCTCTACCAGACGCCGGCGTTGCAAATCCTTTGCCTCATCATGCTTGACTCGTTGTGGCTTTTCCTTTTGCTTGAGCTACAACATATGAAAAATTAAGATATACAAATTGGCATAGAGATTGGCTCAACTCCTCACTTGTATCCGCTCAAAGACCTGCTCCAGGATGCGTATGCTCTCGAGTTTGCGTTCCACAATCATCAGTTTGCGCTCCTCGAGTCGTATCTTCTGCGAGTTCTCCACCTGGCCACGCTCCTGTATCTTTTTCAAGTGCTTCTCCTTGCGTTTCTCCTCGCGTTCGCGTTGTTTCTCCAATTCAGCTAATTTCAATTGCTCTTCCTTTTGCCTGTAAATTTGTTGTGCACAATTTTGCTCACATGTTTTTGTTGTTTTTGTTATTTTGCTAAGAGAACTTATCAACCGTTTCGTCTGGAAGAGTCAGAAAACTGTGTAACTCGCCACACCATGAATATTCACATAAATATATCTATATATATATATATGTGACACACACGGTTCAGATAAGTAACAAGTGAACAGGAAATTAAACCGACGCACTTTGCTCAACAGCCAAAGTCGTTTGCGGCTTGCCCCTGCCAACTTATTAAAATATATGAATATATGAATATATATATATATATATATATGCCAACTTATTAAAATATATATATATATATATATATGCCAACTTATTAAAATATATATATATATATATATATATGTTAGCAGAGAAAGTGCATCCCTGATAGGTACATATAAATTATGGTTCAAACTCAGATGCTCAGAGTGGACCCTCAACCAACTTTGAACCTTCTGTGTTTATGGGTATAGACCAATGCGGTCTGAGGAAGGTCCATTTAGCCAATTCTCGCTGGTAATAAAGGAGTTTTTAAGTACACTATTTGAACAATGTGACTAGTTCCAGTTCAAAATTCTGTCTGATCCCCAACATAACTAAAGCTGAGCTATAACTACAATATCTGATATACATTGGCAAACTGCTCGCCGCAAGCATCTTTAGTGTTATAATCAGTGAATGAATGAATCGATGAATTCAAATAGACGGTTTCATTCTCTGCCCATTTAGACGGACGACAAACTATGGTCAAACCTTTCGCGTTCCGCTTGCTCGGCCAGATTCTTCTTTTCACGCTCGCGCTCCTCATCCTCGGCTTGGGCTTTGGCCACGCAGCGCTTTCGCATGCGATCGCGTCGCTGAATGTGTGAATCGCTCAGATGTCGCTGCTTGTCGAAGTTCACGTTAATATTGATGGCCTGCGTCTTGTCCACGAATTTGCGCACCAGCTTCGTGCTGCGGAACTCATCCATGGCGCGCACAAAGCTTGAATACTCCTCAAACTGTACGAAGCTGAAAATATGATTAGCAATTAGCAACAATATAATGTAGGAAAAAATAAAGACAGCTTACGCCTCGAAGAGCACATCATGTTCAAAGCTAAACGTTCGCATGCCACTAATGTCCGATTGCATGCTCTTTCGATACGGATCGCAGATGGGTATATCGACTGCGCGAACCCGCCCAAATTTCTCAAACATGCGCTTGAATATGCTCTCGCTGGGCTTGATTTGCTCGTCGTGCTCGGAGTGACGGGGACAGAACCAGCGGATTGGCAGGTGTGTCATGTGAATTGTGTCGGGACGTTCGCCCGCCTTCATCTCGTCCATGTTGCGAGCATCTCGAAAATACGAGTCCCAGTCGTGGCGCGTGGGAAACTCATCCTTTGACTCAGTGCAGCGCACCCGGAATGCGTCACTAAAGCCGGACAAACGCAATGTGATGCCATCGAGGCGATCGACGGCCAAACGCAAACGCTTGCGCTCGTCCAGCTCCGCCTCGAAACGTATATAGTTGACAGTGCTCTTGGAGACCTACGGGAGAATGAGTATTCGGTTTATATATCAAGTAATTACTTCTTACTCTTTACACTTACTTTGAGGAAGAGAAACTTGTCCGGCTTCAGTTCGGCACTGAGTTTGTCCATAATCTCCAGATTTGATACGGATTTGCCGGTTTTGATTTTTTCGGGCAATGCAACTGATATTTGCATTTTGGCCAACGGCTTGAGGTACAAGCTGTGCGGCAAATAGAACGGCGTGCAGTCCGCAACATTTTCTATCGTCTGAATGTTGATCATATTTTGTATGCGGTTGGTTTTTGGATTTTAGTTCGTGTTTAGTGTTTTTTTTTGTTCGATAAAATACAATGCAATTAAGGTAAAATACAAGTAGTACAATTTATAAAAAGTATAAACTACATATATATTAGAATCTCAAAAAATGAAGGTGTGTGTGTGTATAAATATGAAATGTGTGTGTATTAATATGAAATGTGTGTGTATTGCCCCGCCCGTTCCCCTGTCCTAAATATGTTTGTATGTATATCCGATGATGACGATTTTTCAAAGTGTGTGAGTGGTGTGTCCGCGAATAAATCGGCGTCTGTGTGTATGTGTATTTTTATGACGAAATCGTCACCACGGTGTTAATCTACTTAATCCTAATAATATTTTGACTTTTTATTGCAAAGTTTTCCTAAAAAATAAACACGTTATTAGTTTCACAAGTTTGATGGTTTTGCACTTTTTCTTCACTATTCGAGTCAAACACTATCGGCGTATGCGAATGAACAAGAAGTAACCGCTCACGATTTTTGCTCGATAATTATACTAGTTATCGACCGTCAATTGTGAATTGTCTGTTGTTTTGTCTGGCGTAACAGAATCTATCGATTGCAGCTGTTTTTGAATCCCTTGCGCCGTTTTCCAATCCATTTCAAACCAATTGTTTTTATTTCTTACGTTTACGCTTGCACTATTTTACATTTAGTTGTATAATAATTTATCCCATGATTCATTCATGTTAAATAGCATATGTTTGGGTAGCATATGCATAAATTGAATTTTCACGCTGTAAATAACAGGTGACCAAATGTTAACGTTATTGTCGCTGTTATTACTAAAAAAGAAGAAGAAAGAGGAACTACGAAAGTGCGTTATTTCATTTTTATACTGTTTAATTTAATTAGAAATTTAAGTAATTCAACAATATGCGTGTGTGAAATTAATATAATATTAAAAACTAACCATAGCCCAACGGCATAGCGTGTAAATGGCAAAAAACTGACGTGAAATACAACTGCCAACAACAACAAAGCACAGCAGCAGCGACCAGCAGAGCAACAACAACAACAGCAGAAGCAGCAGCAGCAACAACAACGCAATTGTGATAGACAAAGAAATAGATTAAGGGGGAAACGAAACACACAAAAAGGCCCAACAAAAAAAATAGGAAATAAAGCAAACCGAAAACAAAACGCAACATTTTTAAATATATCGCGCGAGTTTTTAGGCAACTTTTGCACATAGAATCGTGTTTTTTTTATACGCAACGAAAACAGAAATCAGATAATAAGGAAAACAGCCAGCGAATGAGCAGGCAAAAGCAATGCGATAAAAAATAAATAAGAACACATAAATTAAAAGAAAAAGGAAAGAAACTGGCGCTGACGCTAACGCTGAAAGAGAAGCGAAGGGAGCTGAAGGAGCAAAAGGAGAAGCGAAAGCTGGATAACAGCAGCTTTTGTTTTGGACAGAGACGTCAACATAGTTGCTGCTGCTGACACGCACACAAACACAAACACACATACAGAAGCACACACACACTCACACATAGCCACAGCTGATGTCAAATCATTTGCAGCGTTCGTGCTCGTGAGCGTTCACAATTGATTAAAACCAAAACACACCACAAAACAAACAAACACAACACATATAAACAGATAGAAACACACATACAGGCGCCACTGTGAAAATTGATTAAAGATTACAAGGTAAGTGCGATGCACATCGTTTTAATTAAGAATCATAGTTGTAGTTTATGCATATGCACCCGTCCAAAGCTGCTATCGATGATGCCCTTTTAGTTACATTCATTTTGAATATAGCCGCCTACAACACCCTCTTCCTCCCAAGCCTTTTCCATTCCATTCCACTTCACTCCTTGCCATTTCCCTCTCTCTATTGTGGCAAATGCAGCCCTGCACCTGCTGCCATTTTCTTTTTGAACGTCAGCGCAGGCAACCCTTGTTTCTTTTGCCTTGCTGGCCCTTGTTAGTTTTTGTGGTCTGTTTGCTTGTTGGTTTGTGTGCGTCAGTTCGAGCCAAATTACAATTAATTGCAACAATTTACATATTTTAAGCGCATATCTGAATTAGTTTTCCCAGAAATTATAACGTTGGTAATTGCAACTATCATTTCATGCTCTCTCTCGCCCTGTCTCTCTCTCCATCTCTCTCTCTCTTTCTCCACCTGTGTTTTCTCTCAATTCTTTGGCTAGTCCAAAACAATCGGCGCGTAGAATAATGCAACGTAATGGAAAATAACAAAGTGCAGGCCAAAACAATGCACAAACACACACACACACTCATCCACATACGCATAACAGTGTTGGTGGTGGCCAGTGCTGCCAACTGTGCGACAATAATATCATATGCACCATAAACTTGTTGTTGTTGCTGTTACACAAATGAAATCGTGCTGTGATCCCCCATCAGCTGTTCCCAAACAGCTGCCTGGCGATCTTTAAAGAACAGGATTATAAAACACTCAATTCAACTGTTTAACTGGCCTTGTTACTCATTTAATGCACTTTGATTTTTTGTTGCCTTGAAATTTTGCGAGCGCTGTTAGGCTAAGTAGGCTCTGCTTACTATGATACTATATGTGATTGTGTGTGTGTGTGTGATGTGGCCAACAATAACAATATTTGCGCGTTAATTTTTAAAAAATAATGAGACATTTGCGTTGTGCGTACGTGCTGTGTAGGTGTGTGTGCTTGAGTGGGTGTGTGTGTGCGTGTGAGTTCCTTCTCTTGCTTTCGTGCTGCTGTTGTTGTGCCCTCCTGCAAAGCGGCGATAAACTCTGACGACGGCGTCGTCGTCGTCGTCGTCGTCAGCGTCGACGCTTTGACTGCTGTTGTTGAAATGTAATCAGTTAGCGTATTGAGAGATGCTGCTGAATGACCCCAGCAACCAGAGTTCAGGGCAGTCTGCAAAGCTACCCCTTCCCCCTCTCCGTTTCTCGTTTGCCAACAGCTGTTATCTTTTGTTTGCAAACAGCAAACTTGATTTATGCGCTTTAATTACACTGTACATCACACAGTCACCTGTGCATGTTTGTGTGTGTTTTTGTATGTATAAGCAAGCATAGTCTTTGTACTTAATTTGGTAGATAAGCCATTATCAGGTGAACGCGTCGATCAATTTTACTGATGAGTAATCGAAATGGTGTCATTTGCTGCTGCTGCTGTAATTGCTGCTGTTTCATCTTAAACCGTAAGACTAATAAAACAGTTTAACTCACAAGACAAGGACAATTTTTTTTAGATTTTCAAGCAGTATTTGATTTATGCATTTTTAGCTTTCGGGTTTATTTTATGCTCAATAAAGTAAATCTAAGAAATATGAACAAAAATTTCCCAAAATTATGAAATTGGCCTGTGTAGGTAAGAACCAAAAAAAGAAAAAGAAAAAAAATACAAGTTTACGTTAGCAAAAGGCGACGCAGGTAATAAATACCAATCGCATTATCTGCCTGTAAATCACTCTCACTCGCTCTCTCCTGTTTCGCTGTCTCTCTGTCGCACACATTTAAATAGTGGGATCGCGAGAGAACAAAGCACACGTGTACCGCTGCTCTCTCGCTTAATAACAGCGGCGACGTCAGCGTCGGCGTCAATGGCTGTCAGTTGTATTTGTTACGCCCGCAAGTCTAGACGTTGTTTTTATTTTTTGTTATTAAAAATTTTGTTTTTGCCTTAAGTTAAGGTGTGTTGATAGTAATAATCAATGTTGTTGGTGCTATAGTTGTTGTTTGCGCGTGTAGCCAGAGCGGCGCTATTTGTTTTTCTATATTGTTATCGCTTCAAAAATGGTGTTTGCCAAAGTTTGCCAGACAAGTTGTAAACACTATCTATTATTAAGAACATAAAAACGAGAGTAGAATAAACAACGACAAACCATTCTCCGTATTAATTGCAGCTCTATAACAATGACGGGGAGCAGCAATCGCGCTTAGTCATTTAAAATTTGAACTGCTGGCCACCCCCAGCAGCGCCACAGTGTCTAATCTAGCTGGCATGTTATCGCTAACAGTAGATCACATTAACAGCAGACTGTGTTAACAGTAGCAACCTAAACCCTGTAAGAACCACCACACGTGCGTCTCGAATAGAAAGAAAACAAAAATAAATTAATGAGTATTGTGTAAATAAAACTCCTCTTCAAACTGCGCCACTGTTAACTTGTCACTACATACATAATATATTTATGTATTGTGTGCACGTATCTCTCAAGTTGATTTGTTTTGCATTGTAGCCGCTCAACGCTAGGTGGCAGCACAACACAAAAATGCATGAACACAGAAAGCCTTAGCAATATACATAAAAATCCCCCTGAAATTGCACCAATGTTAACTCGTTACTACATACATAATATAAATATATATATGCTACTCTCTCTTAAGCTGATTTGTTTTGAATTGCAGCCTCTCAACACTAGGTGGCAGCACCACACAAAAAGAAAGACGCATGAACACAGAAAGCCTTAGCACTGCCAAACAAAAACGAGACAAGAGGAAGAAGGTGAAGTGAAGGAGGAGGTGGAAGGAGGAGCTGGAGGAGGAGCGGTAGCAGAAGCCCACCCCGATCCCATCCAATTAATATTGTTAATCGAGCTCGATCCCGGCGACCCCTGTGGACAAATCAGTGCCCATGATGCTGTACGTATTTCATGTGGATGTCGGTCGCATGCTGAGCTTCGACATGACCGTCGCTCTGTCCTCGGTGGAGAATCTGAAGGAGACAATTCAGCGGTTGCATGGCCTGCCCGCTGCCAATATTGTTCTGCTGGTGAGCGGCGGCGAGATGCTGACACACTCTACACAGGTATCCTGCTACTCTGCCGGCACCGACACGAATCCCATTTTCATGTTTCTCACCGGCGACGAGCGACTGGCACCAACGATAGCCAGCGGCGCTGGCGGCAGCGGTGGCGCTTCCGGTGGTTCATCAAATGATGCATCCGATACGGAACTGCAGCGTCAGGTGGAGAATAGCCATAGATTGCCCGCGGTGCTGGAGACAGTGCGTCAACGGTCGGCGCTGGCGCAGCACATGCGCGAAATGGGCCGCAAGGAGGAGCAGCTGTGCGAGCGTCTTGTCCACGAACAGCATCTGCAGCAGCAGGGATGGTCGGCGGTCGTCGCCAACATGGAGGATGTGACGAGCGAGTTCAGCGAACGTTTCCACAACTTCTGTTTGGCTTTCGATCGCCATCTGGAGCAGCGCGAGAGTTATTTGGAGCTGCTGCGCAACTTTGGCGATGATCTCAAGCAACTGGCACGCATACCCATTCTGCCCGCTCTGATGACGTTGGCCGAGGCCGATTTCCATGGCTTTGACGAGCTGCTCGACAACGAGGATGTGGAGCAAATGGAACGTGAGTCGCAGCACGCAGGCGGGGAGACGGCTGGTGAGCCGGGCAGTGAGAGTAGTGTGGAGAAGAGCAGCAGCAGCACGTCGCCCAACAAGAAACTCAAAATGGGTCACGAACTCGAGGAGCAAGAGGAGCAAACATCCTCCAAGCACCAACAACAGCAGCAGCATCAGCTGAATCTGCTGCAATGGATTAGCTCGAAGGGTAATCACACAGCACTGCAACAGATGTGCGATGAGTGTGTCCAAGGTTTGGAGACCTTCTCCGTGGACATTTACGAGAAGCTCAAGCTAGAGGTGCAGAACATCATCAAGATGGCCAAGCAGACGGAGGTCAAGGAGATCAAGGGCCTTAGCGATCGCCTGTATCGCCTCGATGAGTTCAAATACAAGATACGCAAAATGGTGCAGGATCAGCGGGAACAGGCCACAGCCCTGCAGCAGAATGAGTCGCGTGCGTTGAATTTGCGGGATAATTCGGTCCTGCCGGATCTGTGCCTGTCGCATCGCTCCCAGCTGCAGGTAATGCTCGAGAATCATTTGCGCATCCGGGAGTATTGTCGATGCATTGCTAATGCCAAGGATGAGCTCGGCCGGAATCTGCACACGCGACTGCGTCGCATCGTCTGGATCGAGAATGGGATGAGTGAGTTCGATAATCGTTTGCTATTCTATCATCGCTGCCTGCGCCGTGCCGAGCGACACATCAGCATCATCGAACAGATCCATCGGGCGCCGTCCACGTATGTGGCAGCCGTTACGGAAGTCGTCCGCCGCAAGATCTTCTCCGATGAGTTCCGCTTGTGGGCATCGCGTCTCTCCGTCGACTTTGATCGCATCCACGGTGAGGAGCTACAACGGCGTCGCCTGTTCAACAATAACTTCGATGGCCACTTCTTGAATATCCTTTTTCCGGGCATGGCCGATATGCCGCCAACGTTTGCCAACGAGCATCCCGAGCTGAGCTTCGACACACGTCTGCCCCAACTCAGTCGCTCCGACATCGAGCTCCTGTCCATACAGCTGCCCGAGCTGGCCACCCAGCTCCAGTTGCCCGATATGGCACCAGTGCTGCAGTTCTTTGTGCAGCGCAACAAGGACATTAGTGAGCAGCTGGAGCTGGAAACGGATGTGGATGTGGATGTGGATACGGATACGGCTGCTCCTCCTGTCTGTAAGCAAAGTGTGAGCACGTCGAGCACCAGTCTGAATGTTGGCCAAATTGCACGCAGCACCGCCACGGAGCAGCTGCTGATGCTGAGCGCCAGCACGCTGACGGATGACAATGCGGGCAGTGTGCAGCGGCTGCGAGATGCACTGCAGGCCATGTCCAAACTGGCGCTGCAGTGCCTGGCCATGGCACGCTCCAATCTGAGCAGCCTGCGCAGCGAGCTGACCACGCACTATCAGGATGAGCTGCAGTCGGAGCTGCAGCTGCTGCAGGACAAGTGGCAATTGTTGCGCATGCAGTGCGAGCAGCGGGATCAGCAGCAGCAGCAACTGCAGCAATTGCAGCAGCTGGAACAGTTGGAGCAGCTGGAGCAACTGCGTCAACAGCTGGTCGCTGCCGAGCAGGAGAAGCTGGCGGCTGTGGCACAGGCACGCGAAGAGTTAATCCACGAGCACAAAACGGAGTTGGAATCGCTGCGGTGTCGCTTCAAACTGATGACCTCGATGGAACGGTCGCCTTCGGACAGTAGCCTGGAGAAGGTGGAGCGGCCGACGAGCAGCGCCAGCGTTGCCAGTCTCGATGTCGAACAGCTGTTGGCGCAACAGCGTCAAGATTTGCTTGCCCAACGCGATCGTGCAATCAGCGAAGCTGTCCAAGCGGAGCGTGCTCTCTGGCAATCCCGAGAACAGGAGCAGCAGCAGCAGCAATCGCTGCCACAACTCAACTCAGAATCTGTGATGGTGAATGTGTCCATATTGAAGGACATGCTGGAGGATAAGGAGCGACAGCTGGACATGCTGCGCGAACAGAACAGCCTGCTCAACCAGGAGAACTATACACTGAAGACACGCTTCGATCTGCTCACCAACGAGGATGGCAACAGTTGGCTCAAGGAGAAGATCGAGTATCTCAATCGCGACAAGAATCGCCTGGAGGAGGAGCTCTGCCTGGAGAAGGGCAAGCGTCTCGAAATGGAGTCCAGTGTGGCAGCAATGAGAAGGTTAGCTAACAATATCCCAATATATATATAATATTTCAATTGAATTATTTTCAATCTCTGAGCAGTTCCACTTATGACATGGGCGGCACTCTGACACGCTCCAAATCCAGTAGCGTTGCTGCTTCCACATCAGGGTCGTCGTCAAATCATCGCTTTATCACGCTCGAGGGTTGCGGCAGGGGCGATCTGGTGTTTGTGGTGTGGAGCATGCGGCATGGCCAGTATATGGTTGTCCAGGATTCGGTCACCAAGTACTTTGTGCATGCGGACAGTCTAGCTGCACTGCAGTTGGCACCACCGCCTTCTGCACAACATGCTGCTGGTGGCGATACAACGGCGCTCGTTGCTCTTCCGGAGCTCAATCAGATACCGTTGCCCTACTACGCCATCGGGCGCATCATCGACAAGGAGTACTGCCAGGCGCGCAAGGTAAGCAATCTTTTTTAGATTTCAAACGAATCCAATAACTAAGCAACTGTTGTCTTTGCGCCACAGGATGAGAATCGCTATCGGGTGAGCAAGGGCTCCAAATTCTATCGCATCCGACTGTCGCCCGTGTTGTCCTCGCGAAATGCGCCGCGTCGCGACCGTTTGGAATGTAAGTGAGTGCGAGAGCGAGAGCGAACGAGCTGATGATTACTACTTAAAACCAGATCAAAGTCCCCTAATTTAAGTAGCCATTGATGTATATAGAATAACAGCAGTTAAAATTTGTAGCAGGCCAGCAAACAGACTGTAATAACTCCTGTAACATAACATGCAACACTGTATATAACATAAGATATCGATATCGATAGCGATAGCGGTCGATTACCAGCTTGCAGAAGCTGAGAGCAGATCGTTACGCATAAGGTGAAGTGAGCAGAAGTGTTTAGAAGAACTATTCAAATTAGCTAAAAAGTAGTAGCATTTGACTATAATATGTATGTATTTATTGTATGTGTTTGTGTTTATCCCTAAAACACATAAGTAATTGAACAACTTCATTCATATACAAGACTTACAGCTTTGATAGCAGTCTAGACTCTAATTCTCATATGTATTATTTGAAAATAATTGGATTTTAACAACAAACTTTGTCTGTATACTTTATAAACAACTATTGTTAAATAACCTTGTTAATAAAAGTGTGTCAGTCTGAATATCTACAAACTATACTTGGTTAGCGAAATTCGCATTGTGCATTTGAAACACAACTAAAAACAAATGAACTTAAGCTTCAGCATTCAGTAAATGTTGACCTTCAGCTGTTATTAATTCAGATAAAAGAATGATTTCTGTTGAAAATGACAAAGGTGTTTATCTAATGTATGCTCTTTTCAATTCTATCCGGTTAGCAACAAGCTCAAGCGGTGTGATTAGTCGCCCGCAATTGGTGACTGCGGCGCGGGATGTGATCGAAGCCCCTTGCTCGAGCCTGGCTGGCAGCAGCGTTTATCTCAGCTTCAAGGAGCGCACGGTGAGCATAAGCAGCGTCAACGAGGAGGAGGACGAGTCTGCCTCGTTGCTCAGCGAACGCTGTCGTTACATAAGCGTAAGTGAGGAAGACGAATTGCTCGCGATTGCTGCTGTTTCTGCTGGCGGTGGCAGCAGCACAGAAGAAACAGCAACAGCGACAGTAGCAGCAACAACAACAATAACAAAAGCAGCAGCAGCAACACCATCAATAGCAACAACAACAATGGCGGCAACTCAAGCACAGTCTGTGATAACAGAGCAGCCAACGGCATCAAGAAAACTAAAGTTGGATCTACTGTTGGCCTCTGCTGATATAATAACACACCCATTAACACAACAACCACAACAACAAGAGCAACAACAGGAGGAGGAGAAGTTGGAGGAAGCAGCCGAGTCGGAGCCTGAGGCAGAAACCACAACAACAACAACGATCCCCATTAATGAACCTAATCCTGTTTCGGATACAAATCCCATTCAACTGGCCGATGAGCCAATTACCATCTATTTGTCCACATCGACAACAACAGAAACAACAGCAGAAACAACTGCAGCAACAACAACAGAAGCTGAAGCTGATACTACTTCGGATATTGTTGTTGTCGAGCCGAACTTATGCACAGCGGCGACTTTACCAATGTCGATTGGTGCGGCCACCACAAACGAGGACTCCGATGAGTATCGCTCGCTGGAGGGCAAGGAAGAGGCCGATTTTCCCATTTCTGAATAGTGTATGAGATTTACAAAAGCTTATATATATATATATATATATATATATGGAGAGAGAGAGAGAGAGAGAGAGAGAGAGAGAGAGAGAGCTACATATATATGGTATGTGCAAGGATCGGCAACGGTCGTCGCTACGTGTTTATTTAGGCTAAAACTCTTACTATTTATATAGGATCCCCTTCTTAACAAGTAAGCCACAGCAGAGCCGACGGCAAACTTACACACACACACACCCACACACATACACACACAAACAACTCACATAGCACATGAAGAAGAAAGTTCTATACTTAAATAATTTAATGTTTATAAATTCAGTAAAAGAAAAACTAACGGCTAATGTTCTAATGTAGTTGTCTTTAGTCCCTAGATCTATAATGTATAATCTTATATCAGACCTGTAAATGAGTTCGATAAAAGTCCCACACAATCCGCGTCCGCGCACACACACCCACACATACTTTTACACACACAAACACAAATACAAACACCAACGATTTTTATTTAAAATAAAAATTACAATATAATCAAATATTTAGATTTCGTTAAATCAAAAACAAAAATATATATTAATAATTCCCTTTAAATTGTTTAGTGCCAAGTAATTGTTTGCAATTCACATTATTTTCTAGCAACTAAAGTTGATATTAAGAGACACACAAATTATATTTTTTATAGGAATTTTCAGCGACCTTACACACCCCACCCACCCACCCACAATCTCACAAAATCTGAGATCTTTTCTTTCTTCTGATTTTTGTGTTGCGGAGGCGTAGCCCCGCCCATTTAACACTTATGCTCAGCTCTCACTCGTTCAAAGCGTTTTGATTTCAATGTTCAAATATTAATTACAAGCAAAATCAAAGAAAACAAAATACATACACATGAAATGAAAACAAGACAGACAGGAAGACAGACAAAAAACACACACACAATAACAAATAAAAAGAAAATTGATAAAAATGCTTAAGTAAAACAAAGCGCAACTGTATATAAAGAAAACACACACACACACACAAAAACTACATTTTACTTTAAAAATAATTTAAATTTAAATAAAGGAGAAAATAAATAAACGAAGGTGTAACAAACAAACAAATTGTCAAGTATATAACAAAAACGTGTAAAAGCGAAAATCAAATAAATGAAACAAATTGTGAATATAAAACCGCATTATTAAATCCGAAATATACCAAATTTACAGCGAAAATTGGAAATCTTTTTGGGGGCAGCATAACTAAAAAAAAATCCTGAAAATAATAATTGAATATCGTGATATATTAAAATATACAAAATAATTTATTAGTTTATTATATATATAATCTTATATAAATAGTATGTATATAAGTTGATGCATGTAAGTATAGTTAATATTTGCATATTTTAGGCTACAGTTTTGCTGATCCTCGCTCAAGTTGCTCCAATCGTGTAATGAGTCGGTATGACAGAACGTGATCAACAATTTGCATAGTAATTATGAGTAAATTGCGATTTGACATGCCTCTTGGTTACGTTAATAATTAAATGAGTTGAACAGTTAATTGCACATTCTGCCCAAGCTAATTGGCAAAGGATTCCCATGAGCATCCCACCCAATCATGATGAAGGTGTACCAAAAAGCACAGACATGGATACATTCATTAATTTTACAGGTGCGCGCATACAGACAAATGTATATCTATATCTCTATATATATATATATATTTATGGAATGCAGTGCAACATCAGTCTCCGTTATAGAAAAGTAGGCATAATGCATGGAAAAGTCGGTTATATGGTTATCTATCAGCTAATTAGACAACAAATTTAAATAGCTGCATAAATTATTGCTCATGCTTCTTGTGCGCTGCTGATTGTTAATAATACCCTTGCAGGCGAGTCTAACAAATTGTTTAAGCAACTCAATTTAATTATATAAATTATGTACATATATCTTAATAGCGATATAAATATGATGTGTATGGGAAAACATTTAAGTAGCAGTAGATCAATAAGTTTTAAAAGCAAGCTAAATTTTATTTACTCTCTGCAAGGGCATTCAAAATTCATTTTGATTGAAGTTTTCGCTATGTGTATAATTAGTAGAGCTTGCGCATATATTTCTTAATATAGACACCTCCCGACCCACCCACTCCCGACACCGTACTCCTACTTCTACACCTCACCACACATCATGCGATAACTGAATCTGTGCACGACTAGTGAATGGCTCTCTGGCGGCTGTGGCTGTGGCGGCTGTGACTGTGACTGTGGCAGCAGCTGCAACCAACGCTTGGCTGGCTACATGGCTACATCTTCATTTGGGGCTATAAAATAATTGGGCGTTAAATATGCTCCAGTTTTTAATTGCCAACAGCGATACTAATAACCCTCCTCCTCTCCAAAAACCCCTCCTTCCCTCCCATCCTCCCATTCCGTTCACAATATTCCACACTTTTTGAGCACAAATTTGCGCTTTCGCGCTGCACTGGAACCGCTACCCTTTTTGGCCGGACGGAGGACGATGGTGCCGCTGCTGGACTTGGTGAAGGTTGGACTGAATGCACTAATTGTGGGTGTGCTGCTGTAGGGCGGATGCGTTGAATGCTGCTGGCCATTGTCGCCAGTTGTTGTTGCTGTTGCTTGATCGTAACTTTGCGTCATCAGCTGATGGCACTTGGTGGCCAAATAGCGGAAAACGGATGCAACATTGATGTCCTCCTTGACGGAGGTGCGTATCAGGCGACAGTTGAGCATTTTGGCCAACGTTTCCACTTCGTCGGCGCTGACCACCGCCTGCTCGATGAGATCGATCTTATTCTGGACTATCACTGTGGGTATTTCATTGCACTCGTTCTCCACCTTCCGTTTCCACTCCTTTATCGCATCGAACGAGGCCCGATCTGTTGTGGAGAAGACCAGCACCGAGGCCTGTGCGCCCCGATAATACGCCTTGGTGATGCAATCGAATTCCTCCTGGCCAGCGGTGTCCCACAGCATGATGCGCACATCTTCGCCATCGATCTCAATCTGACGCTCCAGAAAATCGACGCCAATCGTTTTCTTATAGTCCTTGGTGAATATACCCTTGCAATAGCGCTGAATCATCGATGACTTGCCAACGCCTCCATTGCCAACAATCACCTGCAAATGTAAGTGAAAATTTAATCATAATTTGATTTATCAGAAAAGAGATAATAAATTTCTTTTACTATAACTCATTAAGACTAATTGGTCTATTTAATATTATAGTATACACTTAATTTCTCAATTCATGTAATTATGAACCTCAATTTTCGAAATTCTTTTTGAATAGAAATTATGGAAATGGTAAATAGCCTCGGGAAACGACTGTTTCCGCTGTATTAACTTTCAGAAAAATGAAAAAAAATAGATGAAAAGATGATCACTTTGCATGATTTGAGTTATTTGAATTTCTGGACATGCTTTCGCTTAATTCTCAAGAGGAAGCTTGAATGCAACACTGCAACAATGTAACATTTCCCCAGAACTGCCCATTTACAAACATGAAAGAACCGTTCTCTAAACGATCAGTGATTGTTCTGCCTGTCGTTAGACGTACAAATGGGTGTGTGTGTGTGTGATTATATGTGGAACAGGTATCTGGGATTGCCGGGGTTATTATTTAACGCTTATCCACAGCGCACGAAATAAATTTGCTTTGACACAGCAGCTGATTGGATATAAAGCCATTCATTAGTGTTTTGCTGTTGGAGGTTGAAGGGGTATTGGTGGGGATATTTGGGGGTATAACTTACCACCTTAATGGCGAGCTCGATGTCGTCCTCACGCATGCTACTGTAATTGTATTGGGACTGTAGAGCCGCTGCAGCAGCGCCGCCCGTTGCCGTTGCCGTTTGGATTAACAGACGCATCGGCGGCCCCAAACGATCCGCTTCGTGTGTGTTTGGTTCGGTTCGGATCCAGATGATGGGCACACGCAATGCTAGCGCAACCAACTCTCCAAGTGCGTCTTTTTCTGCTGTATTTTTTCTATTTTTTTTGGCAATGTTCAGTTTTCACTTTTAAGTTTTCCACAGCTTTGGCTTTGCGTAATGTCAAAGCAAGTGCAATATTCACTTTCTTTGCATTGATTTCACCAAAAAAATCGAATACCGAAACTGGAATTATATAGAAAGAAGAAAAACCAACGTCACGAAAATATTAACACAACACACAAATTGTAAAACGCACTGGCAACAAAGTTTTTCTTTCATTTTCACAGTAACCGGTTATTTTTTCTTTTTTTTTCTTGCTTTCCTGTTTTGAGTTCGGGGCGGGCGATGACTACGGCTTCTAATAAGGCGCAACGTGAGCCGGTTACATTTATAGCAAGCAACAGGTGCCATCGAGAGACACCTTTCGGCTCACGCATCGCTCTTCGCACAGTGGTCGCCATTGACAAGATAAGACGTGAAGTCAAGCCCCCGCCCCCTCTCTATCTATCTGTCTCCCTCTCTCACACAGGCATATGCATGCCATTAGCGCGTGCTTATGAATTCTTTTGAAATGTTTGGGAATTAACTGTGTGCCGGGTCCATCTATACGTAGGTATTGATTGCCATATGCCACGATTCTTTACTAACAATGGCATATGTAAAAATAGTTTTTATTTACAGTGTCAAAAACAAATATATCTTTTTAATAATTTCTTCTTTGCTACCTCAATTTTAAACGCTTAGTAAAGCCAAAGATTCTGGTCAAATAATAGAGTTGCTTTTAACTCCTTCGTCTCTCTTTTATTTCCAAACAATTATTAATATTCAATTCTAAGTCATAAAAATCAATAACATTTGCATTTAGATTAATTCTATCTGCTATTGTTTTTTGTTATATGAAAACCACTGTGCAACATTTGACCGCGTGCTCTTTTGTTGCCTTTCGCCCGTTCTAATTATACTGTGACTATTTCGCTTTTGGGGCATGTTCTTCCACACACACACACATACACATAAATAGTGCAAACTTGAGATTTGCGCTTGGGGTTATTAGTGTTGAGCGCCGTGTTTTTGTCTATTGTTATGTTAATTAAGGCCAGCGAGGTTATAGATTTAACTAGTTCAATAAGCATAAGCATATGTATATACACATACATACACATACACATGTATGCATTTGTGGGCCACCAAGAACAAGAAAAAGAACCACAACAACAACAGTTGTGTCAACGAAGCTTGACATGAAATTCAAACGAATTGCGTGCTTGTTGGGATGTGTAACAGTGTGTATAAGTGTGCGTGTGTGGGACGCAGAGAACAACAAAAAACTGCATGCAGTCAACCTCTCTTTTTTGCAAATAATGCACATCATGGCTGATAATTCCACATCAGTCAATTCCTTGTGCCTTTACTAAATATAAGTAGAATGTGCAATTATTTTAAATTTTGCTCACAAGCTAACAGAAAAGTTTCTGTTGTTGTTCTTGTCAACTGCCGTTTCTTTGGCCACTTCCTTTTTAATACATTGTGTGTATTTGTGTGTGCTGTGTGAGTGTGTGTTCTCTTTGTGGAAGGAATGTGGATTCTAACTTGGCCATTTAAGTACACAACACTAGCAGTGCATCTGTGTGAATGCAACAACAAATTCCAATTGTTGCTGCTACTGACTGCAAGTGGCAAGAGAAGTGCTGCTGCAGGTTTTCTTGCCACATGAGTCTGCGGAAAGATATGCAAATGTCTGCTGTAGTTGTCTGGTGCGCTACTTAAATCAATTATGAGCGCGAATTCCTCATTATTTAAATTAACTTTAAATACTCCATTCGCGCACTAACGGCTTTTTTTTCTGCGACAAAAGTCTCTTTTGTTGTTGTTCTATATTATGTTTTATGTCCATTTTCTCACACACATAAAAACCTGAAAGCGGCGCATTGTGTTTATTTGTGAGAAATTTACAAACATATACGTATATGTATGCAAGATTGTGTGACTGTGTTTGTAAGTTCAAAAATAGTGTTAAACAACATATGGCGAATGCGAAAACGCGAAGCTGTAAAAAATGAACTCATAAGCCAGCAGCAGCTTAAACCACCGCTTGGAGTTGGAAATAACGACAACGCGTGCGAATCCCATTAATTAATGCTAGCGTTAGTTAGTCGTTTCTTCTGCTGTCTGGCTTTGGGCTCTCAACCGTAGTGAAAGTCTCTTCTCTACACACGCACACCCAATATCAACCGAAAACGTTGCTCACGGAATCACGCAAACTAAGCGAGCGTAGCACACACCTGTTGCTCGGCGCGCCTCAGCACGAACTAAATGCTTGAAACTTGGCTTACAACAACTTGGCGAAGCTGGCCGATCAGGTAGAAGAAGAATACGAACCGCAAGATGCGGCTGAAGTGGAGCTAAGCGCTGTTGTTTTATTTTTATGACGGCAACTTTTGTTTAAAAACTATTTATGTACGATTTAAGTAATTAATTTATATATGAAAAAAAAAACATTTAATTGGAATTAAATTTAAATTAACGTTCCTCACAATCGATATCTAATGTATGCATCTTTGATTTTACAACACTACTTCTGCGCGTTCATGTGATTGGTATTTTGAAGTCAGCTGTTGAGCGTTGAACGATATGTTGTGGCGGCCAACCGATATACTCTCATTGTTTACTTATTGTGGAATCTGTTTGTTTACTTCAATTTTAGTTTGGCGGGCGACAGATTTATTGCTATTTAAGACGTATCTGATTTAACAATCAGTTGCATAATTTTAGCTAATGTTCAAAAATATAATCGTATCGGTTTGCAAAAATATCAACGCATGCGCTCAATGCGCAGGACGAAGGACGTCGTGTCGCGTGTGCGTGAGCTCGTTGCGGCGTCGGGCTAGAGAATTATGTCGTTGACTAAAACTGGCAAGGAGCATTGGATACCGTTTTAGTTCTCAACGTAATTTCGCAGCGTTTTGGCGTCTCGGTCTCGATTCGGTTAGTTGGCTTAATATTATTTTGTTGCAAATTTCACGCACACAAATTAAGCGTGCCGTGAACCTTTGTGTGTGTACTTGTGTGTGTGTGTGAAAGAAGCAGAAGTAAACTTAAAAGAGAAAAAAAGAACAGTGTGAAACCATAGGAAAGTAAACTGTAAATGTTTATGCTAAAGTAAATTCCAGCATGGCAAGTAGCAACGATTTTAGGGGTGACTCTGCCCTGTTTTACCCCCTCCCCAACCCCTCTCCCTTATGTATGTATTGGTGGTGGTGGTTCTCGTCCTCTTGTCCACACACATTTCTAACAGTAGCATGCAAAAAAAATGAAAAAAAAAACAGAAACTGCCCCGCTTTTTGGCCTTGCCTTTTGCGAATGCGAAGCGGCAAAGAAGTCAAATAAAGTCTGTCGACGGAAAAATCAATATTGATAGTAAACTTCACGGCTGATGGGCCGTACTAAATACTAGCAATATTTATCAATACAAAAAAATACCCATTGCGATTAAGTAGCGCCGTCAGGTGGTCTTTGTACTGCGTCCTTTGTCCCAGCGAATACCGTTAGTCGTTGCGAGTGACTCATGAATGGAGTCCACTTTAAAGTGGAACGCGTTGTTCACATTTTAATTACTTGCATATTGATTTCAGATTAATGCCTTTTTGTTTTCTATTTTGGATTCATGCAGCAATCAAAAACGAATTAACCAAAAATGATGATGTGGAATTTGCTTTCTTGAAGTTGCAATTTGTAAAGTTTAACATTTAGTATATCGCAAAGAATTTGCAAAAGTCTTCAAAAAGAGAACAGAAATAAAACTATCAGTAACAAGATGAAAACTCGACTTGTCTCGCTGACATATCGCGGCAGTGCATCCGTCGATCCCCGCTACTCGGCGTCCATGCTGCCATGGACCATCGACGATATTCGATCAACCGAGAGCTATACAAAGGTGAGTAAGAACCACAATATCAATTTATTTTAATGTAAATATTTTTAGAAATCTTTGTGCTTTAACACTAAATATATAACACAAAGTACGTATAAGTGTAATAATAATATATTTAAAGAAAGAAAATTGATAAAAATGCTTGAGGTCGTAATCTGAAACCACATGAAAACATATTTTTGTTTCACAAAGAAAAACAAATATACATATTAAACAGGTTCAGCTTTAATATCTAATTTCAACTATATAAAAGCGTTTATTTATTCCGCAGAAATTGCACCCCTTTTGCTCTTAACAAACCATTAATTATTCCAATATATTAGTCATAAGTGGTACACTTGTGGCAACTTGAGGTATTTCCATCATATGGTCTTAATTAAATCATCGGGGATAACATGCTTCATGCTTCATGCTTCCTTTGCTCAATAAACAGCTGCGATATGTTATTTTGAATTATGTTCTCAGCGCATCAACTTGTTTTGCTAGTTATTTGGAGCTTAATAAATCAATTAAACGGCCCGATAGGTAAACCAAAACACAAAGCAAATGAAATTTATTAATAATTTTACGCTCAATAATCGACAATTACAGTGATTGGCAACCGTTGGCACACCAGTTGCCTAAACGAACCATGCAAAATTAGATACACTTTGCTGAAAGCTGAGCAGGTGAGCAATAAACGAAAATCACTTTCCCACTGTGAAACTCACAGCTAATTAGAAGGATGACAATGTCATCCCGAAACGGACGCACAGTTGAACAAGTTTACATGCGACAATTATCCGGCATGTGCGAGGTTCACTTGGTCTGTAATGAGCCTATTAACTTTTTCATATATGTCTAATATTATTACATTTTCTAAGAGACATTAAACTATTCTATCAATGAGAGAAATTAGACTTGTTATTAGCAATTTGTATGAATAGCCTTAGCTGCTTATAGGAGTGAATATGCATATAAATATATTTATATATTTTTAAACATTTGTAAAGTAATATTTGCTCCTTGGACTTTGTTCAGAATTACAGTGTATCTTCGTTTCTGGTGCAAGCTGGCTGCGCACTTACAGCAAGCCAAGCAGCCCTGTCATCGTGGATACATAATTTTATTATTAATATTATTATATCAATCCTAATTCTGGGTTTCGAGTTGATAGTATGTTTGCCTTGCATACTACATCTTTTTCTGACTAAGGCGACAAATTGTGGTTTGTTGTGCTTCAAAGATTCCTTCTCTTATTAAAATCACAAAATCAGCAGATGTCGCTACTTATTATAGCAGCCTTTATTCATACTCAGTTTCACAAAATTAGCAGATTCCGCTAATGACTGTACTTAATTTACTCAGAAGACTTCAAAGTCTACTTGCCAAGGGACAGATGAATATTCCAAGACGATTCTTGCTTGAATCGAGTTGGATTATAGCTGTCTAAGAGACACTTGGCTTTTCGTAGATTTGGTGCCTCAGCACAGATCGATTGTCTCAGATGCTTTTTTTCTTATATGTCTATATATATATAGCTGAAATTGAAGCAACAGTTACATTAGTTACAACAATTGATATTACACATAATCAAATAATTCATATAATTTTGTGTATTTCACATTTGGACTCTTTTACTTTGTGATCTCAGCTCGCATTCGTTTATCTATATGTATATACACTGGGGCATCGGTTAACTGGCGCGTTGCGCATACGACACACTGAGCACGTGCGGCGACAAGTTGTCCATTGTCGCCCGTTTCCCCATTTCCAGCTCTGTGTCTTCTGTCTCTGTCTCTTTCCCACTCGACACAAACTTCAATGTCATCCGCAGTCTGGCGTCCCATGGCTATTATTATAGGAAGCTGGAAATTAATTTTGGCAAAGCTTCCAATTAGTCGCCCATCAGCTCACTCACATATACATATGTGTGTGCGGGTGCTAATGTGTGTGTGCTTGCGTGTGGAGAGTAACGGTTCACACACGTTTTTGATTAGATGCTGCATTTGTGTGTGTGTGTGGAGTTCATTTAAACGAAATTCCGCATTTTAATTGATTTTTCACTAATTTGATTTTGGTGTTGTTTCCCAATTTAATGTTTGTTAACAATTTATTTATTTGAAATTTTATGATTGCAAGCTGGCTAAAATTGAGTGTACAGTTAAGCATGCATAAAATTGGCCAAATTTATTTTTATTTAAGGGCGCAACTTAAATGTGCCCTTTCTACCTGTTTGTCCATTTTGGGGTGTCAGATTGCTTCGCCGGGTATTAAAATAAATCCATTTTACGTGCCTGCCAACCTGCTCAGCGAATTTTGGGTGTCTTTGACCTCTTTCCAGAAGCAAGTGGGCGGGGCGTGGGTTGTTGAAATTACATTTGTATAAAAAAATAAACTTGGCGAATTGCTTTTGGAGAAAGTTCATACATTTGATGTTTGATCCTGGGATTGCATGTATTGTGGACTCTGAGCTTATGAGAATTTCTTTTTGGTTTTCTTGTGTCCTCCAAAGAGAAAATAACAATAATACTTTTGGGAATAGATGGATGGTGTAGTTTACACATACTTACGAGCTTTTCTACTTTTGTGGATCTGAAATATGAATGTGATACAAAATAAAATAAAAGGGCAAATTATTTATATGTGTCTTAATGGCAGTTATCAAATGTTATTTATAAAATATATTCATTATATTATGCGATTTCTTTTCATATTAAACATATATATAAGCATAACTTAAATAAACCTAGTATTATAAGCAGGCCCAAATAGAGCTGCTTTAATTTATGCAATATTTTTCGTATTTTGAAAATTAAATTATGCATGCACCACACACATAAGCCACACTCTCTTTACCTTTCTCTCTATCTCTCTCCTACACTGGCTTTCCCTTGCTCACTTTTCCTATTTTCTTTTTATTGTTGTGGCAGACTCTGCAGAGAGAGTGTGCCTAGACAATATTTTGATGCGTAATTGCATGCATAAATATTTACTTAAGCCTGCACTTTTGTTTATTATTTTTATGCTGCCTGTGCAAATTGACACAAATCAAACAGAGCCAGAGAGAAAGAGAGATAGAGAGATAGATAGAGGTCGAGTGAGGGAGACAGTAGAACTATAAACTGAAATGTTTGCCCAAGCTCTTCTGCTCCTCGTGCCTGTGTGACAAACGTTGTGGCAGCTTATTGCTTTATTATGTTAAATAGCGCATGGAAATTATGGCAAGCTGTCTTTTGGCTGCCGCTTAAGTGCGAAACCTGCCACGCCCTGCTACGCACGCCCCTTCATCAAAGTTTTATGTCAACTTTTGCGACGCTTCAATGGCCAAGCAAACAAACTTGCCCCATGAAGAATCAACTGCGTGTGTGTCTATCTATAAATATTTGCCCTGCATATTGGTTAGCAATTAGTGATTGAAATTGATAGCATTGCTAAATAATGTAACTAACGGGACTCTTACAATTTACTAAAAAATAACTTTAAACAAAAGCTCAAAATGTTTTTTTATGGCATTTTCAATTTAAACTGTTTAGTAAATGAAGCCAGGAAAGGGAAAGTAAATAATTTGAAAAAGCGTGAAAAACAGAGAAATAAAGAGTGAGAATAGGATATTTAAAGCTGTGAAGTGAGATAAGTTAATCACAGTTAAGCACGCTCAAGGATTGGCTGGAGATCTGTTAGTATTGACAATTTAATTTGAGGAAGAGAAACCTACGTGATATACTGGATTATAAGGTTTACAAATGACACGAACAGGGGACCAAAGTCGACCTAGTCCACTAAGAATAGGAATGTTATGACGATATGATATATATTGTATTATACTGTAATCCCATCAGTGTGGTTCGTTAGATCAAATTGTCCGATATGCAAACCCACACAAAGCACAAAGCGAATGCAATTTATTGATAATTTTACATTCCATAATCGACAATTATACTGATTGCTAAGCGTTCCCCAAGCGAATTACCAATCTATCTACCCTGAACTTTAACTGCTTTGGATGTGGCTAAAAGAATAAGTTTGAAAGTTATACTTTTCAAATAAAATTGGTTTTTTTTGTGTAATAAAATCAATAGTCCTGGAAACGATAAAAAAGAAGTTTCACAATGATTGAAAATGATAATAAATAATTTGATTGAGTTTGATAATAAGTTATATCATCGTAGCTGAAGCAGAACCAATACTCAAGTAAATTTTGAAAAGCGTTTTCACTAACGACTTTTCGCTTGCGCCCCTCTGCGTGACAGGTAGTTGATGCCTGCCTCCCGGCCACCCTGCCTCCCTGGTGGCCAACCACCCCAGCAACAGCTTGGTTGCGTGCCTTTCATTGACGTCACAACAGCAGCAGTCAGGAAGTTAATTTTTACCGAGCAGAAGGAGAAAAATCAATAGGCCACGCTACTTTCGTTGTGCTGTGCCCGCAAAAAAAAAATACGCTCATTTTTTTTTTATTGTGAATTCTTCTCTTTGGCTGTTGCGGCTCGGCAGAAGTCCCTCAGCTAATCCGCTTCTGGTCGAGCACAGTCAAACACTTAAGCCGCGCACCCACCTCCTCGCAAATGGCTTCACACTTCGCAACCGTTGGCAGTGGACGATTCGCGCCGGGTTTACGCGGCGTATGCGTTACTTTTGTCGCGTCGCGTCGCGTCGCATCGTGTGCCTTAAATGAGCGTGAATGATGTCACCCACTCAATTCCATTTGGCTGGCGTTTTGCATTTGATATTGCTGCACAGTGCACGGTCCTCCACAACTGCCATTTATATGTTGGTAGTGTTAGTAGCACAACCGTACTCTAGTCTCGCGTATCACTTGACATGCTTGGAGTCTGTGTGTCGCTCTGTGTGCCACTTGGAACAGGATTTCGTCAACCATGCGTCGAGTTGTCCAACTGAGTGGCGCGGTTTGAGTGTTTGGGTAGTTCTAATAGCTTTGGGCATTTATGCAGCTCAAATTGCTTCGGTTTTATCGACCATACTTCAAATATTTATGTTTTTTTAATAAGTCCTTGTTAATGAGCTTATGGCTCTATATATCACTCATTTAATTATTGAGTTTGAGCAAATTTTAATATTGATTTTATTCCCTTGTGTGTTTTGCATATGCTTTTGATGGCAAGTCAAAGACAAGATTTATTATGGACTTAGCCTCGGACTACGTTGATTTTACCAGCTTTGTGTTCTCCCTTTGAAATTACTATAGTTGTCACACAACTACAGCTACGCACAGGCCAGGCATTGAATCCAGTTGGCGCCACATGAAACCAGCCCCCATTGTTAATGTTGGCAAAGGCAGAATAAGAGATGCGCGCGTGAATGCGATATAAATAAATCAAAGTAAATGAATTAAAATATCCGCGGTTATATACGTAAAATGACAATAAAATTATCATTAACTGGCCTTAAGAATTGACCCATAAATAAATGCTTACATAAATAAAATTTGAATTTAAATAAAGAATTTCGACGTGAAATTAATATGATTGTATCAACTATTTTCATCTGATCAAATTTAGCAACTTAAGTACATTAAAACCGTATTCGTATTCAAATTTGTTTTTGCTTTCGTATTAATGTTTAAATATCATTTGAATTATTCGTGATGAAATGCAATGCTCATGATTCTGTCACGCGCTCATCTCTATTGGAAATCACGACGCGACACGAGTTGTCGGCAATCGCGTGTTCTTGCTCACTGATTTATACATTTTAACCGTTTCTTCATTACGTTTTCATGTGTCAGCTGACGTTTGCCGTTGCTGTAGTTGTTGTTGTTGCTGTTGTTGTTATGCACGAATTGTGTTGTTGTTGGTGTTTGACGTTTTCACAATAAATTGACTACAATTACTCATTACATAGCTGTTATTTTTGTTGCTATTATTTGTTTACTGTTGTTGTTGTTGTTGTTGTTGCCGTCGTCAGCAGTTTAGACATATAATTTACATGTAGTACTTCGGCCGGTGTTAAAGTCTTACTAACGAGTTTTGATTGTAGTAAAATGGGACCAAAAAGGTCAGCTTCTGCTGCTGCGGTTGCTATAAATAATACGGGATGTCTAACCTAGAGCCCCAACCTGAGATTACTGCAATTATCGATTAACTCAGCTCTCAGTGGTGATGCATATCGAATTCAATTCACATTTAAATTATCTATTGAGCGGCATTTGTTTATAAATGTAGAAATGTTTCCATTGAGAATTGGAAATAGGGTATAAGAAAGTTGTGTAAAAGAGGTATGTAAGAGTCAGATAGCAGCATAGCCGACCCCATAAAGTTTATCTATTCTTGTTCATCAAAAGTCGAGTCTAGTCCGTCTGTCCGCCTCTGTATGATCTCAGAGACTATAAGAGCTATGAGTTCAAATTTGATGTAGAAGTTCTCGAATAACTTACGCTGTTTAATATTTATTTAATTTTATCGACACATTTGAACAGTTGTGAAGATATAGCCATTTAATGAATATATAATATGCAAATATTAATTATCAATAGAGAGATATTTCCGATTCTGTTTTTATTCTTACACCCTGAATTCATAGAAAATTGGAAATAGAAATCGTAAGAGGCAGATAGAAGCATCAAAAGTTGAGTGGATTTAGCCATGTCCGTCTGACCGCCTAGACCGCTATAAGAGCTATGATTACAATTCACAATTGTAAAGATATATTAATATTAATGAACAACTGTAAAAATTTGAAAACTGGCTTCAGGGTATCTCCTAGTCGAGCTCTCACTAGAGCAGACTGGAGGAGTTATAACTTGTTATTCATGGGTAGTATTCATATACATAAATATTCTCATTTTAAACGTTTGCAAATCAAACCCCAGTTTTTGTTCATGCCAATCACGCTCCCTTCGTTCCAATCAAACGCTTTTAATTTTCCGTGCCAGCGTAATGAAAATCTCAATTCGCTTTGTTCGCTGATTGCATTGCAAACAGCAACAACAGCAGCAACAGCAACAACAGCAGCAGCAACAACAACAACAACATCAACTAGTGAGTTGAACAATTTTAGATACAGAAGGTAGAAGAATAATTGAATTTGTCCTGTCAATGTCAAAGGCAAAACCAATCAGAAATCACTTTGCAACAAGAGGGTCGCTCTACGCGATGCTCAGCATCAAGTGGCACTCGTAAATTAATTAAAAATCAACTTGGCATGGCCATCATTAGTTATCCAAATGATTGCCTTGCCAATAAAAGGTGAGTTGAGCTGTCGCCCGTGCATATCCCTAATGATTGGAGTGCTGCCAGGCAGTCTCATTAGGCGCCAGTTTTTATAATTTTCCCTTGCTTGCGCTCACCTAATTATTATTAATTGCAAAGTTTCTGTTTTTTTCCCAGAATTTTGTTCGCGTAAATAGTAGGACATCCTTTAAAGTGAATTGCTTTTAATTGTCCCCAAATGGCACAATTTATTCTACTTTGGTATTTATTGCGTTGTTTGCGCTTGTTTGCTTCCATTAGCGAAATTATGCACGGATATGTGCCAATAAAATGAGAAACGCTTATTTTCCATAGTTAGACTTGCCAAATTAAGTGCTCGATGTAATATTTTTATAAGTGCTCGTAATCAGGACGAGTTACAACGAGTATTTAAAAAGGGCCGATTGAATAAAAGAAGTCTGTTAAATTAGTTAGGTAAATCGAATTGTGGCTTAAGTATTATTAACCGACTATCAGATCATCATACTTAAGAGTTGTGCAACATTTGTTACATCTACACAAGCTCATTGAACGCGAAACTGGCGTCTGCTTAACTAACTGAACGTCATTTTCATTTGCATCTGTTTTGCTCTAATGGTTAAATGACGCCTCAAATGAGTCGATCTGTTTTCTGCCCGGCCATTACACTGGCACTCCCATTTAAGCAGCCCCCAATGAGCCACATTAACACTCCCTAGCCCCCGCCCCCTTTTTAACATAGTACATACATTCATTTACATATATATAAACGGATATATATACATACATCCGTATATGCATGCTAGCATAATAAAAACCGTAGAAGTGAAAGCAGGCCAAGTACAGAAAACGGCTTGCAAATGTTGACGACGACGAGGATAACACCGGAAATGGAGCAGTCGCCATGTTTGTCATGTTGTCAAGCTATTCCCAGTGCCCCCTGCCTATGCCTGTCTACCTATCTATCCAGCTATCCATCTATCTGTCTCTCTGTCAGTCCGTCTATCTGTCTGTCCGTCTGTCCCATGGTCTCTCCTTGTTGCTCTCCGAGTGAACCGCTTTTGTATTCGTGCAAGCAAGTAAACTGATTATGAGAACTTAACACTGTTAATCTGCTTCGTCTAGTGGAAGAGCTGAATGCAGCCCTTGGTATGGGGATTATGAATAGTCACTGTTGTCTCTCTGATTATGTTAGCCCGGTGAATAGAAGGAGTAGAATTTATGCCAAGCTAGCAGAATTAAATTACTCGACAATTCAATATTAGAACGAAAAGTGGCTTTTATTAGAATCTATATGCAGATTTGAGTTGCCTTTTATCTAGGATACTATTTGTGGTTTCATTTATCTGCTACATCAACACCCTTCCAACAGTCGATTTGGACAATAAGTGAGCTGTCTTTAGGGTATCTTCTGCTTGGGTTATATAATATGCAGTTACAAATAACACATTGAGAAATGCCACCTTCAATTTTGTTGTTTACTCAACCTTAACACTAATCTTTGTTCAACACGTTCTGCTTGCAGCTATCGGTTGGCGTGGAGCATGGCATTCTGGAGTCCTACAATTCGGACTTTGAGCTGCAATTTAGTCATCCGCTCAAGCACATCGTGGGCATGTGCCGCATCATCCACAAACCGCAGGCGAAGAGCATCGGCAACGGTTTCATGCAGCTCAAATCAAATGCTGTGCAGGCCAATTGTGCAACCGCTTCCTCTGCTTCCGTCTGCAACTCAACCTCAACAACTGCCACTGGTGCTGGTGCTGCTACTGCTGCTAGCAACTCATTGTCCGTAAATGGGTCACGTCATGGTCTGACCACATCTACGTCCTATGGCTCGCTCTCGTCCAGCGCTGCAGCCGCTTATCAGCTGCAACAGCAGCAACAGCAGCTGCAGGCCGCAGCCGATGCGGAGCAACCACAAAACTTTATGGAATTTCAAGGACCCATTACTGGACTCGTGTATCTATTGAAAGATCCCAAGGATCCGCTGCTGCACATTTATCTATTCGAATGCGACACCGTCGAAGAGGTAAGTTACACTTTGAACTCAATATTCCAAATTGCTGTCTTTTGTCTTCTGTGCAACTTTTATGTGTGCCTTTTGAAATGCACTGGCATGAAAATGTTTAGAAAAGTTGCCACAATGGGCTTTGTTCTAGCATCCGTTTGAGCGGATTGCAAAACGCTTAAATGCTCCATCCGATTTTATGAACGAAAATTCTAAAAGTTTGGCCTTGCTAAAAAAATAAAAAGCATTCAGCTGAATTTCAAGATAAATAATAGAGAAAAGTAATTTATGTATGTTTATGTAATGTGTGCAGAGCTTTTGAGTATTCACACTTTTGAAATATATTCAAAATAATCAGCCTTGATACCGAACATTAAATGGAATCTTCTTGGCCCAAAGAAAAACCCTGAACAAGAAAACCGGCAAATTTAACGCCTGTTAAAGCTGTGAATTTAATGAGCGCAGATGCAAAAAAGGCCACTTAAAAATGTTCTGAGGTAAACAAAAATAATTGCTGCTGCGCATCCCCCAGCTGGGTAACATCTGCTAACGGCGGCAATTAGGCGGTGAAGGTACGGCTAAAAAATAAAACAGAATAAAAAAGGAAAAAGGGAAACCATTAGAAAAGCGAGTGAAAAGCTGAAAAGCGGCAAACTGCCTGCTGGCAGCTGGCAGCTGGCAGCTGGGAGCTGTGGTCTCTCTGCGGTCGCGAACATTTGATAAGCTCATTTATGGGCTGCTGCTGCTGCTGCTGCGACACAATTGTTGACAGTGCTAACCACCAGTCCTACCTATAGGACGGGCCTGGCCGGTCGGTGGCGTATGCGTAATGTGCAATGCGAATTTGATTTGAGAACGGGTCGAAAACTGGAGAGAACTTAGCGGTCATTCAGGTTTATTGCTTGTCCTTGCGGCGACTGTTATCCTTTGCCTGTTGTTGTCGCATTGCCATTTGCATGTTTGCAAATACGTTTTTATTGTCCTGCCAAGTGGCCCGGACCCACCATCAGATGGCATCACTCTGTCGAACCTTCGGCAAATGTCGTTTCCGTTGCCATAGTCGAGATATTGCTGTTGTCATTCGGAACGCTCGCTTGACTTTCAATGTTATTCCTGTCATGTCCTGTCGCTGAACATAATCAAAGTGTCCTATGAACAAAAAGAGTTGCACATGTCCTAAAACATGGTGTAAATTCAATTAAAACCGTTGATTACAGTTCGATAGTGCATTAATAATGCCTTTTAATTGAATTTTGTGTTATTCAAAGTTAATCCAATTCGTTTTCAATAATCGAATTACAATATAACCAAACCAAGCAGAAACTTTACCCTTTCCTGTGTTTGGCCGTTACGTGTTGAAATTTGCATATGTTTGACTATTGCTACACGGCATTGTTGGCCTTGGCCTGTTGGTCGCCTGCTGGTTGCAACACACACGCACACACATGCAATCTATTAAATTGATTTTGAGCATTACTATTGCAGCTGGCAACATATTGGCAGCATATTCCTCCACTTCTGCCGTCAATTTCTGCAAGCAATTCAATTTGCCGCAACAGGCAACAGAAGCACTTCGAATTTAGTTCGCCATTTTGACCCAGTTGACTTTTGTTATTGAGCGGGCAGCTTAATGCATTTTCCTTTGACACCACATCGAGTGTACAATTTTGTCAATTTTTGGTTGTCAAGCGAACATGGCTTAAGCATTTAACTTGGATTTGACCTATTTATTTGGCATTAAAACAAGTTACAGCAAGGATTGCTGATAGGAGTTGGTTCAGTTTGTATAATATAATATTTATGTGTATTTTATATATTATTTAGAAGGCTATATCTTTACAATTACAATTCTCATTTTTATTGCTATCGGAAGTTGATTTGTAACGCTATTCGTGAAGCGGCAGCAGTTGGCGATAAAACTAAATAAACTTTAAATACGAGAACTTATGTTGACATCGACTTGGCCCTTGATGCTGATCGAGAATATATACTTTAGCTGGTCGGAGATGCTTCCATCTATTCGTTTAATACTTTTGCACAACTTATTAAAGTTTCATTTCGCATTTTTATTAAAAAAAATACACTTCAATAGCTTTAATTAATTTTTTATTCAATTTATTACACAGAAACTCAACAACCCAACAAATATCAAAATATAAACATGTCCACATTTAAGCTAATTAGCAGTCAGATATACAAATATTAATTAGACAAAATTACTTATAACATGAAGCCCAACCCACTACTTAATTCGAACATCGAGCAATTCTATAAAGCTATTATTTATATCTTGGGGATGACTAGACATAAATGTTTATATACTTTATATTAAGCACACAGGCAGTAAAATGAACCCATCAGAGAAATGTTCGATGTGCGAATTATTAGTTGTTTTCGCTGCAGTACAAATGTCTATATACGAATTAATAATCAAATCTGTACACTCAATATTTGTTTTCCCAGAAGTCTATAGTGGTGCTGCCTAGTTTATGTTAAATATTCACAAATCACACATACGCAGCGTACACTGTTCGCACTCTTTATCGCGATCTCTCTCTCTCTCTTTCTCTTTTTCCCACACTCTCACTGTTTGTTTCTCTTAACAGTTTCACTGTTAAAATTCGCATGCGCAGGTTTCTTTAATGTTCGTGTTGCTTCGATTTAGTTGTTGTTGTTGTTGTTGTTGTTAGTGAGCAATTCTCGTCGTGCTCAGTGGGTCGGGCGATCAGTGAATGGGATCCGTTGTCGCTAGCCTGTTAGTTGTCTGGCGGCAATTGAATCGCGTGCGCGCTTTAGCTGAAGGCAGCGACAGCTACCAGCAGATGCAATACAACCAAAACCGATCAGAACAAAATGTAATACAAATAAAAAATAAGCAAAAAATCCATTTCTGAAAAATAATCCGCGTGTGCCATAATTTCTGGAAATTAACAAGAAATGAACTTGTTTATTGTGCAACAATAACAACAAATGCCACAAGCAAATGTATAAATAAATAAGTAACTAAAAAAGTGCCAGACAGCCGAAAACCAAACAAAAGCTCCAATACTTAACTATATATATATTTACATATATCATTTATGTAGAATCTCATGTAGATATATATATATATATACAGATATATATACATATTTGTCAGTTGCGTCAGTTGGTTATTCTTTTATGTGTATCTACATCTAGAAGCGATTTCAATATTCATCTAATTGAAATGCCTTCAAAGTCAAGAACGATCAAATCAATTGAAAGATGAGTAAAAAAATAACAATAAAAAACCAGAATAGAATCATTTAATTGTTTGAAGATTAAACCGGTAAACGAATCTATAAAGCATCTTATTTGCCATCATGAATTATTCATATTTACTTAAAATATTCTCAATATTATATTGTACTTAGTTAAACAACTCTTATATAAAGTACTTAAAGCACTCGATCCTATATGCAATGCCCCAATTACTTAAAATGCTGCCTGTCAATGGGTGGTGCAAATATTTTCGATTCAACGAATAACAACAAATGCAATTGACGCAGAAATTAGCCAAATAGCCAAAGACGCAGCATCCCTCTATATATATATATATATACAGTTATAATATATATAAACACAAACAGATATAACAGACACAACAGATACAGCTACAGCTACAGCTACAGTTGAAGTCAACAACAGTGCTTTTGTACCGTTTAGATACAATGAGTATTTGAATTTGTGTTGCGATCATCATAAATTTTAATGCCACACCAGAGACTAACTAAATACATACGTATTGATAATTGGACCTATTTTATCGCACACAACTTTACTTTGAAACCAAGTGAGAATTTTACAGACGGGCGTTACCGACTGAGGAATACTCTGTTAACCAGCTGACAACAGTTGAAATTTTAAATAAAATCTATTCGACAGAAATTTGTTAAAGTTAGCTTCCAAATTGTGGAATAAATGTAGTTTTGCCGATTTGCTATTATCAATGTTATCCCAAGCGAAAGTAGCAGCCCAATTTTAATAGCAATATACTCGTATACTTTCGGTAGCAGAGTATAACAACAGTTTTGTCACAAATTGTTCATCATCAGTTCAACTGTTAATTTATTGAAATGCGTAAATAATCTGTAGGAATGTATGGGGGACAAAATTTGTTGTAGCCGGCTGAAAATCTCGTTTCACTTTGTTTCCGATTCTAAAGAAAATTTCTTACGCTTTACATAAGAAATTAGTAGGAATTTCTAGAAAAATTGATTAAAAAATGATGTGACCATTTTCTGAATGTTATTCATCGATTGCTTTAGACATATTTGGAAATTTCATAAAATAAAATATTATGTTTTGAGAAAAATATATATAAAAATGCAAATTAACAGCAAAAATTAACACCAATGTATTAAAAAATCAAATATATATTTACTTAATTGTATTACGATTTAGTATTAAATTTAGTGCAATTTAATTGAATTTCTCTGTGAAAAAACATCAAAATGGCAAACACAACAGTTTTGTGATAGTGAGCGACAATCTGAAAAGTGCACAGAAAAAAAGTAAAGGTAAAATAATTTGTGGTTTAAATAAGAACTGCATTATCGCCTTGCGGCATTTGCAGCAAACAGTGAGTTTCGTGATTGCAACATCGACGAGTGCGCAAACCAACAACAAAACAATCAAATACAACACTTAATCGAGGCAAGCGACAGCACAGCAACAGCAGACGAGGCAAACCAAAATGTTTACGGTGCCATTTCATCGGGACACCATCCTGACCGCCTCCGTCAGCGATGCATCCGTGCTGAATAAAAGCCGTGCCGTATGTTGAAATTACGGCGGAGTCTAGTTGCTAACGTCTCAGCTCCGCCGCCTTAATGTCTGCTCGAATTGATATCAATTTAAATTGCTTTGCTATGATTTGATTTTATTGCTATATATCATTTATTTGTTACTTGTGCAGCTGCCTTTGTTTATGTTTGTTTACTTTGCATGGCAAAATGTGTTTTCGTTTTTGATTTTGATTTTTCCCTCCTTACGTAATGCACTGGCAACAACCAGCTGCGTTCCTTAAGCAAAGTGTAAAGAATTTTCTGAGCTGCTTTTGCATTAACCCAGTTTAATTTAAGTTTGATTGAACTGTCAATTTATATTAATTTCCTTACTAATTGTTTTGCGTTAATTTTATGCTTGTCTGCATGATATAAGCCGCGTGTCGAATACTCTCATGCAAATAGGAAGCGCATAAGTTCATTACCATATAAACAGCTTTTATTCAATTTATTCTTTCATCCTCTCCCACACACACACAAAAAAATAAAACACAATTTTCGCGCGTGCCAACAACTGAAAGCCAGAAAAATGATGCGTCAGCCATGTTGACCCAACCTTCTCTGCTTTTGTTGTTTTTTGCGCGATTTGTTGACTCGGCACACTTGACTCTTCTGACCATGTTGTGTTAAAGGGAGCGTAACTTCTGGCAAACAATTTTTGCCTGAAAAGTTTTCAAAGCACTCGAAGCACTTGTCCAAACGGTTATCCTAATTTGTGGTCAAGTTGAAGGTCGTTCAATGCCATGAATCTAAAAAACAATTAACGCGTAGTATTTGTATTGTGCCTGTTAAAGTTAACACTGGTCAAAATGCACATTTAGTTATCAGACTGGATAACTTTACAATGGTGTTTATCCATTCCTTGAGTTGAACTAACTGTAATTGCAAACAATTGCATTATTTACATTTGAAATAGATTTGCCATGCGGTCATTAAACATTTACCAAAGGTTCAATAAACTATTGACTGCTTTTTAAAATGCGAGCGTTGATTTCGTTTCACTCCCTTTTTTTTCCATACGCAATCAAATTCCAAAGCAAAACAAAAACTGAGAAAATGCGACAAAATAAAATGAAACGTGTGGCAATAAAAAACAGAGAAAAATGTGCTTGCAAAAACACATTTAAATTTGTGGCCCAGACAACAGATGACATTGCAAAGTTTGCGAAACTTTTTCATTGCTCAATAACACAACGAATGTGGCAGTTGCAACGAATGCAAAGCTTTCCTTAAGTATTTCATACTTATCGGCAACTTAAATTAAGTGAAGTTAGACTAGGAATAGAAGATATTTTAACATAAATTTTATATGTGTTCACAAACGATAGATATAAATGCTTTTGCAGGGTAGCACTTGAGTCGATCAGTTGGCTTCATTTGCCAACTGCAAATCCTGTTCAAGTTCAGGTTTTGTTGCGTTGCGATGCAGGTAGTAAATATGAAATCTAAAAAAAGTACTAGGCCATTCGTCAGTGCAAAACCTGTAATAAATAAATTCAATAAAATACGCAAATATTTGACCTTCAAATTTTTATAATTTTTTGTTGTTGTTGTAATTTGACGGATTTTAAATCCAATTGCTTTTCCACTTAATATGCATATCTTTTCACATTTACACATGTAAAAATGTGTTTATAATCAGCGTTTGTCAGTCGTCACCTTTAATTAATAAAACTTGTAGTTGGAAACTCCGACTATGAAATAAGTCGTGGATTTAGTTAATCATATTTTCGGGGGAGTGAGGCCGATATACTCTGTTGCTCTTCAAAACAAAGTATAAACAACTTATGTGCAGCAACAGTAAACAGTTAAGGAGCACGTAGACTGAGCCCACAAAAAAAACCCATGAGGCGTAACTGTCCTCAAAATGCGATGCGAACGTGACGTTGAATTAAATTCCTGTGAAGTATTTTGCCAAGAAAAACTACTAGACGTATATATCGTATATGTATATGTTGTCTATAAGCATGTTTGTCTGCCAATTAAGATATGGTTATTTTTCGCTGAGCTCACGCAAATTGCTAAACACAAATTGCAAACACAAGTTTCACATCGCTATTAAATGTATTTTTATAAATTGTGCGGTTTCTCATTTAGCAAACATATCATCGAATTTTCAAATTACACAACAACAACAACAAATGTTACACAACAAACATGTTTTTATGGTGGGACATTTATCATTGAGAAAAATGAGAATTTGATTTTTACAGAACATAAATGCAGAAAAAAGTGTAAAAAATGCGTTGACTAATCAAAGTTTTATTTGGACACAATAAAACACTGAATTATCCAAAATGTTTGTAAGAAAAAAAAAATACTTAATTTTAAAAAATGAATGGTTATTGATTTTTATCAATTAAAAATAAATATGTGTCCACTGATTTTGTTGTATTTTTATTTTAGCAGAATATTCATTTAACAATTCTATTAGAAACATATGTAGATATATGTATATATATATAGATGAGTCCATATACAAATATGCATATATAGAGCGAACTTTGTCAACTTGTGGTATAGTCTGCACAAATGACGTCACGATCACTCGACAAGCGACTGATCAGCGACATCTGCTTGTACATTTGTACAGACAGACGAGGCAGAGACGGCACCAAATTCAAAATCTTTATCTCAATTTTTGGTAGCCAAGAGTCAGCGTAAATTGAGTTTCCTATTTTTGCCCAAAAGCGCAGATAAATGTTGACAATTAGTTGACACCGCAGTTAATGCATCTAAAAGATAAAATGCCACATCTTTGAGGCAGCTGCATTATACACTGACATTGGACTTTGCAACTTTTGATTTTGCGGCTTGGCTCTTTTTTTCTTCTTTTTAGTTGGCAGCATTTCAATGCCGTCCAAATGGGCCACAGAGCGCAGAACTGAGAATATTTCTCTTTCAAGATTTCAAGAGGAACTATCGCAACACGCAGCGAACAGCTGTTCAGCAAGAGATTCACCAAAATGCCGCAGACACGATGTCTGCACATGAATGGGGAACGTGATAATGAATTATTCGCGAATGCATCAAAATTCACTGGGAAGCAAAGTAGTGAAAAATAAATCGAGAATAAGTTGTGCAGGTTATGCATCTGGAATGGAAATAAGCAAAATATGTATAGGGAAAAAAATATATGATTATATATCGCATGAAAATTACATCTATCTGAAGGTGATTCTAAATGGAATTTCCTTAGACTATGTGTTTTGCTACTCACTTAAGTTTGCCTTAACTTTGCAGCAACACTCTTTTCAAATATATAGGCTAACACACATCATAACCTAATTTTGTAGCAATTCCTTCGTCATCTTTTATCATAATCCAATCATAACCCAACCAAAGCCAATCTGCTTTATCAGTGACATAAAATGAATGTCCGGAATTTGATTGCTAGCCGCAAACAATTCCTTTAAGTGCCAAAGGCATTGAAACTGACATAAACTAAGGACAAAAGATATAAAACTCGATGGGCTGACTGACCGGAAACTGGCCAGGACTAAACCAAAGGGATTGTTGTAATGGAGCTGTTTAAGCTTTAGCATTTTGTTATATTTAGTGCATGCCTGCCTGCAGCCCGATTTAATCAGAGTCCGAAACTTAAACACACTGCAAATGTCACTCACTCAAACGCGCTTCTCTCTTTGTCTCTCGCCTTTTGCAGATGGCGGAGCTGATGCAACAGATGCGGGATCCGGCACATACGCTGGGCGGCTCTGTGGGCAGCATTCCACAGACGTTGATTGCAGGCGGCAGTGGTAGCGCTCATGGCTCACTAAATGGCATACATGCCACACCGGCAACAAATTTGAAGATGAGCGAAGCGCTCAGGAATGCCCAACACGATGCTAGTCCCAACATTGTGAGCTCCAAGATGAAGGCATCCAAGTCGTATACGCACGGCTTGAGCAGCTCGTCGGGCACCGTGAACATTCCCACGTCGACATCGGCGCAGAGTAATCTGTCGCTGCTGACGGACATTTCACCAAATCACACCCACTTCTTTGAGGTCATGTATGTGGGCAAGATACGCGTCTCGCAGAAGCGGGTGCCCAACACCTTCATTGATGATGCCCTGCCCAAGTTCAAGGCCTACGATGAGCAACGTTTGCGGCTCTTCCAGAATCGCAAGATGTCCCTGAGCAGCGAGGGTGGCGTTGGCATCGTGGCCAAGAGTGCCGGCAGTACACTCAAGAGCCACGAAGTCAAAGAAGTGGATGAGGAGGAGCCACAAGAGGAGCAGCAGTTGATGGGCGCCGAGCCGGAAGCCATGCCACAACCACAAGTCGAGGAAAACAAGGAGAATAAATCACCAGCTAAACGCGTTCTGCTGCGCGGCCGAAGCCAAGCGGAGCTGGGTGAAAAGATGTAAGTAATCATAGATTATAATTGGTTGTCGTCTGCCCACTTTTTTTGTTGCTCAATCCTGTGTGCCAAAACTAATTCAATAACTATAAATACGGAAGCAGCTCGGAGGATGGTCAGCAACTGGAGGCGCCCAACGTCATTGTAAACAAACAACCAACGCCACCCAGAGAACAGAGCGAACCAGCTGCAACATCAGCAAATGCAACTGCAACTGCAAATGCAAATGCAACTGCAACTGCAACTGCAAATGCATCTGCATCTGCAAATGCAACTGCAACTGCTCCATCTGTGGAGAAGTAAGTGGCGTCCTGTCGCCAGATCCCACTCATGTTTAGTTGCTCATTTATCCTTATTTGATTGATTTTTGATTGAAGTTGTCATGAAATTTGCATTGCATTGAATGAAGCAACCCCGAAACTACAGACTATATACTTATGTCTATCAAATCAGTTTCTATATAGTCTCTTTAGAAAAATTAACTGTTTTTATTTTAGTCTTATTTATTTATTAAATACAGTATTTTTTTAAAAATAAATAATCGTATTCGGAACAAAAATCGTCCTTCCAATATGCAAACTTGGAACATAACTTTCATTTGTGTTATGGACATAATTTGAATAGCTAAGAGTCTGCAAGATCAAGCTATTAATATATTTTCATTACGGATATATTTTTTACTTTTAAAGTCTACTTTTTAAAGTGAGTTTATGCAAAAAAAAGTCGCTGTTTTTGACTCACTTTAACTGTTCGCGTTTCTTTCGTCTTAAGTTGTTGCTTGTTTTAGTTTTATAATTATTTATATATAAATATGTTTTTTTATATAGCATGGCATGCCTACAACACACAGCTATAGTTCCATTGCTAATCCTCCACCGATTCCCTCCCACTTTTGCAGCATACCCAAGCTAAGGGATCGTTCCGCCTCGCAGGGCTGCATTCCGCCGTTTGCGGAACAGAATCGCACCATGGTCTTCCTGGTTGGACGCAGCGATTTGAGGCTCATCTCGCCAGATCGCAAGCAGTTGCTGCTGTACAAGGATTTCAAGGATGTGGCCAGCTGTGTGCACGGCCAGAAGTCACTGGATCACTTCGGCATCATCTGTCGCGAACTGAACAACGAGGGCTACATTGGCTACGTGTTCAAGTGCCAGTCGGAGCACGTCTGCGATGATATTGTGGCGGCAATTGTGCAGGCATTCGACACCTGTGCCGAGCAGAAGAAGAAGCAGGAGACACAAATCATCAGCTGCGAGCATTGCCCCATGCTCTGGTACCACAAATTGTGCACGGACGTGGAGGGTCTATCCGAGAAGAAGACACAGTCAATGATCTACCGTCGCATCGCCACGCTGAGCGAAGACGAACAGGAAATGGTAAAGGCCAAATACTATGGATCCGAGAAGACTAACTCATCGGTGGAAGAGCAGAACCAGTTTCTGATGATGCTATTGCGCGCTCACTGCGAGTCCAGGCAGCAGCGTCATGTCCACGACACCGCCGAGAACCGGTCAGAGTTTCTCAATCAAATATTGGGCGGCAGCACCATCTTCACCAAGGCGAAACGCTCTCTGACCAATTCCTTTGATAATCTGATCAAGCGCAAGCCGTCTGCGGTTGATGTTACTGTGCCGCCGCACAATCTACGGGAGATACGCGAGGGCTCCGCTGAGCCACTGGGCACCCAGTCACCGCCCGAGGGATTCCGTTCGCGTTCGAATACTGTAGGCGCCAGTCCCAGCAACAAGCCCAGCGCCGATCAGCTCAAGAGCCCCATGATGGACATGTAAGTAAATAGGGAATGGATTTAGCTCAATGTGGATAATTCCAATTTTTATTTTACTTTGCAGCTTTATTAAAGTGGGCAACAGTCCGAAGGAGGCGGAAACACATCAGGGTTCCTGGCGACAAGCCATACTTAACAGCGTGGTGACGCCATCCAAGGGTTTGGACAGCGAGGTGCCCACCGAATTTCTGTCGCCCATGCGCAAGCGTAAGTCGAATTGGCTTCCAATGGCCCAATAAATAAATACTCCAATCTGCAATCTTCTTATAGCTGCAAAGCGTGGAAAGAGAGATGCCGACGAGCTGCGTGAACTGTGGCGCACCGCAATACGGCAGACGATTATGCTGAATCGCATGGAGACGGAGAATGCCATGCTGCAGGCGCGTCAGAACGAGAACGAGCTGAAACGCATCAAGCTGGACTACGAGGAGATAGTGCCGTGCGACAAGCAGTTGATCGAGCGCTGGGAGCAAATCATTGAGCGCAACTCCATGCAGATTGGCAACAAGAAGGATCCCAAAGTGCTGCGCCATGCCATACGCACGGGAGTGCCACGTTCCAAGCGCGGAGACGTCTGGACGTTCCTCGCCGAGCAGCACTCGATGAATACGGCGCCAGTGGATGCGAAACGTTTCCCCAACTTCAATACACCGTATCATACGCTGCTCAAGCATTTAACCGAGCATCAGCATGCGATATTTATTGACTTGGGTCGCACCTTTCCCAATCATCAGTTCTACAAGGATCCACTTGGTCTGGGTCAGCTATCGCTGTTCAATCTGCTGAAGGCCTACTCCATACTTGACCCAGAGCTGGGCTACTGCCAGGGCCTGGGCTTCATATGTGGCGTGCTCCTACTACACGTAAGTGAACACCAGCCACAGTCTGGACTTTCAATGAATGCCTCCATTAATATATGTTCTTGTAGTGCGATGAGGCCAGCGCCTTTCAGCTGCTGAAGCATCTGATGTTCTGCCGCAACATGCGCACTAAATACCTGCCGGACATGAAGAAGTTTCAACTGCAGTTGTATCAGCTGTCGCGTCTAGTTAAGGATCATCTGCCCGATTTGTATGTGTGGCTGGATCAGAACGATGTTTCGCCCACCTTGTATGCCGCTCCCTGGATCCTAACCGTATTCAGTTCACAGTTCCCATTGGGTTTTGTGGCGCGCATTTTCGATCTGGTCTTTCTGGAGTCCTCGGATGTTATCTTTAAGTTCGCCATTGCAATGCTGTCGGTGCACAAGCAACAGCTGCTGGCGCGCGACAACTTTGAGGAAATAATGGACTATTTAAAGTCGGTGGTGCCAAAAATGGAGTCGCACAGCATGGAGCAAATAATGAAGCTAGTCTTCACGCTGGACATTGGCAAGCAGCTGGCCGAATACAATGTGGAATACAATGTGCTGCAGGAGGAGATAACCACGACGAATCATCATCTGGAAATGCTAAACAGAGAAAGGGCACAGAATCAGCATCTGGAGCAGCAGTTGCAGGTGAGTACCTGCTTACATAATTCAAATCATCTTATGATCAAAATAATTCATTCCCATTTCTCCCCAATTAGTTCGCTCAATCGTCCATTGCGCAGCTGGAAACGACGCGCTCGTCGCAGCAAACGCAAATCTCAACGCTGCAATCACAGGTGCAATCATTGGAGCTGACAATCCAAACGCTCGGCCGTTATATTGGCCAACTGGTTGAGCACAATCCAGACCTGGACCTGCCCAGCGAGGTGCGGCGCATGCTGCAGCAGCTGGATGATTTGGATCGACAGCGGCGCAAGCCAATATTTGCCGAGCGTAAAATTAACAAATCCATTTCAGTCAACAGTCACTTGGGGTTTCCACTCAAGGTGGTCGAAGAGCTGAGCGAAAGAGACGAACCTGGTTCGCCACAAAAGCAGAGGAAGGAGAAGACACCTTTTTTTGAGCAACTGCGCCAGCAGCAACAGCATTTGCAGCAGCAGCGCAACCAAAGCCAAAATGGCCATAACGAGCCACTTGTTGTCCTACCAACACCACCAACACGTCCCAATCGGCTGCTGGACAATGCCAGTGCACGCAGTGTCATGCAATCAAAGCTGGACGAGCTGAAGCTGCCGGAGCATGTCGATAAGTTTGTGGCAAATATCAAGAGTCCACTGGAAGTGGACTCTGGCGTTGGCACGCCGCTCAGTCCGCCAAGTACCGCTAGCAGCAACAGCACCAGCAGCAGTCAGAGCACAGCGGGCAGTATTTTCAGCCGCATGGGCTATAAGACGACACCGACGGCCCTGTCCCCGATGGCCATGCGTCATAGTTACAGTGGTGCCATTGCCATTACAACAGCGCCAACAACTGTACCGCTCGATCAAACAGTGACCACAATGGCTGTCATCGGGCTCATAGACGCTGGAGGTCAGCAGGGCGAACAGGAGCAGGAGCCGGGCATGCATCCACTTAGCATGGTTGGCAGCGATGTCCAATGTCGTTTCAATGGTACAACACAGCTCAAGTCAATACGGCCCGCTCATCATATGCGAGCGATTACCTTGTCCGGCTTGCCGGCACATAATGCGGCTCCAACGGTTGAGCTCGCGCCACCAGCTGCGGCCACCGGTCGCAGCTAACGGTTTTGATTCATCGGCAGGCTGATGCGCAGCCTCTATCGGGAGCGCACGCCTGAGCAGCCTGAGCAGGGCTAAACGCTTACCAGTACACCTCAGTTGCGGCTAAGATGCAAAAATACAAATATAAATGCTATAAATTTCATTATTTTGCATGTTGCGCACAAATTGTTGCCCTACATACATAAACGTTATAAATACAGACCCCATATATATATATATATATATATATACATAAATTATATACAAGTACTTATACATGGAACTGGATAAATGCTTTTGCAACAATTTTATAAATTTTGGCTAAACATGACTTGTGTGTCAACCACCTTATGGAATCTTATCTTGTCAACCCACAGATGCTTATATTGGTGGGATATATACAAAAGTTGATAAGCAGAGTCTCAGTCTCAGTTTCTAGTTTTATTTAAGTTTTTCTATTGTTCAGCAGATTTAATTAATTTGTAACAAATTTTAATTAGTTTTACTTGTTGAATTTAATGTTTCTTTAGTTTTAGTCAATTAGTTTTTACCGTTTCGCTTAATTTTTATAAACAATAATCATTTGTACATTATTTCTTTTCGTTTTATTTGTAAGCGATAATCAAGCAATCCAGCAGCATATTAAACTAAATTCTGAAAACATATATCTGCATGTGTACTATATAAATTCTTAAATCTCTTCTCGGACTTGGATTATCTATAATCATTGTTTGAATATAAGTAATTAAATGCAAAAAATTATATAAATAAAAACAAAAGTGAATAAAATGCTTCAATGCTAAGTACAATATATTGATTAGCTGGACTCTTTGCCATAAGGAGTCCAGAGTTTTTGAGTAGCTAATATGTGTTTAGTAAATGAGTAAAAGAGTCATATAAAAACAGCAATAAATGCAATAACAACTATTTAACCGATATTCAACATGTTGTTTTATTGGAAGCTTTGCGAGATAATCAAATATATTTATTTTATTTTACTTTTGAAGCATACTTTTAGGGTGAGCCAAGGAGAAAGTACAATTAGGATTTTCAAAAAAAAAAACAACTGTAACTTGCCCAAATCCTTACACATTTTTGTAGGACAAGGGGCATTAGGATTGCAACGATAAACTTCTATCGAAGTGCATTCAAGGAATAAGGGGTCATCTAAGAACATAATCACTTGTGAAAATTTCACCGCAGACTGAGCCGAAATCATAAGACCCTTGGCTGATTTTGGTGTCCTTTTGCCTGTTGGTAACCCCGATCAAAACGAAATGTTAAACAAGGCTCGCCAGGATCGTGAATATTGTCGAATGTTTTATGTTACAAAAGAGTCCCTTTTTGAAGGAATTTCGCCTTGTGATTGAACAGTCCGCACAAGGATTACTTGTATCTTAAGAACCAACGCTATTTATTGTCATTCAAATATTTTCAAACAATTTCCCAAGGATAACAACAGAATGGATTTTACTTATTACAAGTGTAAAAAAATGTTGATTGTATCACATATTATTTGGATAATTATTTGGTATCAAACTAACAGTTCCTAAGTCTATCTATGGATTACGCACAATTTAAGTATTTTAGAATATTTGTTCCAAATACAAGCAAATAAATCTATCTATAAGAAAACATCACAATTTTTAAGCTAAAATTATATTTTACTGAAATCTTGACTTATATACCTATACCCAAAATGTGGTTGAGTTCGCTTTTGTAGCTATAACAAATGCAAAGGAACTTCCTAACCACATTCTAACATTTACCTGGAAACATATTTAGAGCCTGATTGATTCCTGATCGTCCTCCTAACACACTACTAAAACTATCTTATCTACTCCTTAAATTCGGGCTCAATGCTAAACTCGGCACTTGGCTGCTGCATGCCTACAGCTGCTGCTGCAGCTGCCACGTTGAGGGTAGCTAAATTGCCAAGGATGGGCGAGTTCTGTGGCAAGGTCTGCATTATATTGGCATCCGTGGCGCCCGGATACAGATTCTGATAGAAGAGCGGATTTTGTAGTTGAAAAAGCGCCATAAGATGTGTCATCTGGAAATTTAGCGACGTTGCATCTGCGGCAGGCATAAAGTTGGGCATAAGGCTGGGAAGCAGAGCACTGCTGTTGGGTGAGGACGGGAGTTGAGCTGGTGGCGTCGGATAGCTGTCTGTGTCAGCCAGTTTGAAACGCTTTGCCTCGGACTGTTGTGCATCCACGGGCAGTTGCTGAAATTTGCATAGAAATATGATGAGCGAAGTTCTGGCAGCAGACAGCATTCACAATCACAATCACAATCACACTCACAATCATCTTGGGCGGGCGTCCTCGCTTACGAGCCAGAAAGTGATCCGCGGAGAGCGAAGAAAGTGGTGTCGATGTGGAACTGAAGCAGATGCTGTTCAAATCAGGTGTATGTGATTGTTGTGTTTGCGTTGCATCCTCCATATCATCATGTTTGCTCGCAAGCTGCTGTTCGCCATCGTCACGATCGTGTTTGCGCTTGTGGCTAATCATTTGGCTGCTTGAGTGCAGGATGTAGTTGCAGTCGTCGCGCACGCAATGTATGTGATTGCTAACCGTGGAGAACTTGCAGGACTCGAAGGGACATGGCTCCGTTTTCAGTATCTTCTTGAAGCCATCCTGTGTCAACTGACTATGCTTCAGATGGTACGTCTTGTGCTTGTCTAAGGGCAACATAAATAAATATGCATATTTTATTTGAATTCAAGTCGATTTCACTCACCCATATCGGCCTTGTTCTTGAAAGTGTGATTGCAACCCTCGCGACAGCAGTGATAGTGCGATATCTTCTTGCCATAGAAGGGACAATCTTCGATGCGACAGTTTTCATGGGCGCGAAAGCGTCGGAAACCCTCGTTTACAATCTCCGAGTCCTTGCGATGGAAGTTGGCATGCATTTGGACATCACTGGTGCTCACATAGACCTTGGGACAGTGCTCGTAGATGCAGTGATAGTGCGTCTGCTTCCAGTTGTAGGCACAGCCATCTCCATAGGCGGGCGCACAGTCGTCCCCGGAGGAAAAGCGAGCAAAGCCCAGTTTGAGACTCTCCTTGCGCTTCTTGTGCCACTTCAGATGGCGTATGATGTCATCCTTTTTGCTAAGAGTCTTGCCCTGGCAGGGTGCATCATAGCAGTGAAAATGCTCACGCAACGTGTCCTGGTGACAGAGTGCATTCTCGCACTCCAGATGCGAGGACACCTTCCGTAGATATTTCAGATTCTCCTCATTCAGTAGAAAGGCATCCAAACTGCTGGCCGTGGACAGGCTGACAACGCTTGCCTTACTCTGATCATTGGACGGCGGTGGCGTCAGCAGCGAATTCTTGCTCTGTGCCAAGGGTGTATTAAATGTCTCCTCATCATTCTCGATGGAGGTCATGACACTATGCGAGGAATCCGCCGGCTGTTTGACGGGCGTATACTGCAATGTATAATGGATGAATTATTTATTGGTAATATATTTTCTTAAAACAAGACTGCCTGGAGCCAGTTGTTGTGGCACAGCAGCTGCTTATTTTCCATGGAATCATGATGTTGTTTACATTAAGCAAGCAAACAAATTGCGACAAAGTTTTCATTGTGTTTTTTCCAGGCAAAGCGCAAGAATGAAGACCTTCCTTATACAAATACAAACATCTACTCTCGAATTGCAAACAGCGTGGGAGTTTCTGACGAACACACATATAAATTACATTACATTCATTTTCGAACCAATTCAGCTATTTGCAGCTGACAACCGCACAAGAAAAATCTAACAAATTTAAATCATTTTGGGTAGTTTAATTAAAGTTATAGAAAATTGCGATTGAATACAGAAATATGGAAATTTTAGTTTAAGGAGTTGTATATTTAAAAGATGTAAAATCTGTGAAATTTAAATTTATGATTTTTTTTAAGATTGGGGGATTTTTTGTATATGGTTATATTATTTATTATTTTCTAAAGTTTTCATTTTTATGTGACTTATTTCGTTACCGCATGTACGACTTCAAATTTGTAAGAACTCGCCATAATCTACAAATTGAATAAAACTCCCAAGAAGATTCAGTTGGTTTGGTAGCTGTAATAAAGCACTTACCATGCTGGGTGAGTCAGTACTGTCGTCGTTGGTGCTCGTGCTCTCCAGCGGCTGTATGCCCGACAACAGCAACAACTTATCGCTGTTAGCGCTGTTGACGCTGGTGGCATCATTAGTGCTGGTCATGCCCGAGGAGCTGCAACTATTCAAGCTAGACATCGGCTTATCAACCTCATCATCGAAATCCTGCTCATATTTGACATTGACTGCCGAAACGCTGCCAGCGACATTAGCAGTTGCTGTTGTTGTTGCTGCTGCATAGTTTTCTGCTGCTGCTGCATGTTCATTTGGCGTCGATGTCACTGCGGAGGATTGCAAAAAGTTATTTCTGGTAAGCTGTTCCAGCTGTAGTTGCTGTGTGGAGCTGGGCGTGTTAGGTGTTAGTAACAGATTGGAAGTTGAAGTTGTCAGCAAATGCTCTTGTTGTTGTTGTTGTTGCAACATGAATTGTGTCAGTGGCGATATAGTGCTGAGCAACATTTGTGGCAACTGCTGGGCAAAGTTAGTGTTCGTGCTATTAGTTTTTGTGGGTGTTGTTAGTGGTGTTGCATGTTGTTCATATTGCTGTCGTTGTGGTGATAAAGGTTCCAAATTACTATTGGGACTACAACTACGACTACTAGAACTACAGTTTGTGTTTTGTGAATTTGTTCGCTTGTGTGTTCGAGTCTGTTGTTGCAGGCAAGTGCTGCTACTGATATCCTCAGTTTGTGTGTGGTCAAGGCCTGACAGCTGTTGTTGTTCTTGTTGTGGTTGTTGTTGGGTTTGCTGTTGCTGCAGTTGTTGTTGCTGCAACAGGTTCATCATATAAAGCTGCATCATAAATTCCATTTGATTGAACATTTTGCGATCGCTTCTTGTTATACACAAAATTTATTGATTTTTCTTTGAAAATTCAGAAATATTTCTTGGTAATGAAGATTTTCACAGTTTGCACTATCACTCTCGACGCAGATAACGGCATGTATCTAACTATCCTCGAAGTTCAGCTGCGCAGCTCAAACTGATTCAACTCTTCCAAGACAACCCGCTAATATAATAGAATATTGCGCAACTTTTCGTAGGTCCTCTCAGCAACCCTCTCTCTAAAAAACTCAAGACTCTCTTAAAAAACTGATCTAGGCTGATCGCTCTTGCATCTCTGACTCTCTTTAAAAAGAAACACTGTAATTAAAGCCCTTTAAGTGGTGGTTAAGTGCGCATGCAACCCTCAAGTATTTTTTTATACCCTGTTTGTGAAAATTGTGTTAAACTTGTTGTGAATTTGTCACTGTTTTTTTCTGGGTTTTTTCGTAGCCAACCAATAAAATGCCAGCGTCCATGTAAATTTCTGCAGAAAAGCGAGTTTTGGTCAAATAAAGTGACACTGAGGGACCAACTGCTGCCAAGGAATTTCCCCTGTGCATTGCAAGGGAAGACAGAGAAAGAGAGAGCTGGAGTGTGTAGAGTGGAGAAATTTATATGAATTTAAGCAAATATGATTTGAGATGAGTATTCCAAAATTTACAGGAGGCAAAAGTGGAACAGAAAGAACTTTAATTTGGTATTTTATTTTAACTTAAATATTGAAGTTAAGCATTTTGTAATGATTGTTAGAAGATGAGATACCGAACAATCTAAACTCTATTCTAACATTTGGACCTAATTATGAAAAACATTTTGGTACGCATTTTTACATGGTTTTGCTTAGAAAGTAGAAGTATAAGAAGTAGTGTACTTAATTATTTATGCAACTGCTTTTCGTAATCTAGTTTTTTCTCACACTTTTCCAAAACTAGAATCAATTAAAATTCAGATTTTATAGGCACAAAATGTAGTTCCCAGCATACTGGTCCATAAAGCAAAACCCTTTTCAAATCACTTACTCAGCTTGAAGAAATCTATGTGTATTGCTTAGAAATCAGAGCAGCTGCAGATTCCAATAATAATCAAATTTATTAAAATGCAAAAAATAAACTAATTAAAATTACAAACGAACAAAAAAGATCTGCATCACAAGCGCGCAAAAAAAGAACCTCAATTAAAAATGCCAAAATTTGCATATAAAATAATATTGCAAAAATGCGAAATAGGAGGAAACCCTTACAAATAAAAACCCTTAGAGGACGCGACTTGTAACATCCGTTGCGCAGGCGCGTAAGACCCTCGTCGGTGTAATTTACATAAATTATTGCTGTCAAATATCGGTGTGTGGAAAAATTTGCATAATTTTGGCACAGGCGCAAGGGCTCAAGTCACAATCGAGAAGAGCAAAGCAAATCAGGATTAATCCCAGCCAGTGTTATGCTAATCGACCTGTGTCGGTGCCCACTTTGGAGGAGGGTTCCCGCGACGCGCGCCATGTGAAAATATATGCAAATCAGGTCATGCAATGAATGCAAAGGAGCAAAAGGGGCGGATATTGACGAACTGCAGACATCGATTGATTTTATATAGAAGTGGTATACGGCTTGGCACTACTCATCTCTGCCTGTTTGTCATTTGGATTTTGATTTTGAGATTGAAATAGTTTTTACCAATTGTTGCCATAACTGAGTGAAATGAGGAGCGGACAGAATATATTATGCTAGGAGCTAGCTATTGATTACTAAAAAGGTTTAACGGCAAAATAGCAATCGAGCAACCAACAAAAGTCCACAAGAAAATATGCACAAGGCCTATGGAACGGAACCCGAGTTTTCGATTTGTCTCCATTTTTATGTGTACTTTGTGGCATATATATTTCCATATGTTAATTACAGATTCAGTTACAAATGTTTGTGTTTTGGATTTTCTTTCAAAATGGGCATTGATTGCTAGTCGTTCTTGCTCCTGCTCATGTTCCCCTTAAAAATGCAAAAAATAAAAGCTTACCTAATGAATAAATCACTTTGCCTGTGAAACGACAATTATTAACTCAGGCTCAACAAAATGGTATATGATATATTATAATGTATAATGATATATTCTCAAAATAACTAAATGGATGATTTCTAATTAGTTAAAAGGGAGTTAATTAGAGAAATGTCTCTTCACAGTTTTTTACAACTACACAAAGCATAATGTGTTAGTTATAGTCAGTGAATTATACGAATATACTTTCCCAGCATAAATTACAATTGACGTGAGAAAATCTTTGGGAAAACCTTGCTTCCTTTTTTGCTTTTGCCCCAGAAAATATATAAGAAAATTCTCAATTTAATTCAAATTTTAAATGGCAGTTTTTTAAACGTTTTTTCGGATACATCAGGAAGATTGACCCTTGAATAATATTTGTGCCTTTCTGATGTGCTTTGTCAACAAAGATCTCTAAAGAATTCTTATATTAATAATGGATAATGGATGGGACACTATAATCACAAGGAGTCATTGATGACAATGCAAATGTGCGAAGTGCTGACACAATCTGAATTTTCTGCCTAATAGGGTCCTAGGGGAAGTAGATGGACATCGCTGACCAGCGCTGTGACCAACCCCGCTAAGGACACGCGCCAGAGTCATTAAATCATTTAACGCTGGTCAAGCTGGTCATTGGATGAGCCTGTCGGAAGGACTTATGAGGAGAAAGTGCTGACGTGCTAATGGTCAGTATTGGACTCAACTTTGCTTGCGGTACAGCACGCGACCATCAGATAAGCAATCGCCATTTGTAAGCTGATTCCATCTTCAGCTGGTTTGAGTTTTAGGTTCACCCTTCGTACTTATTTGTTGACCCAAAAGTTATCATGCGAAATTCTTGAGAAATGTCCGTTAATTTGAGAACATGTTTGGGTTCAAGTTTAGGCCGAACAAAATGGCTGACCTCCAAGAACTCTTTAAATGCTAAACAGGACAATGTCATAAATAGGATACCCGAATGCAGACGAAATAGGAAGTTTGTATGCGCGACCGCAACCGAATCCTTTGAGCAACCACTGTCCTGCTATCCTCATGCACTCGCTGCCACCCCAGAACCTGGGACAAAAGCAACTGTCAGGATACATCAGGCAACTGGTCGCACTCGCGATGCTGCAGCCGCTGTTATATTATTAGTTTGACCAGATCTCGCAATGGACCGTCACATGGCTGTTTACTGCAAGGGGTTCGCCCTTTTGTCTGGCTCAAGTTTTCTTTGCGGCCTTTTCCAAAACCGGTTTCTCGGCTTTGTGAATACTTTTATACGGATTCGCGGTCCGGTTTTTGGGCAATGAACTCGTCCCTATGGGTTGCCTTAACCCTTTTCGGTGTAAGGATGCTCAAAGCGAATAAAATTGGCGCGCTCACCCAATTGTGTTACCAAGAAGGTCAGGGTTTAGATGGGAAATCTCTTGCTCAAGATTTATTTTCCCATCTTCAAAGTAAAATATCTAAACAACCGTTATAAATTACCGCCGGGCAGCTGAATCTTAATCCAAGCCAAAAAAAAGGGTCATTATTCAGAGCTATTGGCCGGCTCAATTTGTTCTTAGTGCTTTGCCACGCGTTGAAAGGATGACCCCAATAAATGACCATTTAACTCCTTGAGACAAACCTGTCTGGCGGCTTGACCAGCAAGGACAACCGATGGTTGTGCCCGAAAGACTTGAAGGATAAACACACACACCTCGACAACTGGGCAAGATGTCAAGTTCGTGCCTAGGACATGCCCTCAATGTCCACACCCTGAAGATAATCTGTGTCCTAGCGCGTGTCCTTTTATCATAATTAAGATCCTATTAGAATTCAGAATTTCAACACTGCGGACAAATGGAACCTTTTTGCGCCTTCGTCAAGGGTCAACACAGTTGACCAAGCAAAATCCTCAATGAATTGCAGTGCATAAATTGCCATAAGTACTAAGGATTATATTGAAATACCATTCTGAATTTCGTGAAATTGAGAATTTTCCTTACTTTTTTCGGGGGTTAGCGTTGAGACTTACTTGAGGCAATAAATCTGCGACCAAACGCATCTCAAAACAAAACATCTTTAAAAGGGAAGAAAAAGGCAAAATATCTCCGCATTTAGGATAAATCGACTTTCTGAGGGTAGCACTCCGAGTATTCAAACTTTGTTCACATTTTAGCATAAATTGTGGAGAAGGACAAAGAATGCCACAGGCAATTGACGTAATTAGTCAGATAGGTTTTAAATGTTTTCAAAGATTTTTCTCACGCTGATGGCATCGTCGATAAGCATAAAACATCCTTTTGACATGCTCAACTATCTTTGTTTGCTATTTTACCAGTGCTCATTTGTATCCCATATTTTCGTAGCTCAATTGCCAGTTTGCCATGAAAAATTATTCGGTTACCGATAGCCAGATTCAAACTTTAATACCCGTTTGCCTTTTACTTATATACGTCACTCAATTATGGCAACAGTTGGTAAATCCAATTTAGTCCCAATTCGCCAAGCAAGTGGTAAACCAACAGAGCTCAATCCCAATGCTTGGTATTCGAAATCAATCGATGGCTGCAGTTCGACATGCGGTCCTCGCCAATCAATTTGTTTGTGAACGGATTTCAATTGCGCTCCTTTTATGCATATCCTTCAGCTAATTTGCATATATTTCCCAAATGAGGCGCGCGTGCGCCTCTCACTGGGAAACCTCCTCCTCTTCCAAGTCACAGGTCCATTAGCATAACAGTGGCTGTCGCAGGATATGTTGGATGGCTGGCAGGCATCTCACTTAAAAGTTGCCAGCTTTAAAATTATAAAAATATTTTTTTAAATTTGTTTTGGGTATCAGGTTTGCATTGCAAAAATCGAACTAATTTATTAATGCTGAACTTTGACAGCCGGAAGGGTTGTAAAAACTTCTCGTTATTTTTTCATTACTTCATCAATATTTTTGCCCATTTGGACGCAACTGAAACTGGGCATTTTTATTTGTAGAATTTTTACGCTGTTTAGCAAAACAAACGGAAAACGCAATAAACTTTGCCAAATAATTTATCATAAATATTTGCCTCATTTCAAGGAGATTCCAATTTGATTGATGATCCTAATGAATTAGTCAAAGTTGCTGAGGAATTCATTAATGATGACTTAAGATACGATTGCAACAACTTTCTCACGGATTTTCTTGTTGAAAATGCTCAATATTCCAAGAAATTTAAAGATTTTTTAGTCTGCGCCTTAAAAAAAATGACAATATTAATGTCATTAATATTGATATCATTAATCATGTAATGTAACTTTTTTTTAAGGGAAAATTTTTGAAAAATGTGCTGAAATTTGAGATGTGATTGAAGAAGGTAAAAAGGGAAAGTCGAAAGGATAATTAAAAGGTTGCAGTTGGATACATTTAGTGACTTCCAATTTAGTAATATTTGCTGAAGAAGTCCTTTAAAACTTAAGGTCCAACTAATCAAAGTTATTTTTATGTTTTTAAATGTAATTGATCTCGGAAAAGAGAATTCTGCATTCGATTACTTTAAACTTCAACCTTTTTCTTATCTTACTTTGGACTTTTCTCGATCATCTTCAGCTGCCTTTTCGAAGCGCTTGTTGAGACGTCGAAAATACGCATTTTGCGAGACGTTTGTCCTAAATTCATCTTTCTTAAGACGCAATCCTTTCAGTCACGCAAAACAAACACACATACAAACGTGTCCTTACAAAAGGAATATCTGCATGCTTAGACAAATATGTTGCTATGAGCTTGGCGTCCAATTGAGGGAGGATTGTTTTACTTTTTCTTGTCAATTTCTATGCGTATTTCTTTTATTGTGGACAAATCTTGGAATCAGTTTTGACAGTGGCGCAATGGGGCAAATAACACCGACACAACGATCCTGTAAAACAGGATATCATGATCGAAGCATATTATACAATTTGGACAAAAATGTGATTTCCATTAAATATCTGTCTTAATCTAAATTATTTAGTTCTTAAATGGTTTGATTTTCATATGATGTGAAAAAGATATGAATTATGATTCTTGTTCTCTGAGTCTCTTATTATATAAAACTTGTTCTTAAATAACGGCTATGATTATTGCTAAAGATGTTTTGTTAGTTAATCTAGTCACCTTCAAAATTGTTCGGTTTCACTAAACTTACAGTCTACTGAAAAACAACATTATCACAGAATGTTTTATTCTCAAAGCATTGATTCTGGGCAATTTTAGTATTTTGCTCATCACTTAGGCATAAGAATTAAGGATGACAGCATCGCTGTCAAGGAATCCTACCCTTATGACGATTGCAGTTTCAATTCTAAAGAAAGTAAAGAAAAACAGTCATGGAGCATAAGAACACTTTTGCCACATTTTAGAGCATCCGGCTAAGGTCAGGGCCCATTAGGTTCAAGATATTGATGAAGATTCGAATTATTTTAAAACGTAATGGATCAATTGGCTCTATCAATGAATTTGGTGTTGATATTGCCAATTTGCATAAACAAACTAGCCAAATTAAAAACCTGTGAATTGCCTGCTTAGATATTTGCCAAGGGTTGCACTTTTCTTTTCATCATACTTCTGAAATTTTTGCAATATTGACATTTAATTACCTAACATCGAAAATAGTCCCGTTTATTTAATTTTTAGTTATTGTTAAAAAAAACTTCATAAATGTCTAAAAAATAAAAAAAAAGTAAGAATGCTATAGTCGAGTAAGATGGACTACAATATACCCTGAATAAATATATTCTAGTTTTATTGGCAAATTTCCCTTTGAAAAGTCTTGCACCCAAATGTGAGAAGGTCTTCAGGTGCACTCATGGACTGCAGAGTTAAAAAATCTATGCCAGTGCATATTTTTATTCACAAGATTGAAATGACTGGCTACAAACACGTGCACATACATACATACACACAATCGTAGGCAACGGGGCTCTGCAAAATACACACAAAAACATATTGACGCTCGCGGCGAATATCATGCCATCTCTTTCTCACACATGCGCTCGTATATTTATACATACAGAAAATGCTTGCGGCTGCTGATAGAATTGAGATCAATATGAGAATATATTTTCGACCATAACTTGAGTGTTCCTTCTCCGATCTTGTTGAAATTCAGGCAATTGATCAATAATGTGCATATGCATAGTATGTTTTAAATGGAAGATTGTCTTTAAAATTGTGGTATTTATTGCTATCGGAAATCGCAATGTATCGATATTCGAGAAACAGGGGCAGTTATCGATCAAATAAAGCAAACTTGATCTGCGGATATACGAGAACCTATATTCCTGAGATCCGCGTGTTCATACAGACAGACGGACAGACGGACATGGCTATATCGAATCGGCTTTAGAACCTGATCAAGAATATATCTACTTTATGGAGTCGGAGATGCTTCCTTCTGCCTGTTATATATTATACCCTTTATACCCATTTTTAACGGGTTCAGGGTATAAAAGAGCAGCCAAACGTAGTTATAGAGGACGCAATTTTCTCTTTTCCATTCAACCCAAGTTTTATTCCTGTCTCTCAATTTCTCTTTTCAGTTTGTCAAATTTTGCGAGCAAAGAGATGAAAGGTCAGTTACATTTTTTACACGCAACGCTCTGTTGTGTGTCGTAAACAATTTGACACACAGTCAACTAACGGCGCCCAGCAACAGTATTATGTGTCCTTTTTGTGCAACTACCCTTTCCATTATTTTCATCCAGAATTATAATCGTGACCATGACAACAACACTGGCCAAAGACCATTGTCAAAGTGTAGCATTTTTTCTACATTTTAAATCACAAATTTTAAATGAATAGCAAGGAAAAAATAAAATGGGAATGCTAGAAAAGAAAGAAAAACTAGAATATACACTTTACACAGCTTCAAATTTCCGTACAAATTTTAATACTCTTAATACTGACATATATGATATGATATATAGATAGACATGCTGTTAATGGCACATGTTCTTATACACCTGCACCTATTTTAATAGGATATAGGGATGAACGCTGAGAGAGAGATGCGAACCTTAAAGAAGAGTGCACTGACCTTTGGCCAATTCTTAATCACCCAACAAAAATAAAATACCCTGTACTCAATTATGTTAGATATTAAAACGTTTCTGTAGATGAGCAGACGATTTGGGGTACCTTCTGGGCACAACATTTACCAGTTTTCGTTTTATTATTTTCACAAATTTTCAGAGCATTCAAACAACAAACACGATGCAGGATAAACTGTTGGCAACATGCCAACGTTTAGACTGGTCACTTAAGGGCTTAACTTTGCTGGACACGCGGCACATAAGCAAAAAATTAATTTACATAAATGCACAATGAAATTTAATTTCCAGTAGTAGAAAAAAGGTAGTGAAAATTTTGCCAACTTTGTTGTAGTCAAGGGAAATCAAAAAGCGATTTGGCTAAACACATTAATGCGAAAGTGTGTCCAGCACCAACTTGTGCCCACAATTAAGCATTTCAAATGTTGGCATGGTACGTACGTAATACCTAAGAAATCCAAGATGCTGTTTCTTAAACCCATTTCTTGTATTGTAACCCTAAACAGCCATCGATCAAGAACGGACGCATTTTCGCAAATATTACGAGGAAATTCCCACAGTGCGAAAATTGCTATCTGTGATCGGAAAAATATACGAGCTATCAAATAACTGGCATCAAAGGGTGCAAATAAAATTGCAAGAGCAAAAAGTCCTTGGCCCTGCGGCTCGGGTTGAAATGCGGCACGTATTTTGATGTCACTTTTGCACATAAAGCCACCCCTCCGATGAAATTAGCACAGCATAGTCAACGTCTTTAATCCTTAATCCACGTTCTTTACCCTGATCGGGTTCACAGTAAATTACGGACAGAGGTGAAATGTAAACAATTAGAAACGGTCCTTGCTTTTTTCCTATGACAATCGTAAAGATTTTTGCCTGAACACTAAAGCGATTTTTCATTGACCCGACGCGGGGTTGATTTAATCAGTCATTGCCTTGGGGTTTTCTTTTCTTTTTGTTGAACCACTGATTCCATAAGCAAGGGCCTCTGGCCTGGCATTGGTTTTGCGGGTCAATGTCACATTAAGAATTTATTGAATGCGAGTGCCACTAATCATACAGTTTAATGTGCCAAGAGAAAAAAAACAAATAGAAATTTGAAATGTAGAGGACATCTGTGACCCTACATAATAGTAGTGTACAAAATAAGCTTTAATTGTATTTGTTTTTATCTCAGTGCATACATGCAATTTCAAATGAAAACTTTTTTAATATGAGTACACATAAGGGCTGACCTGTTACTCGTCAACCAAAAACAACCAAAGCTAAAAATTCAGACAAAGTTCAGTGCAAAGCAATTTGATGCCTGATTTGTTTGTATGCTGACCCAAAATAATAAAGTTACACTGCAATACTTTTGCTATCCCCAATTAAATCTACGCTGAGAGGCGATAAGCCTGGAGCCAGAATCGACCCCTGGTCAGCGGTGTCCACCCCTTTAGAGTTGCATGCATATTCAGGCAGGCAAAGGATTTGACCAGTCTAATTTTTCACAGGGTGCGTGATGTAGCTATGAGTACCATGACCCTTAATGCGTGACCTGTGGATGTGCCAGTTATAAGTCATTTTAACTTTCATTTCATAGGAAAAATAAATAAAAGTACTTGATACACAATGCCTCGACCCACATGCCGAGGCTTTAATACCAAAACTCTGCACTTATTCGTAACTAACACAAGCAGCATTTTATTCTACTCACAATTTGCTGTTCACACTGTTCATAAACAATTTAATAAACATAATAATAAATATATATGCGCAAATTAAAAAAATTAGTGTTCAAAAATGAACACCCTATATATATATAACACATTTGACACTCTAAGATGACTCATGCAGGCCAGCCTTGTTCATCGTTGTGCCTGCCTCTAATTGCCTTCGCAACATTCACCGTTACGGTCGCCGTTATCCAGCCGCTGTTAGGCGCCGATGCGAATGCCTTCGCGACAGTCACCGTTACCAAGCCGCTGTTAAGCGCCAAGCAGTCGCCTTACAAGCAGCTGCATAATATTATATATGTATTTAGTTTTAAGCATTTTGTATAAATAAAGAGCCTGCTCGTCATGAGCGGGCAGTTCGATTCTACACGTCAACTCGGTTTAATCGTGCATTAAACAATAAGAATACAAATAAGAATATATATATTATATTTTTGTAAGTTAAAATGCCGGTGGCAAGTGATAGTCCCCTTAACGTCAAAAATCTTATGGCAGATATCGACGTTGAGATCTCTAGGCAAAAAAACAAGCCTTAAATAGAATTTGAATTGAGAACGCCATTATTTTTATTCATAAATTTACAGTTGACAGATAAGATCAAAATGTCCTAAAAGATTTGCTCCTTTTGTGAAAGTTTGATAGTGCCATAGAATTTTGAGAACGCTGTATATATTCGTATTGTAAATCTTCGAGAGGAAGTAGTCATGGCATAAATTCGATATTGAACTTTTAGAACATAAATCAAAAGCTAATGACGATCCAGTGCCAAAAATTTATGACACACCATAAAGCTAGAGAAGGTGGAAAAACTAAATTACAATGAAATTCGCGCACCTAGCAACCAGTTGATCCAGCAAAGAAAATCTAAAACTCCAGAGATGCGACAGAACAATTTACCGATATCTATTTTGAGGTATCTGAAACTGTAATTGAGCAGTCCTTGACAATTGTGAGTGGCAAAGTGGAAATCTTAAAAGGGTTATCATTGTCTCGACATGCGAAATAGTTCATTCGAACTGCCGTTTGCGCAATGTGATCCCGTTGAAAACTATCTTTGTAGGTATGCGTATATGTGTGCCCGTCGAGAAACAAATAAGTTTGTATGTCGAGACAATGATACCCTGTTTTAGATTTTCACCACAAAATTGGTGAACAGTTAATAAAAAAACCGCACTATATTATACAAATCATGCACGATATTTAAAAAAATGAAAACAAAAATGATTAAGTAATAATCACTTAGGCATTTTGAAAGACCCAATGACGCAGGTCAACAGGAACCATTTCATCTGCATAAAGCTAGAACCGTTTGGGAATTAAATCTACCACATCACGTTAAACGAATTAAGACGTTTTATGCAACACTTTTTATACTTTGATAGCGAAGGTATTTTGAGCAAAGTCCGCTGAACGTCTGTCCGTCTGTCTATCTATCCGCCTGTATGAACGCAACTTTTTTCGACAGTCTTAGATGAAACTTGGAACATATACTGGTAAGTTAGGTAAAGTGTGAATATCGGAGTGCTACGTCTACTAGGTGGCTAGGAAATCGATACTTATATCACATAATTATAGTTACATTTTTCTCTTCCGCAGGATACGTACAGAGTAATTGTGGCCTAAGATGTCAGTGTCTACATTTCAGTTTTGCAACAAATCTGCTGCTGGTTGTATATGTTGGTATATCTAATTGATAACTTTGAAAACAGCTAAAAAGTTCGCAGCTTTAATCAAGCTTGAGTGCAAACTACCGCTCAAAGTTTTATAAATAAACAGAAAGAAGTTTATTCATAGTATCTATTTTTATTCACTGCGCGATTAACAAATTTTGCCGCCAATTTTCAGTCATATCGCCGATACAAAAATCTATCGATTAAATATCGATTGCTTTACTGCATGGACAGAAAATGTATGGCAGCCCTCGCACTAGGTCTGTAATGCGACGTCACAAATAAGAAAAGAAATTGCTTAAAAATGAAATGCGCGGTGCACAATTGCACAAATAAGTTCAAGTCAAAACAAAAACACTCCGAACAGTTGAGTTTCTTTAGCTTTCCGAAAAACCCAGACATTTTGAAAAAATGGATTGCGTTTTGCCGCAAAAGCAGCAGGGATAAACTAAAGGCAACGGCAAAGAGTGTCATTTGCAATGAGCACTTTAAAGAGGACGATATCCAAGGAGCATTACAATTTCAAATGGGTTTGTGTTACTCTTAACAAATTTGCGAAACGTACGCACAATAATTTTTTTTACGCAGGTTTGTGTTCAAAGCGAACACTGAGACCAGGCGCCGTGCCGTGCATCAACAACAACGATATAAGTGCGCTCGAACGCGAGCGATCTGAAAAGAAGAAGAACAAAAAGTTGGTTGCTGAACTGCTCGAGGAGGCGTCGGCGCGGGAGGCGGCCGAGGCAAGCGGAGCAATTGTAATCGCTCCGAACTTTATCAGAAACACCGGCATTAACTCTGTCCCCGATTTTGTTAGTGCGACAGGCAATGCATTCGTTCCATTTACACCCACGCCCATAGAACACGATCCCCTCGCCGAGGAGTTGGACTGCAATGGTCACGATCAAAGGATTATTGAACAAAAGAGATGTCGCACCTGCCATGCACAATTCGTATTCGATGAAAACTCGAAAGATCTGTGTGACACGCAAAACGCCGTGATGTTGTACCATATTGAAGTTATTACCGGAATTTGGGTTAGTCACAGATGAAAACAGCTTCTTATCTAAATAGATAATTTTAACAAGTATTGTTTGCTTTGCAGATTCAGTGCAAAGATGGAGTGTCGGCCGTAATGTGTTCAAGCTGCGTTGCCAACCTGCGCACAGCAATTGCATTTCGGGAAGCATGCATTCGAACGGAACTGCAGCTTGCTGCAGGAGTCACTGATGTAATTCCAGCAGTTATCAACGAGAGCATCTCAGAAAATTGGGATGAGCAGGCGGATGGACATCAAGAGCAAGATATGCTTGCAAAGGATGAGTTTGTCTCAGTGTTTGCGGCAGATGAAACAGGCAACCATAAAACTGTCATTGAGCCTTTGAGCCAACAAATGATTCAGGCAGTGGGTCCACAGGCCGCAGATCCAAATAGTATAGCCTTGGGTGCGCAAATCTATGAAGACCTTTTAAATGAATACAAGGGTAAGGAGAAGACACCGCGTCCAAGGCAGAAAAGTGGAGTAGTTGCAGTGCAGAAGCCAGCACCAAGGCAAAGGAACCGAAAAACTCGCGAGCCAAAAACCATACGACCGAAACGCACGAAAGAGGAAAAAAATCGGATACGTCGTGAACAGATCAGAGCGATGCCCCTCAATTATGTGTGCGATCAGTGCGGCGCATCCTTTCGTGTCAGATGCAATTTAACCATACACATGTTGCGCCACACGCGCACAAAGAACTACACATGCCCCGAGTGCCCAAAGAAATTTTATGATTCCTATATGCGAAACATTCACTTGCGTGTGCGGCACAGAGGCGAGCTACCATTTACCTGCAATTTTTGTAAAAAAGCCTTTGGTTCGTCCAATACTCGCTATCTGCACGAAAAGTAGGTTTACCATTGTAAGACATAATTAAATTTAATTTATATATATATATCGTTATTACAGGAATGTGCATGGAGCATCGCCGCGCATTCATCGCAACGAAAACCGTTTGAACAAGAAACTCGAATTAAAAGACGGAGATCAGCAATCGCAGGAAAGCCAGGACCAAAAGGCAGCAGTTCGTCACTTTTGTACGTATTGTGACAAGAGCTATGCGACAAAATATGCACTAAATTGGCATATTAATCAGCACATCGGCGTCAAGCCATTCAAGTGCAAGGTCTGCGATATGAGATTTCCCGATCCGCAGGCGAAAAAGAAGCACGAAATGAAACATGACAGTAAACGACCCTATGAGTGCGACATTTGTCTCAAGGGTTTCTATGTGCGCTGCAAGCTGAAGGAGCATGAACGAATCCATACGGGTGAACGTCCTTATAGGTTGGTGCAATCCACTATTCACCAAACAATAATAACATAACCAAAAAACAAATATCTTTTGCTTGTAGGTGTGACGTTTGCAACGCCTTATTTCGATACAAGTTCAATTTGTATTCGCATCAATTTAGTAAAATGCACAAGGAAAATGTGCAAAAGTTGACAAAGATGGAAATTATGGACGACTCGAATTAAATGGAAACGGAAGACTCTCAGTTGTTTTAAGCTAATATTAGAAGCACAGCTAATCTGCAAATTCATTTTATTACAGCAAGTCTCAAAGTCACAAAATCGTGTTCTCATTATCTCTTGCGTCCTTGTTCAGCGATTTCCTTTGCTTGGATTGGAATTTTTTGGTTTTTGAGCGCGCATTCGTAATATGATTGGAGGAATTCATATGCTGCGTTAGGTTGCCGGCCCGCAGAAACCAAAGATCACAGACATCACAGCTGAGAAAAAAACAAAATGATATACTTAAGTTAAGTCACTTTAAATAATAATAAATAACACATACTGAAAGGTGCGTTCGCCTCTTTTGATGAGCTCCGTTTTTGACTGCGGCCCTCGACCCTTCTTGCAAGCCTCACTGTAAATAAATAGAAGTACCACTGTTGACTCTAATGCCCATAATGCTTAAACCCATCTAACTAACAACCACATTTAACCCACCGTTCGTGTCGCACACGTGAGCTCTTTGTACTATATTGGAGTCCACAGAAGGTGCACTCGTATGGACCTTCTGTATGCTTGAGCTGATGTCGTCGCAGCAGATGCAGCGTGTAGCACTTCTCATTGCACTCCGTGCACTCGTAGTTTTTGGTGCCGGTGTGCCGCAACAGGTGCACGTTGAGATTGCTGCCGTCCTTGAATTGGCGACCACAGTGCTCACAAATGCAGGGACGAGCCGAGGCCCATTGTCGCTCGCGATCCACAATGCGTTTCGGCTGTTGCTCATCGGTCAGCTTGATATACATAGTTCTCTTTCCCACACGCATCGTGTAGTTGCGCTTAGTTTTTCTGCAAGGGACTTCAACGATTGAGTCCTGCTGGATCATGCCGACATTGGAGGCATCATCAGTGGGTGGCTCCTCATCAAAAGATAAACGGTCAAAGCCATCGGAATCTGGTTGATCTTCGTAATAAGAGTTGCTCATTGGTTCGATACTATCACCATCATCGCCGCTCCGATTACGGTGTGTGGTGGTTGTGTGCTCTACCTTAATATCAGCTGCCCCAAGCTCATCCGGCTCTTCAATTCGAAGCGGGTCGTTGCTCTTCCCTTTATCTGACGCAGCGGGCGAGATTCCATTGCTTGAGCTCAGTTTGCTTTTACGTCTAGTGAGGAAGGCCTCAATTTTTGTGCAGCGTTTCCGAAAGGAGTTGATCTTCTTCAGCAGAATTTGACACTCTTCGCAGATATAGGTGGGAAACCCGGCAGCGTTCTCCACCTGAATGAAAGAATACATTTGCATATCACAATTTGAGATGCCTAAGTCCATTGTGTTTGTACCCAGCAATTTGTTATTGTGCGCACGCTGTGCAAAAGACGACGGCCCATTGGACGGAAAATGTTGATGCAACTTTCTGCATTAACTGTTTTGCCGCAGGTTCGGCAAAAATCCTCCATTTCAATGAGAACCCAGCCAAAACTCTTTCAATTTGTTGACAACGCAACCGTATCACGAAAACTATAAAATACGCATAAAAATGCATAAAAATACCAAAAAAACAGATTAAAAAATATACAAATATGTAAATACTATTTTATTTGAAATTAGCGCGGTAAGTTAGTTATTTACGTAAATTGCAAAGTTAGAGTTACCCAATATCTTGATATTTAATAATTTTAACATCAATTTACTCATTTAGGAAAATATAGAATAATAGCGGTCGTTTATGGAGTGAACAGAAATCATTTGTGTGACGTGTTCTATAGAAAAGGTGAAAAATATTAACTTGTTGAAGGATTGAAATTAGTTTGATTGGACAGGAAGAACTGCTTTAACTGGCGATTAATGGAGTAACCAAAGAGAGTTGGTTGAAATCATTTAAATCTTATAGAAACTGAGTTGCTATTGGCAATGTGTACATCAAGTTGAATCAAATAATCACATGAGCGATTTAATATTAAGGTCTCAAGGATTATTTTTGTCTCTTAACACTAAAGGTTTTTTTTTTTGTAAATACAAGCTAATTTTTGTTCTCTCTGTAATTAATTCTAATTCACTTTATAAGCCGACGTTTGTTTCTTTCGAAGCGTGTAGTTTGGAACGCAAGTGGGCCTTCAAATGAGTATTTCTTTGAAACGATTTATCGCATATGGAACAGCTAAAATATTAACAAATGTGATTAGGACCAAATCGTAGCATGATTCCAGTATAAATACTTACTAATATGGCCGAACGCCGTTGTGAGTTAAATCATGTCGCTTGAGACCAGATGCAGAAATAAATGATTTACCGCAATATTCACAAGTATATGGACGTGTATTCGTATGCGAACTGAGACAGGAAATACAATATATAAATAAAATTGTACACTTCGCAATGATAACATGAAATAAACACTTACCGTTCATGCATTACGCGCGTGGTGCTGCTGTTAAATGTTTTATCGCAGTATTTGCAGGCATATGGCCGCTCGCCCTGATGCACGATCCGCTCGTGCAGTTGAAGCAGATGCTCCGTGTAGTAGAGTTTGCTGCACTGTTTGCATTTGAAGTTTTTGACACCGGAGTGTCGCAGAAGATGCAGTTTGAAGTTACTCTGGTCATTAAAGTGCCTGCCACACTGATCGCAGACATAGTCACCACGTCGTCGTTGCCGCCTGCGTTCGACGATCTCCTCCTCTGTCAAATTCTTCCAACTGGTGTAGGTTTTCTTGACTCTGCGGATTGTGTTGCTGTCGTGTCCAGCCACATCCGAGGTGCTCTCAATTGACAACGTCTGTTTGCATTTTTTTCTGTTGGGACTTCTATTCAGAAGGTTACTGAAATTTGTGGGAATAGTGGTGTCTGTAAATAAGTCCATGCAGTTGTCATCATTGTCGGAGAAATCATGAAAATCTTCGAGTGTCCCTTGACTATCGCTGCTGTATGTGCATATGCTGTGCATTTCGTTTTGTATGCTCTTAATCAAAGAGTCGGCATCTTGACTCGTGTCTTCATTAAGATCAGATTCCATATCAGTTGGATTGTCGTTGTCTTCCTCAAATTCAATCAACTCTTCGTCTTCAACATCGCTGACTTCATTTTCCTCCAGTTTGTCAATTGCAATGGGCAATTCGTCGTAGTCAGCGTCATGTTCCTGTTTCGCTTCATCATCACAGCCAATGTCTGAGTATTCCTCCTCCAACGGCTGTTCCAAATGGGAGCTGGAATTAAGCAGTTCCTCTTGAGTCTTGGTGCAGCGGTCGCGGAATTCTTTCATGCGGTATGCGGCTTCTTTTAAGTCGAGCAAGCAGCAAGCGCATATGTGGGATGGTAGATCTGGACGTCTTTCAAGCTGTACACAAAACTATCATAATTATGAATTTGCACCACGTACAAATAGAGACAACCTTACCGTGGTTCCAGCTACCAATTTAATGCTCATTAGGATTTCTGAGTTCTCAATTTCAAATATATTCTTAGCGTTCATGTTGTATATGACGCTTGCACAGGTACGACATTGCAGCGGCATTTTTAGAGAGGCCAATTAAACATAATCAGACTTAAGTTTCAACAATTTGTTGTTTTTACAAGCAAGAATCAGCTGTGTGTCAGCAGCTGAAATTCGTTGTGATTGGTTTTTGGCGAAGAAGAAGCAAGCATTTGGATGGAGTATAATGAAGTTCTGTAAAAGTATTTTAGAAGCAATCCGATATAGTCATGTCCGTCTGTCTGTGCTAATCACAGAGACTACAATAACTGGATATAATAAATAAAAACAAACGCAATCACAATTTGAAGACTCAATTTAAATTTGCTAACGCCTTTAAGAAAGCCTGTGAATTCGTAAATTTGTACTCTTCTATTTACAATAAAGATTTTAATTTACAAATACATTAAAACTTAATAATTGAATTACAAACAATGACTAATAAATTTCAGTGTGTCGGATCGCGTCGCTCGGCTGAAGTGCTTTAACAGTCTGCTGATGGGTCATTGTGCCCATGTGCTGCTCCAATTGGTGTTTGCGGGAGAATGTCTTATTGCACGGAATGCATCTAAAAAGATTCAATTAATAAATATATGTTTTATAATGAAATGTTGTATGATAATGCTAATGGCTCTCGACTCAATACAGCACTCAAAAAGAAACATATTCTTTTAATCAAACAAAAATCTAAACATGAAACGAATTTCATCCTTGCATGTGTTGACAGCGTTAATCAGATGACATTAGTTGACGAAAAAGGATATACGTACAAAAAGGGTTTTTCCCCTGTGTGTGTCAGCATATGATTCTTAAGGACATTCGAATAAGAGAAAGACTTGCCACAAGTGCCACAGGTAAAAGGACGTTCGTTTGTGTGGGTTCTGCCAAAATAAATAAACACAACTCAGTATTATTTATGGTTATAACAACCAAGTAAGTAATTAGATGGAACCTTTCATGGCGGATATTCGAACTGCGATCGGCAAAGGAGCGGGAACAGTATTTGCACGTAAATGGCTTTTCGCCCGTATGCACTCGGATGTGTCGATTCAGCTCAGAGGGTCCGGCGAACGTTTTAGCGCAGATTCTGGAAAACATTTATGGTATAAAATGATTTATTTATTTGTGCAGCTAACAAACAACATACTCGCATTCAAAGGGCTTCTCGGACATGTGACGCCGCATGTGAATATTGAGCGCTGCACGCTTCGAGTAGATATTGCCGCATATTTCGCACATGATGTTTGTAGTGGTCTCCTCAGTCGATTTACTAGCAGCCGTGGCAGCATTTGTTTGCTTTGCAGTCACATGCTTCAGCACTGAATGCGTCGGATTACGTGGTCGTCCCCGTCCACGTTTGCCATGCCTGGATTTACGTACCTTTGGCTTTCGCAATCGTTCTGTGGGATCGTAGTCACTGTCGCTGGCATTTCCCAGCAATATGTTCGTCTCATCCAACTCTCCGGCTTCCTCAAAATCATCATCGTAGCCCGTGTTAATCTCATCCGCCTGCTCATTGGTATCTTCTAATTGCTCTTCCAGTATGGTATCGAATTCAATATCATCGTCGGGATCGATAAACTCGTTCGTTGCCTCGTAGATGTACTCCACAGTGTCGCTTTCGATTTGGGTGTGATCGTCAGTTGGCTCCAATTTCAGTTCAGCCTTAAAGAACTCAAGTATATAATCAAATTAATATATACGACATTTGCATTTACTGCAGATTTCAATGATGATCTACCTTCACTACGCTATTGGCAAACGTTCGTTCGCTTTCCTGGCACAATTCCCGAAATTTATAGGCGCTGGTTAAGTCATTGACACACCTGCAGCAGAGAAGGCTTGGCATGTCTTCCAGCGGTGGCAGCTAAATATTGAAAATAATTATAAATGGCAACGAATTGATGAATGTATTTTTATTTATATGATTGCTTACCTTAATGCTGCCGATTTCCTCGATTTTGCGAACAAGGGGACACTGAACGTCCTGGTCGTCATAGAGTGGTGTCATGTTATCAGCGTTTATGTCTTCCGTTAAACATATTCGACATATTAAATACTCTGGCATGCTGTGATCTAGTCTGCAAACTACTTATCAATAATAACAATAATATATTCGTACAGCGTCTTTAATTTATTTGCAGCTTCCCCTAGTTATTTTTTTTTTATTTATTTGACATAAGGCCAGTGTGACCGCTTGCCGATAGTAACTTAGTATTTTTTTTTCATGTTCTTGTTCCGTATTATGGGAACAAAGGTTTGCAAAATATTATTAAATTTTAAATACTTTTTAAATTTCCAGAACTGCAATTAATTAAATATTAAATAAGCATAAACAACTAAATTGACAAGTACAATTTTTCGGGGTTTCTTATTACTGTAAAAGTTATTAAAAAGTCTCAATCAGTCATCATAAAACTATTTATTTATTATGTTTGATCAATCAGTAAAAATATCCTGAATTCCCTTGAATTTATAAAGTCTTTCATTTTTCAGTTCTTAACACAGCTTACGCTCTACAAAGAACACGATTTACTAGATTCCAATTATTCTGCTAGCTGCTGGAGCTGTTCCTGCATTTGGGAGTCAATTTATGCAGATGCGCCTTCAGCTGGGAGAGTACTGTGATTGATTTTGAACAAATGCAGATAACAGCAAAGATTTTACAAATATTGTTAATAGTGAACATAGTTTGACTGGGAATTACTCACGGGAAAGTCTTTTCGCCAGGATGCACAAAGCTGTGATCCTTGCAATCATATGCCCCGCTAGTAGTTATTAACTTTTCATGAAACAATATATTACAATATTTTCAAGAAATACTGTCGTTCCGTGCGCTCAATTATGCGATAAAGTGCACTCAACTTACCTTAGTTGATGTTATCAATTAGTAATGATTAGGTCTTGATCTAAATGCCGACCTCAACTCACACAACTTGTGCATATCTCATTTGTTGAAATTTGTCTTTAAATGATTATATTTATTTCGCGCCAACGCGTCTTTACATTGTGAAGGATTTGCAGCAACCGACTTATGGAATACAAATATGTTAAGCACAATACATGTGTGACCATAGCAACAATATTAATCGACGTCGCGATATTAATCGTTGCCGTTAAAATTCAAACGTATTTTAACATCATTAAACAACTGCAATAACTACAGATACACAACATTGCAGTACAAATAATAATAATACGCTGCAGACAGCAGCAGCAGCCATCTTTTTGTTCGCTTAAAGCTGGGTGAGAACCAAGCCAGGGACACGACAACGATAGCGATAACAACAACAACGTTTGCAATAACCAAAACAACATCGTCAAGAAGATCGCCGAGTATCTGGGCATGGGATTTCCCCCTTCCGGCTTTTGGTGACTACCGGACTCTTTTGGTTTTGTTTTCAGATCCATTTGAATCCCACAATTTGCGGAGAAAAGATGTCCGTCTGCACAGGTATCCGCACAATGAGATAAGTCTCATTAATATCGGAGATCGTCAGGTATTCCGCAGTTGCATCGTGGATATCAGGCGGTGTAGTCTGTTTCATATTCGGGTTAACAAGCTGCTCCAACCTCTGCCAGAATCTTGTGATGTTTGCCTTGCATTGAAAAAGACGTGCCTTGGGAGCATTTAGAGTTGCAGCCACTCTGTACTCAACGATCAAAGAGATGTGATCGGAGTTAAGCTCAATTCGCTCGTATATACAAAGACAGTCAGACCGGATTTCAACAGCAAAGTCAATTGCTGTCGGCCTATGGTTGCCGGTCGAGTAGTTCGTTGCGCCACCCGTAGAAGGTACTTGGTTGGAGTCTCTCATGCGATTGCATTCCAGTCTCCAGCAATCAGGAACTTGGGACCAAACTCTTCGAAGAGACATTTAAAACGTGGTGGACAATAGACAGCCGCTAGAACTACTTCACCATGATCACTAGAGACTTTAACGGCTGCACATTGCGCGCAGAGCTAACTTAATGTAGTCAGCGCATAATTCTGCAGTGAAGATTTGATGATCACTGCTACTCCGCCACGCGATCCGATGGATGATTGGCAAGGTGGGTGTCGTAGCCTGGTAGCCTGTAGTGCGACCTGGCGTCTCACAGAGCGACATGACGTCAATTCGATGGCGATGTATAAGCTAGTCCAACTCAACGGCGTTATTTGCAAGTCCATTGGCGCACCCAAAATAGGCTCATCTACTGGATAGTGCAGCGTGTAATAAGCCCATCATGGCCATAAGTGTCTCGCTGAACTTGTCATGGCACATATATGGTTGTTGAGTCAGCTGATTTGGCTTCTGTCCCTCAATTTCAGTTCTGCATCCAACGCTTTTTCGCAAACCTGACTCGTATGAGCTTAGCCATGCTTCTCAACTTCTGGGTTGCCCTGTAAGCATCACCATTTGGCATTACTCTTACAGTACCATCACCAGTGCATTTGAGCATAAAGCTGTAAAGCGGCGTGACAGCATTAAGTGCTTCGAGAACTCCAACAACGTTGGTTATCCTTGCTGGTTAAGATTCAACACTTTGAGCAGACGGAACGTTTGTTCGAGAACAATCGCGGATCTCTCCGGCAGCGCTTAGGTTGTGGTCCTCATCGTAAACTGCTTTATTACGATGGATAAATTGGGGAGCCAGGCACCATGCCTGCGCCCAACTTTTCTATGTCAACTGATTCGACATTTGCGACAACTGCTCTCGTACAAGCACCAGCCAATGTAGAAGCTTGAACTCGACGTGATCTCTCAACAGTGCGGACAACTAGCAAGACAAGAGCGAAAGCTAAAATGAGACTTCATATAAGTTTACCAATAAATAAATTAGTACTGAAGTTGTAACATTTTAATCATTTCTACCTATTCTACCCCAAGCTGATGTTTGAAACCTGATCATGCCTCCAACTCTCCGGATTGCAGTATAAATCAATTGAATGTCTCATTAATTTCGGTATTCTGCGATATCCTAAGCCTGAATAAATATAAGACTGTAGAATTGTCACTCTGGCACTTCTTGAGGAGAATAGAAGACTTCGTAGATAATTCTGAGGATAACCGAAATCAGACTGCTAGACACCTGCGGTTTATTTGACAGCAACCGGCATTTCATCTCAGCAAGAATAGAGCTTATCAAATGACAATCAGCTCCTAAGTTATGAATACACCCACTCTTAGATATTGCTATCTTATCGCTTATTGTTCACACTCATGTTTTTTATATAATAAAATCTGTGTGTATAGTCCGATCTTGATGAAATTTCATACATTATTGATTAGCTGTACAAATTTAATCAAGCTCGGACTAAACACACAGATTTTAATAAATAATAATAATATATATTTAAAACTGTGACTTTAAATCTAGTTTGAGAATGGTCAAAATGTTCTTTATTCCCTGCTGCATGGCGAATCTATATCATATTACTATTCTGTAGAAGTGTCGGTATTTTTTAGTTACATTTTGGAACAGTGCTTTCGCTATTGCTCCTGAGGTGTACATTAATCCCAAGTTCGATTCTGTTTTGATGGACGTCCTCCCTAACTGCTTGCAGAGATTTTGCAGCGGCCTGAGTAGTCAGCATGATCATGATGATGCTCGTATTTAGTTAGCTATTTAAAGGCAAAGGAAAATTAATAAAATGTACGTCATTAAAGTTTTTCGAACAATGTTGTGCTAATATATTTAATTTTCGATTTTATTCAAGTAAATAAATAAAATTATAGTTTATTTTAAAGTTCTTTTTCCTTTGACAACAGTTGGTCGATTTCGAATGAATCCCTTGCGCCTCTTCAAGTTCTGAAAAAGTGAATAGTAGAATATGATTTTTATTTAATATTTGATAATTAATATTATGACATTACCTTTCTGGATATAAAGTTCGTTGGTGGAATAAGCCTATCTTTTACCTTTAAAGACGGACGATTGAACTCATGTGGCTTTTTAACCCTGTAGATGCGAACCAGCCAGTGCTCTGTGGTATACGCTTCTTCTAAGTATGTCAAATCAAAATCTTTATGGCCGATTACAGCATTACGGGTCCGATCATATCCAGAAGGACCCCTATTAAAAAATATGAAAATTTAAAAGGTTTTAAATCTATTTTGCTAAAAGTCGAATAATATTATTATTACACATATTACACATTATTAATATTATTTTACATTTCCACATACTTAGGAAAAATATTTATTTGTTAAATTATCATAGCTCGACAATTGGTACAATAAAAATCATTTAACTTGGAGATACTGAGACCTAAGACTATACTCTTTTATACTTTCAAACAATGCGGACCAAACCAAGATCTGCAATAATACCTCTTTTTAGATGTATCGACACATAAATTTGGAAAGGGAACAACGCTGGGATTCGAATGGCAGCTTAAAAATTGACATCGCACGATTTGTAAGTCAATATACTCACATTAACTTATATGTAGTAGAGTAAATTTGTTTCGAATTAAGCAAAACTCGACAAATCAGTTACTCAGGTTCAGGAATGAACGTCCCGAAAATAATAATGTATAAATAAATTATTGATATAATTCATTCAGATCTTTTCCAATTTACTTTATGAGCACATCAATTCATATGAAGAAAAAACTACTCTATATCAGAAAGTTCTTCCAAATTCGATAGTTATATTAAATTTACACTAATTCACTAATTACACGATTCTCTTTTTCTTTATCTACCTTTGAAAGGGGTTAATCTGCCGTCCAAATTTTGTGACTAGTTAAAAAAAAGTGGAAGATTCTGAGAGTGCCGTGTCCGAGAATACCTAAGACGAACTTCAAAGTAGATATTCAATAAATTACATTAAAACCCTTTAATTGTGTAAAATTATTGGCTTTAGCCATCTGTGGCGGCGCGTTAATTATGTTTTAAGTTTAGGATTCTAATTATAAAACTGTGAGACCTGAACGCATAAAATGATATATCTTTCTAGTTTTAAATCATCAAATTTTCTAGCTTAGCGCTGAACGAAACCGACGACACCAAAATCTGGATTAATGGCAAAAACAATTTGCTTGTCAACTTAAGGATCTAAAAGGATACCCAAATTATCAACACATTCAAAACGATCAAGTGCCTTCAACCTAGATTACCACTGAAACCCAAAATATTGCTGGCAACCGTAAAGAGAACTCTAACATTAAAAACTTGGCAGAGAGATACCCTGTACAGTTTTCGTCTTACCTGTAGTCCAGTTTCAAGTCTCCAAAGCGATAGTAGCTCAACTTGTACATAAGACAGTTAAGCAGGGCAGGAGCCCCCTCGGCGTCAACTCTAAATTCACCACGGTCCGTAAAGAAATCAGATTCTTTAATATCTTTTGGATGTTCTCCTTCAGCAATTCGCACCATCCAGAGGAACTTATTGATATCATCACCCGAATAGCCAATGACTCCTCCAAATATAACTAATACGTAGTCCACATCCAGAGACGTCATGATTCCATACGATTTCTCTTCAGTTGATGACATTGCCTTGCCGACTAAAGCTATATGGCTATTATTCCACGTATTATTATCAACTAGCGTTGTTCGATTGGCCATCCCGGCTATTTGGTATCCGTAATCCCACCACGACATTATTCGAGAATCATCGGCTGTATTTTGAGACAGCCAGTAATAAGCTTCCCTAAAATCATCCAATATGTTTCGGGATCTGAAAAAAAAAAATTGTATATTTATTTGTACTCTAAATATAAACTGTTTTAATGTGGAAATTTACAACGTGCTTCTTCTAAGTCAAAAGTTGAAGAGATTAAACAGAATCAAAATATTCTTTGCGAATTGCAATAATTGCATAAATAAAAAAAAATATTACTTACCCATCCTGGCTATTGTGGAAAGCAAGAACGATTGAGGGACTGGAATACGCGTTACTTGTGACCCAAGTGCAATGCACGGCAAACATCATTAAAATCATCAGAACCGCCAAAATGACAATGCTCTTCAAATTGGAGCTCATACCACCCTCATGTGTGGTATCATGTTTGGTGCGATGCCTCAATTTGCCGGCCTGTAAATGTCAGATATAAAAATATGTAATATGTAAAATGTACAAAGAGATCCGAATTACCAAAGCACATATAAAAATAAACATAGAATATCATAATAGATCATGATAGATCACCGCTCCAAAAAAAAAAGCCACCAAAGTCAGCAGCAGCATGATTAGAAATAAACGGCGAAGCAAAACGATCGACTTCATTCATATCTTTTCACAGTACTGATCTAATCGGCCTTCAGTTCAGAGCTTGGATGGTCGACTAAGTTATAGAGTCGATCAAATATAATACAATAAGTAATGCTGAGATGCATTTGAAGAATATATTTTATGCCAAATGCGATAAAACAGATGTTGAATATGAAAAGAGTTTGACTTGCATTAGTTTTTCTATTCAAAAGTTGAAAAAATACAATTATCAACTCTAAGAAACTGTTGGTGAGTGTCATGACCGCCTTTGAGTATGATTAAGGATCATATGAGCAATTTGAGCCTGTGTGCAAAGTATGCAAAATCAAGAGTTTATTTTTGGGAGTGATTATTGCAGCTCTCTGTCCAAAAGTTAGTAATTACCTTATCGTACAAGCTTTTCTTCTCCAGTGACTCATCGAGGTCATCCGTTTCCGAGACGGAGTTCATAACATTTCCGGTTCGCTTCGATGCATCCTCCTGCAGATAGACGTCCAATAGTCCGGAGAAGGCGACACCAGCAAGCATGCACACAACTGGCGTTAGGGTCAACATCAGTCGGACCATGACGCCGGCAAAGTAGACAGCACTTATGGCGTAGAGCACAACAAAGACACGCTCATCGTTGATTTGCTTGATGCTATACCAGAGACCAACGGGGAAGGCGCAGATCAAGATGTGAAGGTCAAAGAAGAAAGAGAACCAGGTGGTGGGCTGATGCTCCGAAACGGACGCAATAATTGGTATGTGAATCTTTGCATAGCCTGTATCCCAAAGCGAATAAAATCGTCCACTCCACGGCGCGACGACGCCCATCATGGTCAACCCAACGACAGCGACAAAGACAATGGCCGCCGCCAGCAGGCCGCCAACAATGAACAGTTTCTTGAACTCATTCCGGGATAGCACGGACTGCAAGTGCCGTAGCACGCCGACAGCCATCAGCAGCACAAAGACACCCATCGCAGCCATGTGCTCACTTGTGCGTATCGGCTGGAATCCCACGAAGGGTATTTGCATCGAGAACAGCAGACCCAGGATGTAGAAGGTGCTGTAGCTGGTCAGCAATCGGGGCGAGTAACGGCCCATTATGAGCAGGACAAAGACATGCAGTGGTATCAGATTAATGATAAACACATATCCGCCCCACGCGGACACCATGTAAAAATACGAAAGCGCTGCACCCGCTGACCAGAAAACCGAACCCGTCTTCACGGAGCGCACCCAGAGGAAGTAGGTGAATTGCAGGGCAAAGATGGCGATGCCTTCATTGTCATAGGATCCAGCCACAGAGCGACTAATATAGCCCGGCACAATGGCAATAAAGCTAGCTGCAAAAAGTCCAGCGCCCGGTGACCAAAGCTCCTTCGTGAGCAGATACGTCGAGATTGAAGTGAGTCCACTGAAGACGGGAGCCAAAAATACGCAGATATCTCGAATGTGCACCGGAATATTCAAAAAATGCAATATGTAATGGATGCTGCCCGAGGTGATCATCAGGCCGGGATAAACAGTGCCGCCGACAATGCGGCCGAGTGGATACCAGGCGCGCTCATCGAACCAATTGAGAAACTTGTACCAGCCATGCTGCACCATGTAAGCAGTCGCGCGATAGTTGAACCATGGATCGAATTCGTGGATGATAGACTCGAATCGGATGACGGCAAAGAGGCGTGACGAGAAGCCGGCGAGCCATGCAATGAGCAGGACTGCAAATGTTATCAGGCTGCTGTAGCCAGCAACCTTACTATTTAGTATCCTTGAGCCCCGATTCATTTTAAATGTCTCCACACCTTAAATTTTAACACAACTGGAGACAACTGAGACACGTAGCCTAAAAAAAATATTACCGGCGATTACAGTGTGGCCATCACACGACATTTGTTATCGTGCATGAGGGGTTGTACACGTTACGATTGCAGTCACATGGATTTTCACAAAACAAACGTTAGCGATATTCCTCTATGAAAAACTCGAAAAATATTTTGGAAGTTTTTTTTTTCTCATGTAATATATTTTAATTGTTGTCAACATTTGGAAAGAGAGTTTTATTTATTTAGATTGATAAAAAAAATTATATACAAAATAAAATAGCTAATTTATTTCTTACTTCCATTTTAATATATGAAATATATATAAAAAAAATATAAATATATTAAATAAATATATACGTATTATATATAATAATAATAAAAATAATAATAAAGTCAACATAAAATTAAAATCAAATAGTTTTTTAAATGGGAAAACTCAAGACTGTGCGACATAACACAAACAATTTCAGAACGACCTAAATATTCGTAAATAGTTCGATAAAACTTTACCTTAAATTTTACGGATTTTGAATTTGAAATTAAGATGTTGATCAAATATGACTCAATAATAATATAACATGAGAATACATTATGTATCAGATATATATATATAAAATATCATAATATTATATATAAAATATCATAATGTAATATATATAAAATATCAAATATGCTCGTATCTTTTTTCTTCTGCAACTTAATTACAATTTTTTTTTTTAAATGACATCGTATATTCTAGCACTAGAATATAGAATATAGCTAAAGAATATCGGAATTTGGATAGCACCTAAAATTTTTTAATTTTTAGGTTTCCGAAAAACGTTCCATTTTCAATTTGTTTTCAATAGAGAGCACATCACTGCATCAGCTGTTTTAGTTGTTGTGGTAAATTTGTACAGCCAAAATAACTAAAGTATTCGATCGTCAGTATCGAATCCATTAATTAATCCATAACTATTGACTTTCTTAAAAACAGAGGATTTGCAGCAATTTTTTTTGTGGCAAACCTATCGATCCCTATTGGCATGTTTGGATTAAAAGGCAGTTTGGCTTACTTCACAGCGCCAGTAAAGCCTCTTTGATTTTGCTTACATGGAATATCGAATTGTCTTGATATGTTGTCTAACAATGAGTTATTTGCTTGATATGTTTTAACGGGAGGGATGGTTCCACCAATTCTCAACTTCTTGATAAAATTGACATAAATTGATTTAATCGGAGACAATTCAATTAGTTTATGATTGGAAGGACTTGAAGAGGAAGAGGCTTAGACACAAGAACCTTTACATAATATTAATAGAGTTTGACTTGGATTAGTTTTTATCTTACAAAGTTTCAAGAATACAATTATAAACTCTGCAATACTGTTGGAGACTACCATGGCCGTTGCAGAAAACGATTTGAAGGTCAGGAATTGCATCCATTAAGGATAACATTAGTGTGTCCTAAAATAAATAAAAAAAATACCTGATAGGTGGTATTTTTAACAGCGAATATGGAAACGAATTTGGCCCGATGAAAGTTTCCACTCAATTCAAAATAGAGGAAAATATTATTAGAATGGTAAATATCAATAAAAGTACATCGATATTTGACAATTTTTAAATTGCCCATCGAATTATTCAATTTACAAGTTATAAGTTCTTCATTGGTGCTTTACCATTTCTATATTTAACAAATTTGTATTTAAATTAAAACAATTTGCATTTAATTTCTAAATTTGAATATAGACTGCAAAAATAAATTGTATTCTATTTATGAACACTTTTAATTCTCCAATCTAATAAATCGTCAACACTGCATTCTTCTTCAGAGCTAGACGCAACATCGACGATCTCTTGTGGTCTTTTTTCAAAGCGTTGCTTTTTGAAAATGCAGTTCTTTCTATCGTTGATTTTGATGAATCTCTTCCAGTTTTCAATTTGTTCGTCTATTTCCTTTAAGTGTCTCTTATTATTCAAGCTATCCTGCTCTTCCGATACTATATTATTCGATATTGTGGCAGCTTCTCTGATTTCACGTTGAAATTTAATCCATTCTGTTTCCAAATCACGATCGCTTCCAGCCACAGCCACAGATTTCTCCTGATCAAAGAACTTTTCCGGTAATACCTGAGGTGTATTTACTTGTACTACTTGAGGTGCATCCTCAGAATTTCCACCAGTTTGTAGCTTAACATCATTGTTTTGTGCAATGCTCTCTGAGGCAACAGGTTTGGCTTTTGGCGGTATTTGCTCAGAGCTTTTTGTATTCAAAGTATCTGAATTTTTCGTATTTGGATCGATTCGCTGTCGTTTGACGAGTTCCAAATTTTGTTTGTGTTGCTTTGAGTTCAAGTGCACTTTCCATATACTCGGTTTAATGGGGATCCTGCAAATAACACAGGACAATTGACCTGAAGAATCATACGTATAATAGCTGTTAAGAAAACCAACACAAAAAGTTAAATTCTTGCTTAATCTAAATGAGTTTCATAGCCTGAGCAATATAAGAGGTGAAACGATGCCGAACAATAGCAAAACAAACAAAAACATGGCTGTGATTATAATGTGATAACTTTGCAACGTTGTTTAAAAAGGATATTTGGCAATGGGGGAGTCCACTTTTATGAATTTGCATTTTACTTCCGTCTTTCTTCGACTCTTGCCATTAAGTTTTAATAATTGTTTATTTTTGTCCATATTTCTGTATTTTATATTATTATTGACAAGTTAGAGATGAGCGAATTGGTTATTTTTCGGTCAGTGTGACAACAATTGAAGATATCGATATTTTCCCTTCGGATTTGGCTATTTGTAAGCGTCAACAGCTGGAAACTGTACTCTGATACCGGCTTGCTTATACGGCTTTTGATGCTTATCAAGAAGATGGTTCGTTCTGCCTGTTGCATACAAATTTATTTTTATGTCTTAGTCATTTTTAATGGTATACAAAATTAAAGTGAAAGAATTTCCCGGACAGCAATTTTAAATGATTAAAAGCAAATATGTAAAAATGTCTAAATTGTAATCATTTTGTGCCTTGTTGATTATTTCAGTTGATAATTCGGGGATATTGTTCTGAAAGTCGGAAAAGTTTCAAAAAAAAGTTTATTTACTTACCTTTGTCATGGTTCCGCTATTTTTAAATTTAAATTTTATATTATTTATTTTGTCATATATTATTAATTTATATAATAACACATCTAATATTGGCGTCAAATAGACTAAAAAGCGGATGCATACAAAATAAAAGTAAAAAATCTTAAATGGCCTTTTATTTTTGTAATGTAGCGTATTGAGAATATAAGTTAACACGATTACCCGGCAATATCATAATTTATACCCATTGCAATAATCAACTTTCAGCATGCAATGAGAAATTTAATTGTTTTCGAAGTCGTCTACCAAAAAAGCCTTGTTGAATTGTTAATATAGGTAAAATAAGCCAATTAAAAAGTTCTAAAATTAATTTTATTCCATGAGAATCTAAATACATATATAGTAAATGATTTATTTATATGCATTATTCCTTACAGTTTTTTTGTAATTAATTATGAAATTTGTTCACAATTTTTGATAAAAACAAAGTTCTATTGGGTAACATTTGTATGTATGTGCATAAGTTTGAACATACTTATTAACACATATATGTTTTTTGTACGAATGCATTACTATCTCATGTGATTGCTCTTGACTTAGTTAAAGGTGATAATTACAAGCCATTTTAAAATCAGTTTACAACAAAAGGTTTACTTTGCGACATGGCGTTGAAATTTGCTGCAAATTTAAACTTCCTTTTCACTGAAACTGCTGCAGCTATATCGGAGAGAATTCGATTAGCGCATCGGCATGGTTTCCAAGCGGTCGAAATACCATATCCTAGTGGCGAACTTCAGGAAGTCAAGCAGGCCATCGGTGATACTGGAATATTAATAAGTCTGATGAACATTGCATTGGGTGAGTCTCAATCTACAAACATATATTTGTACACAAGTATGTGCGTATCAGTGTTGGTAACTGTCGAAAAATATTCACTCAAAAATTAGAATACGAGAAAAACAATGATAAAATATCGTAATCAAAAGCCAAAAATTCTTTTAAAAAATTATTGTTTAACTTGAATTTATTTGATATATCGACAAAATATAAGACGATTAAGTATTAATCGATGCATATTTTTATGACCTTGCAGAGGGTATTTTTTCGTGATTAAGAAGTATATATGTATGTATATTCTAAATAAGCTTCGCTGTTCGAGTAGATATAGCAAATGATAGCTTGTCTGTTTCTTTGCGAGTTAATCTCTTAATTGTAAAGTTATCTTGATAAAACTTTAAGCATTTAAGTATTTTTTGAACAGTTAGTAAATAATTTGTGACGCTAAAACCGCCTGAGAATCAAGCTTAAATGGTGACCATGGAGAATAGCGAGGAGATATTGCAAATTCTGGAGCGATTCACACAGCTCAAGCAGAAGGAGATACCCAAGGAGCTGGAGGACTACCTGCAATATGTGGCCAAAACGGGTGAGACCATCTTCAAGTGGTCCAGCCTCAAGTATCTGTTCCGCGAGAAGTTGCTCAATGTTATCAAGCTCTTCAACGAGGATTCGCAGCGTCTCGAGGAGATACCCAATTATCCGAATGTGGATCCATTCAATTATGAAACCATGAAGTCCTCGCTGCTGGAACGTCTCGATCTGTTCGATGCGGCTCCATTTACCGTGCAGCGTCTGTGCGAGCTGCTCATCGATCCTCGCAAACAATATTCTCGCATCGATAAGTATATGCGAGCCCTCGAGAAGAACATACTTGTGGTCAGCACCATCGACCCGGGACGCAGGCGCACGGAGAGCGAAAACGGCGACTCCCTGGACTCTGTTGGCAATGGGGATCTCTCGCTGGAGGTCAACATTGATATCGAAATGGAGAACGAGAACATTTTTAACAATGGTGACGAGCGCAACGGCAATGGCAATGGCAATGGCAACGCCAGCTGCCCTCGCTCCGACGGCACACTCCAACCCAAGGCCAAGAAGGTCAAGTTTAATTACGATGAGAATGAGCTGGACGAGCAGGATGAACGGGATGAGCGCGATGAGCGTGATGATGTCGATGGGGACGAAGATGCCATTGAGGGCAAGCCAGAATCAACTAAAGCTGAGGCCGAGGCTCCCGATGCTGCGGATGTGGAAGATGCTGCAGTTAAGGCAATTGAACGTAAGACTAAGGGGACAGACGCCGCTAAAAAGGCATCCGAAATAGAGGAGCCCGACGAGGACGACGAGGAGGAGCCGAAGACCAAGAAGACATCTAATGACGACAAGGAGCTTAAGGAACTAAAGAAGACCCCAGAGTCAGCCGCAGACATTCCAGCTAAGGCCGAGTCCGTTGAGGCGGACAGCGGCGATGTGAAGAGCAAGACCGACGATGTGAAGAGCAAGACTGGCGATGCGAAGAGCAAGACCGGCGATGTGAAGAGCAAGACGGGCGATGCTGCCGAAGAAGCAGCCGATGCTACTAAGGCCAAGGCTCCGTCAAACGATGCCGATGACCAAGTCCAACCTGAGGAGTCATCGAAAATCGTGAAGAAGCAGCTGGAGAGCAAAAAAAATGAAGAAAAGCCAACAAAGGAAGCGGAACCAGATAAAAAGTGCGATATAATCGCAGCTAAAGCCGAAACCGAAGCTGCTAATGTAGCTGCAGCAGCTGCTGCTGATGAAAGCAAGAAGAAGGAGCCAAAAGCTGAGAAGTCCAAGGAGGAGTCAACTGAGAAGCCAGAGGAAAAAAAAGAAAAACCAACGTCTGCGTCGCCAGAGAAATCCGCTGCTGCTGTTGATGTTGTAGAGAAAGCTACAGTCAAAAAAGATGATGATGGGCAACAGGCTGAGGCGCCTGCTGCTGAGGCTAAGGCCAAGACTGAACAACAGTTGGAGCCCAAACCGAAGGCAGCCAATGATGAGAGCAACACTGAAAAGACTGAAACTGAGGCAGTAGAAGCTGCTGCTGCTGCTGCTGCTACACCTGCTGCTGCTGCTGCTCAACCTGCTGCTGCTGCTGCTGCTGCTGCTGCTGCTGCTGCTGCTGCTACACCTGCTGCTACAGCTGGTGCTGCTGCTGCTGGTGATCCGGCTTCTAAAGCCAAGTCGGCAGCTAAGGATGAAAATAAGGAGGAATCGACAAAGACTGTTGCAGCTGCTGATAAAACTACTGTTGCTGCAACTCCTGCATCAGCTGCAGCAGATGCTGCCGCTACTGATGCTGCCAAAGCTGTCTCCGTTCCCATTGAGACCGATGAGCTTGCCACGTCGCAGCCGCCTACTACTGCTGCTCCTGCTGCTGCTGCCGATGCGGCTGCTGCAGAAGTACCGACATCAGATGATGCGGCCACGTTTGCAAATGATGCAGCTGGTGATGCTGTCACCACTCCCACATTGGCACTGAACGATCAGCCCATGGAGGATACACCAGCCGAGGAGGAGGAGAACGTTGCGACCGTCTCACCCACCGCAGCCGTCGAGGAGGTGGTCATGGCTGAGAGTGGTGCTGCCGGTACTGGCGGCGATATGGCCACCGATGAGCTGGCCAAGGATGAGCCAGCCGCTATGGAGGTGGACGATACCAGCCAGGAGGTAATGGATCATTAGACCACAACCAGTGGACGCCAATATAAAGTAACTCATATTAATACTTTCAACTACTACTCCGGATAAATAGCATAACGAGTATTAGGTAAAAGTACACCTTGTGCCCCCTTCCCCTTCTCACAACACACACACACACACACATGCATGCTCCAAACACAACTAACCATTACCAATCCCAAGTATCCTGAGATATATAACATGTAACTTCATTAACTAGGGTATTACCGTTAGGCCATAGCTGATATGATATGAAATGATACGCACACACACATATGTGTGTGTGTGTGTGTGTATGTCTCTTTGTATTCCAAACACCCAAACACTGTGGGTACACACACAAAGATAGGTAGACGCAACGGGGTATACCCTTTTCGGAGCGCTGCTTTCCATCTGTGTTTGTACCCTCGCATAGTTAGTTGTAAGTCCGTTTGGCCGCATCCATCAATACAGAATATTTTATTTACATACGTAATTTTAAGAAAAACAAGCATTAGGTTCCGTTTTGGCATTCAAATCGATCCGAAGATCGTGAAGCCTCCACATAGTGCATTGTGCACAGTGCATAGTTCCCTAAGTTAATCGATGTGGCACGGTTCGTTCGGCCGCGTCACATCATTTTGTGTCTATTGTAATGTCTAATGTCTATTTTACATAAAACGCCCATAGAATATTGAATTTTTTTCATAAATACCCTGAACCCATTGAAAATATATTTAATGAAAATAGCAAATGTAAGCTGAAGCTAAATTATATAAATATAAACATTTATGTATATTATTATCGATCAGCATCAATAACCGATTCGATCTACAAGTGTCCGTCTGTATGAATACGCCAAACCCACATCAATCTATATATATATATATACAGTGTCTCACACCTTGTTTCAAGCAGTGTCAAAGAAAATAGGCTACTTTTTTACATAATCCTACCTAGCAGGTGGGGAAACCCCAGTGTATTGGGGTCATATCTTAATTTAGGTGGTTAATATATTTACCTATCATCGGTCTTTGGAATTTTTGAAAAATAATAAATAATTAGCTTATGGCAGGCAATTACTTTTGTTCTTTGACACTACTTGAAATAGGGTGTGAGCCACTGTATATATGAAAATATATATATCTGAATTCGAGTGTTTTTCATTCGATCGATACGTTTCGTGCAATCAATAAATATCAATTACCGACAGCGATAAAAAACATTTCGATTTACAATTTTGACCAAAATCGAAATGAAATCAAATATTAATTTATTACCAAATTACGCACAAGCTCTAGATTTTTGTTGTTGTATGTGAGCGTTTTTTTGTTGTTGTTGTTTTGTTTTTAACATAGTTGGCTTGAATAACTAAGACTTGTAAGAGGTAAAGACTTGGGTTCAGGGCATCTCGTAGTCGGGCACGATATTATCACGACTATATCATTCTTACTTGTTATTTTTCAATTTTTTGCGATATTGGGCAATTACGTATAGCTCTGAATGTTTCTCAGAAAACAAAATAAACTATCTAAATACTGAACTAGGATCTACTTTTGGTTTGGTTTCCCACTTTTAAAATGGATGCGATTGAGCTACCGCTTTTAAAAGTAAATTACATTTTTTATTTGAAAAAGCAGCGGTTCGATTTTGTAGACATTTGGCATTAGTTTTCCGTTATTATTAATGCAAATAGTTTTTAAATTTATTTAAATAAATATTTGAGAGCGAGTGTACAATATGTTAGGGTATTTAATTAAGAATTTTAAGCACTTTTATGTTGGACATAAAATAAATAACATTAAATAAGCCATAGGCCAATCAGTTTCCGTTCCATTTGCCTCGAAGCACGCAAGCGAAAATAAATATAATTTGAATCACCAATTAAAGCATTAAAATTAAAGGTTCTTGCGACGAGTTGAATTGAAAACAATTTGGATTTGTTGTGCTATTATTTATTATAATTGAACATTTAGCAAGAAAATGAATATAATAAAGTTAATTAAAATCTAATTTCAGATGGCACAAGGGAAGAGTTAAAGTTCGGATCTACAAGCATTCCAGGGGAGGAAAATCTCTTTAAAACGCAGTTGGATAAATCAATCGCATATGCGAAAGCGATTAATTGCAAAAAGTGAGTGTGATGAAAAAATATTCAAAAACTATGTATTAGTTATTATCCGTGAATGAGCACTGCGATCACTTGGATATCTTATGTCTCTCCCTTATAGACAACCTATAATGAGAGTTTTTCATCCGCATTCTTGTTTCGCTTCTTAATCATTTTTTTGGACCCCATTAAATACCAAGAGCTCCATATCCCTTAAAAAAAAGCTCAGCAGTGCGTTATAGGTGAAGTGTGAAGTGAAGTGACAGGGTTATCATTTGGACGATCTGCACCAGCCACTTCTTGGTATTGGCCATGCCTGGCGAAAGTGTTTGGAATTCACTTCGCATATTATCGCAATGTATATTTTTGAAGATACGTTTTCAAGTCGTTTATTATTTTTGATAACGTGAAGAATTTTGCAGCATTGGCCTTTTTGCGTTTGAACAATTTAATTTATTTGTTAAGAATTTGTAACATTAATGACAATAATTATTGGATTCTATAAAAGGTATTTTTATTTCTTTCCAGAATTCACTTGATGGCAGGCACAGTTCATAGCAAACTGGAAGATGATCATTTTAAGACATATGTCTCAAACTTAAAGAAAGCATCTGAGGAATTGCAATTGAACGACATAATTGGAGTAATAGAGCCAATAAATAAATATGCCGTTCCATCCTACTTTATGAACTCTTACGAAAAAGGTAAAACAATATGTTAAATAATTGATTTGATATATTTTTAAATAGAGTTCTATCTTCTTTTCACAAGAATGAACAGATATCTGTTTAAATCCGAGTAGCATACATTTGTATTCTTAGTTTGCAATTAATATCTTTGACGAAAAAAATCACTTTTAACAAATGTTTTTTTTTACAGCATCAAATGTTTTGAGGGAAATCAACAGCGATAATATAAAACTAATGGTGGACGTATACCATCTTCAACACATATGTGGAAACTTTACTAAGACCTTGGAAGAAAATAAAAATGTAATTGGTCATTTTCAAATTGCTCAAGTACCAAATCGAAATGAGCCAGATACAGCAGGGGAAATAAATTACGACTATGTTTTTGAAACACTGAAAACGTTTGGCTATAATGATTGGATTGGATGTGAATACAAGCCAAAAACGACGACCGTCGAAGGGTTAAATTGGATTTCGAAATACAATGTTAAATCTTAAATATATACAAATATGCATTTTGAAAATTGTTTATGGCTATGTTTGAAAAAACCCAAAAGACAATATTTTTTCAAAAATACAAAAAATATTTTTAACTTCTGTATGAACTAAATGAAAACTGAATTTTAAAGAATAAAGATTGCATTTGATCAAGTGATTTCTAAAGTAAATTACAACTTTTGTATAAATAAAAGTGTATTCATTATTATTATTAATAGCGTTGTTGTACACTGCGACCAGTTATATCAGTTTTATTATATTATTTCATTAGCTATTCCAGCGTTTTAAGCAAAAACTATATTAAGCTAATGAGTCTACAAGTTGGGTAGGTGAAATCTTTATGCTCTGGCTTGGCTTATGACCAGTGCTAGGCTGCTAATTAGTTAGCGGCTAAGGGACGGAATACATTGCCCATCTTAGTCCTACTTTCGTATACATATATGTATGTACATATATATATATATCCATTTCCTTTCTTCGGCAAGTGGGAAGCTTTCGTCAAAGATATCAACATTGTATAGAAAACTTTTCTTATGCCTCGCTCTAGTTCAATGCCGCCCTGAGCTTTTCTCAGTTTTTTTTTTAACTTGCGAAAGGCGGGCCTATTAAAATGAAAGTTACTAGATCTACAAAAGAGACTCCAGCTGGCATGGCAACTGCGGTTTCTTCTTTCACTTTTTCCTCCTCTCTCTGACGCTTAGAATATTCAGCAGTCGGCCATGACCGAAAATTCCGTTCTTTTTGCAATATTGATTTTATTTATTTATTATATTTATTTTACATTTTAATTTTGCCTCTTTAATTTTTAAACGTAATCTTTTTTTATATTCTGTTGTAATTTTATGTATTTTAAAATTATTAGCTTGGGGCTGTAAATATATAAAACAGATATATTCCGATCAATTTAAATCTAGTTACCAAGCTTCAGTGATTTTTGTAAAATCGAAGAGTTTGACAATTTTAACCAAAAAACTTACACAGAAGCTTAGCATTTCTAGTTGTACAAGCAATGTCTTACTTTTTATAGTAAAGTAATAAACATTTTTAAGGCTAAATGCTAAAAATGAGTTCAAATGGCACCTCTATAGTTTTCGTTGTGTTCTATTCTACTGTTTCAAAAATCTGCAACCTATTTGTGTATAAGTTATTCGATAACGGTCGACAAATATATCGATTGTTAATATATGTTTATTGAACAAACGGGATCGGGAGCGTCACAGCTTGCATATGTATATTAAATGTTCGGCCATTATTCCGTGTAAATGTTGTGAGAGTGATAAAAAAGCTGCATTGAAAAGATGATGTTCTCAAAGGCATGCACATTAAATTAGTTAATATTTGATGCATTTGCTGTTTTAGTTGAACTCCTAATTACATTAAGTTTCAATTGGCGTGCGACAGTCGTTTTTTATTATATTTTTAGTTCAGCAGAAGTGTGAAGTGTGTTTTAGCGAAATTAAAATTATAATCAGAACATAACATTCCCTTGTGTGCGGCAGGAAGCAACGAGTCGAGTATGTTTAGTATTAGTGAATTGTGCTGCATGTTTTGCTGCCCACCCTGCCCCGGACCGATTGCTGCCAAACTCGCTTTCCAGCCACCTGAGCCGACCTACAAACTGACGCCAGCTGATGACACAAATATCAAATACAATTTACAGCTCTACGATCGTGCCGAATGGCAATATTCGGAACGTGAAAAATCCAAAATCGAAGCGTTCTTCACACGAACATCGCGTGGCAATTTGATAACGTGCACTTATGTCCGTTGCAGCAAAAATGCAAAATATACTCTTCTATTTTCACATGGAAACGCTGTCGATTTGGGTCAGATGAGCAGCTTTTATTTGACTCTCGGCTCACAGATCAATTGCAATATATTTGGCTATGATTATTCGGGTTATGGGATGAGCGGTGGGAAACCCTCGGAAAAAAATCTCTACGCAGATATTGAAGCTGCTTGGCAAGCAATGCGGACAAGGTAATTACTTTTTTAGTACGTATAAAATAAACAATACTTATGCGATTGAGTATTTGTCTTTAAAGGTTAAACATTAGTCCAGAAACCATTATTTTGTATGGCCAAAGTATTGGAACTGTTCCAACAGTTGATCTCGCCTCTCGTCACGAAGTTGGCGCAGTTATTCTTCATTCGCCGCTGATGTCGGGTCTGAGAGTCGTATTTAGGAATACGAAAAGAACCTGGTTTTTTGACGCTTTCCCGAGGTAAATGCGACCAAAAACAAATAAAATATTATCTAAAATTGCATTATTTTCGAAACACGCAGTATTGATAAGGTCGCTAAAGTAAAGTCGCCAGTTTTGGTTATTCACGGAACGGATGACGAGGTCATTGACTTTTCTCACGGAATTGGTATTTACGAGCGGTGTCCGAAGACTGTGGAGCCCTTTTGGGTAGAGGTAATTTTGTGCTAAATATTTACTTAATATTTCAGAAGGTGGAACTTAATATCTTTTTCCTTAATTCTGAAGTAGTTTATTTCTTTATATATTTCAAACGCTCGCTCGTTGGAGTTGTTTAACACGTTGGTATTGTTCTAGAATTCGTTGATGTTTTGCTTTTGTTTTATCGTTATTGCTTAATTTATTTGTTATCGATCTTTAGTTACATTGTACGATTACATTGAAATCCAACTGCGCGACGCAACCGAGTCTGTTTATTGCAATGTGTCATTTGCTCATTGCTATATGTTTACTTTGCTTACATCAATAATAATTTGTCCTTCAAATATCGCCTAATAAAACTTCTCGCGATAGCATGAGTTTTACAGCTGAAGTCACCTAATGCTAAGCTAGCCCAGAAAATGCTAAAATTTCAAATATCTTGTAATTTCACAATTTTGAGAAAAAAAGTAAATAATCTCCCACCCAAATTGCGAAAACTTATACTTATTCTTAAGCTAGATAGATTACTGATTGGTCATGTCGAATGCTGACAACCTCTTTTACATTGGTCCTTTTTTTCTTGATTTGGTTGGCGCCAGCAATTATAATGTTGTCTTGACTTTGTGTGTCTTCTGCGATCTGTTGAGGTAACCACTCAAACCATAAGTACTGATTTGCTTTATACGATTATGTTGGCTCACTTTTTTAATTTTAAGCTGTGGGATTTTCAATACTGTCCTTTTTTTGACCAGAGCAAATTCCGCAGTAGAAGAAGAGAGGCTTTATTTGTAGAGTTTGTCCTCCGCATCTGAGGCACCATCTGTTTGGTTTCTCAAATTTTGACTCTACATCTTACGCATTCCCCTGTCAGCATCCAAAGGGGCTAGACTTGAAGCAGAGATCAACCTAATATAACCGGATTGGCCTCTATGGCAAAGAACACAATAAGCCATCAACTGGGAATCGAATAAGGTCATCTGCGACAATTGAGCTGATCAAAGGCATCAGGTCCCAGACAAAGCATATATTTCGTAGGCATATTTAATCAGAAACAACAAACAATTTATAACCATGGGAGCAATTATATATGTAAAATACTCATCGGTCTCCAGACACGACTAGCTAATCGGCTAGGTATAACAATTAGCGGAATCTGTTGATTTTGGACAAGGAGGATAATTCTGCAGATATATCTTAGCGTTATGTCGCGCCTTCGCAAGTGAAAGATGTAGTATCCTAGGCATACATGTTATCAACCTGAGGGACTTGGAAACCCTCAACCCGGTAAAAGTGCTTGGGTAATAATAATAAATGCCTTCAATTAGCAGTTGCCTTGCATTCATTTGATTTGCTCGCTTTATAGCCAAGTGATTGCTCGGATATGGGCCTGTCGCCCGTGTATTCTACGTATTCTAAGTATATTTTCCCGATATAAAATGCAAATATCACCGTGCTCAGATATCTTTCTGCCATTTCTACTTGCCTTATCTAAGCCTAATCTGGCCTTGAGTTTTCACTTCGGTTTCAGACATGTAATTTGAAATTTAACAAAATCTATCTTTCTCTATTTTTTTTTACAGGGAGCTGGTCATAATGATGTTGAACTGCATCCCCAATACTATGAGCGGTTGAGAAAATTTCTGTCCGTGGAACTGATTAAATGACAATTAAAGATCAATGTCGAGGGATGTGCTTTTAATAATACTTCAGAAGGAGCAACTAGTTCCAATCCTTTGGCAGCCAGCTTGAAACTCACTCAAAAACCTCAGACGACATCAACAACAACAGAACATGAATCTAATAACAAAAACAAAAAGCCTGATGATAACGATGGTGAGTAGCACAATAATAAAAAAGAAAAGAAAACTAAAAACTACAGATGTTAAATAAATCATACAATATTATTTAAATATCTTACTGCTTAAATCGAAAAAAAAAGAAATTTCTAATCATTGCCAAATTTTAAAATGGAAGATCATTGTAATAAATTTCGAAAACGATTGCTGATGATCTCTTGTGGAGGCTGAGCAGAGGATTTGCGAATCGTCTTTACTCTCTGTTCATCTGTCATTGCTCTAGTGTCAAAGGAAGACTTAATCTAGTAAAAATATTTTTACCTTCGACTAGTTTTTTAATTTGAAGAAACAAGTTAAATGTAAAACTCGAAATTTTAGTTAAAAACACAAATCTCCAGCAAAATATGTGCAATTTTAGAAACGATTTTTTATGATTTTTTGGCTAACTTTAGAAGTTATTGATAAAGAAACATACATAAAAATACATATATCGATAAATATAAACCTAATATTTATCAAATCTTTACAGGTCTTTCAGCCTCCAGTTCGACATCAATTAAAGATCTGGCCGAAAAGTTTCTCTAGCAAAAAAAAATGGGCCTAACCTCCTCGGCCCAACAAAAGTATTCTTTGCAACTATCAAATAGCAGCTATACAAAGCGACTTGAAACTATAGAAACCAGCCGAAATCAACCTGAAAATAGCTCTCCCCAATACAATATTATAAAATCCGATGAGATGATTGTGGCTACATTTAAGCAAATAAATAATCCTGCTCCCACACTCCCCATACACTCTCCTCATTCACCTGTGCATCCGAGTTCAAATTCCAGTATTCAGCAAAATAAACTTTCTGGTCGGTATATAAATAATAAAATAGTTCAACAAAAGTCTGCTAACAAATTACTTAGTGCTAAACAATTGACTGAACACAAAACACCACATTTCAGTGTAAATGAAAATGCAAGTGCAAATGCGAAGGAAAGATCACCATCAATCACTACACACTCAAGTATAACATGTAGTTGTATCAAATCACCCAAGTACGATAAGACATTTACCCAAAAGGAAACCAAATGTGTTGACTTCAAAAACGTTTCGGCAACTAATTTTATAGTTAAGGATCAGATGTCGCCGAAAGAGAAAAGAAATACGCATCAGCGGCAGCTACTCAATATAACACCATCAACACAATCAACAAAAAAAACATCAACTAGTGATTTCAATTTGAAAATAATTGTACCAACTGTTGCATCCGATGTTAACCAACAACAGCAGCAACAACAACAATTGAGGCCTTTCTTCGGAATTGAAGACAATCATAATGCCAGTCATCAGTTCACAATCAAAACAAGTAAATCGGAGCAGACTTCACCAAACATGATAGGCGGCATTAATCAAAAAAAGTCGAGTTTTTCACATGGCAGCAATAAAAGAAGTACTGATTCCTTGCACTATGTTTCATCAATGGATCCGTGGATAAAGAAAAAGGATGATTTGGAAATTAATAGTTTCAGCGAAGCTGACTGGGAAATTGCGGCGGATCCTTGGATTAAACGTCCAATAGATTCGTTTGGAACAGATAAATCAGCGCATTCTAATGAAAGAACACTAGAAAATGCTTGTACAAAAGATGACTTTATGGTGGAGACAACAAGCAAACGATCTTATTTGAAACCAAATATGCACAAACAGAAATTGTACAGAAATGAAGAATCCATACTCTCTGCGCCACCATCTCCCCATTTAATTACCAATTCAAATAATAGTTGCACCATCAATCAATTGCCGCAACAAAAGAATTTGCCAACGAAGTCTGCCAGTTTTTCACCGGCTCGTGGTAAACAATTTCTAAATCCATTCGAGGACACATTCAGCTATAGCAATATCAAAACACTTTCCGTTCCATCCGATTATGATGACGATCAGTCCAAGCCCAATAAAAATCTAACTGTGAACAATTGCAATAAATTGCAGAATAGGCATAGCTTTTCCTCAATATCAAAGCAGTCGCGCGAGGAGCTCCAGTTAAACATTCGTCGTCTATCCGAGCAGATGGCCCAAACAAATCTTGTACAATTCTCATTGGACGATTGCAATGTAAATAATATGGTAGATGATACAGAAAGTTTCTACCAGGAAATACCCGCGTCAACGACAGAATTGCATACAATGGAGAAGACAGGTTATAAGACGATATTGAAATTCAAGGAAAGTTTTCAAACATTTAAGCACAACAATCCCAAAGTTTCCACAGTTCTGGGAAAGACAAAAGTCTACATTAGACATCAAAAGCCGAAACCAATGCCAGAAACCACCTGTTAAAAAACTATTGTTCAACATTCAAATAACAACAAAACAAACAAAAAAAAAACATGAAAGAAAAGCAAAAGAAAATTGAGAACTTGGATATTCGTGTCCTTATATTCGAATCAAAATAAGTTACATAAGTATACATACAAATGAATGAATGAGAAGCAAGCAAGTTTATCAAACATTTTTTATTTGAGCCTGCAAGTAAATATGCATTTATATTAAACAATAGGAATGCTCTTCTACATTCCCAAAAAAAAAATAAATAAATAAAATACAAACGTGTTGTTTTTAAGTTGTAGGCTGAAATGTATTTGCAAACAAAATGTTCTAATGTATTATTTTATTGTATTAATATAATTTCGTGTAAATCACTTAAATTGATTGTAATAAAATCATATATACATATATATAATTATAAAATTCTCTTTTCGTAGATTTTTATTAGCATCGTTTTGTTTCTTCGGAATGAGAATGCGAATGCGTTAGTTGTTCCAATGGGATTCATTGCTTGACTTTTTTTTAATCATTTTTAACCTTAGTGCCGAGACTTTATTTAGCTGTTCAAAGTACAAGTCGAAGTAAAATGCCAGATATCTGCCTTCCAAATGTGAAAATTATTTATAAATTAACAGCAGTCAGAAATGTGGCAGTCTTAGCAGAGCAGTTGAAAGTTAACATGCTTGCTTACAGTTTGACATTCGTTTTATATTCACTAGTTCACTATGTACGCAAACAAATAGAGCGCATAGGGGAGAAGCGGATTATTACCTTTACTAATTATTTGCATACTATTATTAACAGCTTGTTATTTGTAATGATTGTTTACTTTTTCGCAATTAATATTGTAGTGAGTTTTCTCTTAAGCAGATACATACTCTGTTATTCATTTTATTTTACAGAGCCAGTTTTAGCATAACAGTTGGAGTTAACATAGCATGTTATTAGTTTGACATTTCTCCTACATTTATTTATGTTAATGTTTTAACGGCATATACGCAAACATATAGATCATTTAGGGGAGATCGAATGTCATCCGCGGTAGGAAGCTTGATTAAATACAACAATCATATTATTTGATATGCTTGTTTATTGGTCGGCTACTGCAGTAAGTGCTACTATTAAGCCGGTGCATATGTTGTTATTTTTTAACAGATAACTATGTTAACTATAATGGAGTATGACATTCGACTTACATAGTAATGTTTTTTTCTGTTAGGTAGGTGCACGCCCTGTTTACACTAAACAGACAACTGCTTGGTGCTATTAACCATCTTACAGCAGTTTTAACTAACATTAACAGTTAAAATACATATCTACTGTTTGTCTTGCATTAAAGGAAGCTAATGATTACGCGAAATTTTGGGCAAACAAAATTAAAATGCACAATATTATAAATTTAATATTAGCGTAACTATAATGAATAAATGGGATTTTCTTGAGCTTTCGGCGCTTCAATAGTTAATCCGGAATCAAGTATATTCTATGATATTAAGGCTTTATCCGTGTTTTCAAAAAAATTCGCTTGCAAAATTGAAATATACTTTGTTTGTGGAACTTAAAAACAAAAGATTCCGTTGTCTCGCAACTTAATTCAACTTAACTTAAAATTAATTGATAATAAAAAACTCCATATAAAAAATAGGTCGCCAAATATTTCGCGGGGGGAAATTTGACGGCATTTGTGGATTTAGTTCAAAATGCTTTTTAAAATGTTATATATTTATATATACATACAAATTTAAACTGGCGAATTGATTTTATGCAATTTCAAAATGGTTAATGGAATGGAAAATTTACCTTAGAGCTAAATACATGTTTCTATATGTATTTGGTAAGTGGTGTGTGTATATACAGTACATATATATGTGCGCTGATCATTGTTTATAAAGTGGAAATCGGATCGACACTTTAGTGTCGTGGTGGTCCGTAGGGTGGCAGTGGTGTAGACTGTTGTGCATTGGAGCCTCCGTTTGGCTCCATTTTATAATTGTTCATCATCTCGTGCGGCATTCCAACCATATTGGCTGCACCGGATGGCGAGGGAATGCCTGATATGGGCCAAGCATATGGATTCTGCCCAGCCCTGATGACGGCCAAGAACATCGAATGTGGCATCGGCGCCTGTACCTGTCCATGTTGTTGTTGTTGAGATGCTGTTGGAGGCGTCGGATAAAAGTTGAACTTATTGCCTTGAGTGTTAAGCGATGGCGTCGGCAAAATTATTGCATGCGAAAGCTACTGTTTATCATTGCCTAGATCAGGCAGCTGCTCCGGCCGTACCTTAGAACGCATTTCGTTGCAATTGTAGCCACTCTTGTACCAAGTGCGCACCTTCTTCTCACCTGCTGCTCCAGGCGATGGCGGCGGTGTAGACGAGGAGTTGGCTACCAATGCCAAACTTTCTACGTTGCGCTCCTTTTGTGGCGCCACTTGCAATTGGTCAGTGGTATTGTAATGCTTTTGATTGTTCGATTGGTTGTGACTGATGCCGTTGCCATATATGCGCATCTGCTCGTTGGGATTGGGAGCAGTTTGCATCTGCGACATGCGCCTATGCATATTGGAGCCCGTTTTGTATAAGTAGTGTTGTGCACCCAACTGGGCCTCGCTGCAGCGCGTTGCGATTGTCCTGGAGACGCTGCTGGTGGTGCAGTGGTTGCTGCTGTTGGGCGGGTGCAGCATCAGCGGCGGCAGTGGTGGTGACGGCTGCTGTGGCCGCTTGGCCTCCTTGCGCATATCACTCCAGCTATCATACTCAATATTGCGGTAAATGTAAGGATCCAGTGCTTTGGCCACTTTAAATGGAAAAGGCGCGATGCGATCGTCCAGCAGCTGACGCACACAAGAGGTCAAGCGATTGGGACACACATACAGCAACTCCAAACTCTTTTCCAGTGTTATTAAGTTATTCGACGCCATATCAAAGGCGCGCGACGTGGATGAGCGCGACAATGATGATGCAGATGCTGCTGCTGCTGCAGCGTAGTCTGGCACATTATTGTTGTGAAAATAGCACAGCTTGGAGTCCTGCAGTATGCACTTGGTATCCTCGGGCATATCCAGATGAAAGGTGCGCCCATCGCGACAGTTAATGCTCTTAACGTAGCCCCTCGGGTCCATCGCCACCTGATAGTTGCCCAAATTGAAGGTATGCGGACGCAGCATTGTCTCAACGGCATAATTGACATCGGGCTGCTTGAAGAGCATCTTGTAAAGCAATTTAAAGCTTATTGCCTGGCAAATGGCCTCATCTTGAATGTAGCTCAATTTGAAGACGGAATCGAAATGACCATCATTATCGTAAAATAGCTGAAATTTGTCCCGGTAGCTCTTGTTATACGTAATAAATGAGCCCAAATTGTACGGCTCCAACAAGACAACGTTGCGACGATACATGCAGCAAAGGGCGCGCAGCTCCACTAAGGTGCCATATGTCTCGGGCTTAGCCAAATCCAGCAAATAACTATCAAAATCGCCTTGCACATCCTTTTCGAAAATGCGGCGCTTGCGTGTCATAAAGCGCACGCACTCCAATCGGACCTCATAGTGCAGCATTTGGATGTCGTACATCTGCTCGGCTATAACTCGGAAAAGGCATGATGCATCCCTGGCCATGAGCTTGCGGTATATGGAATGGCTCGCGAGAAATTTGTCGTACGGATGGATAGAATGACGGCTTCCATGAGTAATCGAACGCTTCAACTGCATGGCCATGTTTCACTTTTGAGCAATGTTTGCTGCTATTTGCCAGAAGCAAATAATTTAAGCACTCAAAATCGTTATTAACCCACAAAACTTCCAATTTAAATTGTTCGTTAGCCACTTTTTTTAGCGGAGATGGATTTGGGGCAACACACGTATTAAGAGCAAGATATATGTACGTGTACACAAATATTTAAAAAAAACGAAGAGCGTTTTTCCTTTTTGCTTTTATTCCTTCCCCGGAACTTCAGATGTATGTATGTATACTAGAACGTATGGCAACTTGCGCGCTTTATTTATTTATTTTTAATTTATTAAGCCAGAACATTTATTTTTTCGCTTGGGTATTTGAGAAATTGCTTAAGCCGAGGTATATAAAATATACTTTATAAAAATATACATACAATATATATATTTAGTATTTATACACTTTCAAATTTGATGCCAAACAGCTTTTAGGCTGAGTGTATTGAGATCTATTTGAATTTTCACTGGCGAACAAGTTGTCATATTTCATTATCGCCTTAAAATATTGACATATATTTACATCACATTTACTCTTCATATCTTTATGACCCATTCCATCTGTCTTCATTTCATTTTTTGTTTACGCACAAATTTTTTAATCAACTGACTGCTGCTAATACTGATGCTGATGTTGTCTGTGCGAACAGCGTCCCACTAATTCTCTAAGCCTCATAAACTTTAAATAGCTAAATTGGCATCACTTGCGTGCGTACAGCATTCGATAATTTATCGAATCCGTGACTATTACTATCGGTGAGTGCGGCTTGTATGTGTTCCTTTCATATGCATGTATGTAAATATACAGATTTGGAAAAAACGAGGAATTGTTAAACCATTTGTAAATACTCCAATTTAATATGGGAGTACCCGCATTCTTTCGATGGCTGAGCAAAAAGTATCCGTGCGTCATTATCGAATGTAATGAGAACAAGGTATAGTTAATTGCTAACGACCATAAACACGCTTTCCATTAACCGGAAAAAATTCAGCAAGTAGATCCGGACACTGGAAAGAATATCTACGAGGATGCTACGTTGCCCAATCCCAATGGGGTTGAGTTTGACAACCTCTATCTTGATATGAATGGCATAATACATCCCTGTACCCATCCCGAAGACAAACCGGCACCCAAAAATGAAGAGGAAATGATGATTGCTATTTTCGAGTGCATTGATCGACTTTTCGGCATTGTTCGTCCCAGAAAACTTCTCTATATGGCCATCGATGGCGTTGCGCCCAGAGCGAAAATGAATCAACAAAGGTCCCGAAGGTTTCGCGCTGCAAAAGAAGCAACCGAAAAGCGTTTGGAAATTGAGCGCATTCGAGACGAACTTTTAACACGAGGTAAGCAGTAAGTGTGTATGTGTGTGTATATGCATGTATGTGTATGTGTTTGTTACATATCCCAGCAGCGAAAAAAATCAATTACGAATTCAATACGTGAAATATACTAAAGTAATCACTACATGCTGAATTATCTGCAATGCAGTCGTAAATGGAATACTATACGACTTCATATACCAAGATATACTATTATAAATCAAAATGTATTTATAGATATATGTTTAAAGTATATAGAAAGTATATATACAATTTGAAGATGGATATAATAATTTTAAAATTAAACATATATATTTTATTATTCAATATACGAGTTGCATAGCCCATAAAAACACTGTGCATACTAAGTGGTTAGATAGTAAAAGAGATAAAAAAAGAAAGGTTAGTGCTTTACTTAAAAGCTCCCGCATACAAGAGCATTATTAGGTAATGAATTACAATGTTTGCATACAGAATGCCTTCTGTAATGATAGGTCATTCACTAGTTCGCTGCTAGGTGTTTATGTTTATACAGTTTCCATAACACACAAAAATCATAAATTATCTACGATGAGAAAGAACGGGTAAATATACTTTAATCGCCTTATCTTTCTATGGAAGCTATTAAATATAGTAATCAGATATTGATGATTTTTTAATGGACCATATTGATATGGTTTTATCGAACCGGCTAGTGATGCTGATATGAAGTATACGTAATTAATTAATATAATTAGTAAGGACAAAATTATAGCTACCGAGCTTTGACAACTGTACATATAAAAAAAGTGTTTTGATAAAGGAAAACTTTTTTCGAAATAGACCCTTGAAACTTGGAACTTATCACGCCCAACTCCGCCGCCCACTGGCCCACAACCCTAAAAATGTTAGAGGTATATCTTCCGCAGGTTTGTAGTTAGAGCCAAGTTTTATAGGTATATTACTGGTAGCCGCCTTTAAGAACCGATAAAAACGTTTATAGCCACGCCCACATCTGCGCCCATAATCGCCAAAGTCAATATTTTGGAAAGTGTAAATCGATAAATCCGTATATCTCCAATAATTTGTCACCAAACGTAGAAGGTAACTTGCTGGTAGCCTCTTTTAAAGACTGGCATATACATTTTCAGACCACGCCCTCATCAGCCGCCTCCAAGAACTTTGACCCTTGAAATCTGAAATGCGCATATGTTCCACAATTTGTAAGCTAGAGTCACCAAATTTTAGAAAATATGTTACTGGTAGCTCCCCTAAGAAATCTATATAAAATTGGATAGCCACGCCCACTCCGACTTCCCAAAGCGATGTGTTTCACACGATTTGAGTCACCAAATTTCAAAGGCATTTTGGACCACACCCAATCCCGCCCCCACAATTCCCCAAGCCCATATCTCCCGTAACTTAAGAACTACAGTTACCAAACTTGGAAGGAAGGTTACTGGGAAACTCTTCCAACAATTTTTTTTTGCCCGTCTAAAAATTCACAAAAGCGTATATCTACCGTAATTTTAAAGGCAAACTTGGATGGTAGATTACCAAAAATCTTCAAATATCGGCATATCTTGGCTACAACCAACCTGTTCTATATGTGATCAGCTGGTATTACTTATGGTTTCAAAGTATTTCGCAGTCGGTTACGCCAGACTCTTTTTTTTTATTTATTTAATTTAATATAATTTTTGGAAGTGAATAACGAGAAAAATGTAATGATATCAATTTTAATTTAAGGACGGACGTTATTGGCATGGGTTCTTATTAAAGCCTTTATGTTCTTTTGTTTTTTCAGGCTGCAAACTACCGCCGGAAAAGGAGAAGGGCGAACATTTCGACTCGAACTGTATTACGCCCGGAACACCTTTCATGGACAGATTAAGTAAATGCCTACATTACTATGTACATGATCGCCTGAACAATGACCCGGCTTGGAAAGGAATCAAAATTATATTATCCGATGCCAACGTGCCCGGCGAAGGAGAACACAAAATAATGGACTACATACGGAAGCAGCGTGCACAGCCGGATCATGATCCCAACACTCACCATGTGCTTTGTGGGGCTGATGCAGATCTGATAATGCTTGGGCTGGCGACTCACGAGCCTAACTTTACCATAATTCGTGAGGAGTTTCTGCCTAACAAGCCACGACCATGTGACGTTTGCAATCAATTTGGTCACGAAATGGACAAGTGTGTTGGACTAAGTGCCGTTGGCTCCACTAATATAAATAGTCCACCCGATGTTCCAATTGGAGCCGAAGTGAAATTCATATTTGTCCGATTGAGTGTGTTGCGAGAATATCTGAGAAAAACTCTCGAAATGCCCAATTTACCGTTTAGCTATGACTTTGAGAGAGCTCTAGACGATTGGGTATTCATGTGTTTCTTTGTGGGCAACGATTTCCTACCTCATCTACCCAGTTTGGAGATCCGAGAGGGAGCCGTCGATCGATTGGTTGAATTGTACAAGAAATGCGTTTATAAAACCAAAGGATATTTAACCGACTCGGGTGACGTCAATTTGGACAGGGTTCAATTAATCATGACGGACTTGGGCAATGTAGAGGATCAAATATTCAAGGATAGACAACGAAGGGAACAGCAATACAAGGCCAGACAGAAACGGGAAAATCACAAGGCTATGGAACAGAGCCCTTTTGGACCGACGGCAGTTGGACGAAATAACCCCGCTGCAGATCAGATCACGAATTATAAACAGAAAGCAGCTGCTGTACGAATGGGATCAAATGATTCACAGGCCACCAAACGCTCGAGTGCAATTGCAAATTTAGATGAAGATGAGGAGGAGAATAACGATGAAGTGCGACTTTGGGAGGATGGATTCAAAAACAGATATTACGAATCGAAATTTGATGTGGGTTTGGTCAATCTTCAATTTCGTTATGCTGTCGCACTGCAATATGTCCGGGGACTCTGTTGGGTTCTCAAATATTACTATCAAGGCTGTGCTTCCTGGAATTGGTATTTTCCCTACCATTATGCGCCTTTTGCTTCCGATTTTGTAAACATACAAGGCCTGTCGACGACATTCGAAAAAGGCACAAAGCCGGTAAGCTTACAGAAAATAATAATTTACTGGTTTAATTTATAGTATTTTATTTTCCTTATACTTGTATAAATTTGTTTTTTTTTTTAATTAAATGAATATTTTAATTCGTTTATTTTAGTTCAATCCTTTGGAACAGCTAATGGGTGTTTTTCCAGCAGCTAGCAGCTCGCATGTTCCGGAACCATGGGCACAGCTAATGTCCAGACCCGTAAGTAATAAACCTCAACGATTTTTAATCTGTTATTTGCTGTGATATCATACAAAACACATATATTTCTTATCCTAATGTGGTTATATTATTTTTTTCAGGACTCCACCATAATTGATTTCTATCCAGAAGATTTCAAAATTGATCTTAACGGCAAAAAGTTTGCTTGGCAAGGAGTTGCCCTGCTACCATTTGTTGATGAAAATAGGCTTTTTAAGGCACTCGGACCTCTCCACATCCAGTTAACCGACGAGGAAGGTAAGTTTTATTTTTTGAACGGATTCACAAGAAATATACAACTTTTTAAACTTAATAGTTTTGGAAATTATGGAAGTGTCAATTTTTGGCAGCTTCTTACTGACTATTCTACGTTTCATAGTCAGTTATCAAAAGCTGAGGTTTTAAAATTTTCTAGCGAAGCCCTGTTGGAATGTTTTTTGTTTGTAGAAGCTATAAACAAAAATGTCTGCCGGGTGCCAAAAAATGAATCAATTAAGTTCTTCGCATAGGCCATTGTGTACTTTTTCCTTGACGATTAAAATAATTTAATCTATATTTTCTTTCGCAACATACTTAATGGATTACGATTTGGAAGAGAAGGATTGCCAATAGACACCAGCAAAATATGTAAATTTTGTTATTTTAATATCGACGAATACAATTTAACACTGTGGATTTCAGTTTTGCCGTCTCAAATCCGAAAAAGGGATACATTTCATGAGCTGTCTTTCAATTTTTTGTTGTATGAGGTTTTTCATTATCGTTAACTTTTTTCAATCTAATTAAAGACACTTAAGACACTACCGATGTATAAGTGCCTCGATCTGATGGGAGTATTGCAACATATTCTCATTTCTTACTTAATGCCAGAAGGTGTCACGTCGATGTTAACCATCCATATACTTATGGGGTGTTCCGGGTTACGAGGTGTATCAATAAGCTCACTGCGATGATTTAGGGATTTAGATCTGATAGCTTGAAGCAGTTGTCAAGTTTGGCGAATACTTAAGTATTCTTTTGTTATCAGTTTCCCATATCGTATAAATAAACGTATGCGAATTACATTTGGTTAAATTAAATTTATTAATTTAATTATTAATATTTTTTTTTATATTTATACTTATATTTGTGGTTTCCTTTTCTTTTTTTTTAGTACAACGTAACAAAAGAGGGGATAATAATTTGTACATAAGTAAATTTAGTCCTCATTTCAAGACTATAAATAAACTCTACGAAACTGGCGGCAATTCCCAATTGAAAAAGAGTCCTTCGTCATTCGATGGAATGAGTGGGACAATTTCGAATTCAGAGCTCAACACAGCGTTAAACGGGTACGTACGTAAAAAATGTAGGATAATGATTAAATCATATCTCTAGTGAGTTCTCCAAGTGAGAATTTGTAACAATATATATATATATATATTAATAAGTAAATAAAAAATATTTTTTGTTTGTAGAATGCATCAAAGATTTCTTCACGAAAGTAATTTTCACATAGATCAGCGTATTTAGTATTTGTTTTTTTTAGTTATATTTTGATATATAATATTGATATTATTCTCAATATCAGCAGTAGAACTGTGAACGATCTCATAGAACTCATATAATCGACAGAATTTCTAAAGCTCGAGCATCTTTTATAAAATACACAAATTAGAAATCTTATATTGTAGAACCACCAATGAGCTGGACACATTTTTTTGATTTAAAAGCACATTTTTCACTACAAATACATTCGAACGGCGCTTACATGATTTTAAGTGACATTCAAGTTATTCTGCTACTTTGCGAGCGGATCCCAATATTTGGCACCGTGTTACAAAAAAGAATCGCACGTTTTTCACCTTTTGAACTACCTTGAATGCTGCCCGTAAAATGTCCTCCATAAGAGTAAATTGGCGCTATTCCGTAAATATTGCTTCATAATTCTTAATTTTTTTTTTTTTTTTATATAAGAAACTTCAAAAAAAATTTTGCATATGGAGCTTTTCATTATGCGAAAAAAATGGAATGAAAGTATTATTGCCTGCGATTGTTGGACTTGCACCTATATAAACAATTGAATCAATAATCAAACAATTATTAAATATATTAAATCCCAGTTGTAGCAGAGTTAAACATTCTGGGAATATATTTGGCAGTGTTCATAATAGAGAGGAAGACTATTTATGCCTCGCTATAGTTAAGGCGCCTTCAGTCTTTTTAAGTTGAGAAATATGTCAGACTGAGTTAAAGTCATTAGCAGAAGGAGACTTTTGCATTAGAGTAAAGTCTGGCCAACAATGGAGTTTTAAAGTTTAGCTTAATTGAAACAATATAAGCCCCTTCAGCACAATATTTTATATTTTTCTTAATACAATTTTTAGAGCTATGAAAACTGTGCAGGGAAGTATTACAATAAATCAAAATATTGATTACTTTGACCACGTTTTGCATGATGTAAGTGCGCAATAGAATTGGAGAATTTCAATATGGTAAATTGTATATTGACCGTGAATGGAAATAGTAATTAAAGAAATTATAATTCAGTTTGTTCTAAAAATTCTGTAACGAATGGATTTACCCAATATAATATATTTATTTTAAACATATCAATGGAAATGCATTAAAAAAGCCTAATTATTAATAAATAATTGTCAACAGCATATTTAACATTTAACTTGGGTGGTAAATGATCATCATGGATATCATTGGGTATCGTAAAGTTTTATACACACTATATTTTGTCATAAAATTAGCTTGTTTTATAATTAGTTGCACACACACGACGGTGCCACTGTGGCATGCTTAATTAAATTATTTACTCAATAAAAGTGTTTATTTTTTTCTATATATTTTAGCCAATTGAAGTCGCCAATACCTGGTTTGCCTGACATTATGAATAATGAAGTTGTAACAACTGTTTTCATGGACCCACAGTACGATGAGAACTACATCTTTTTAGCCAAAAGGCTGCCCAACGCCGTGGATCCTCCACAAGTTATACAAGCGAACAGTCATAAGAATGGACCTGTTATCGGTAAAACAAAATTATTATTTAACAATATATTATTCAAGGTAAATATGTAAACATATTTTTGCTGACTACGGACGGACTGAAAAAGTAACAGTGCTCTTTTTTTTATGTTAAGCTAAAAAATACTACAGAAGTAACCGAAAGTCTATTGTATTGGCATATTTAGCAACTACTATTTTCTTATATACATCTGTATCTGTGCAATTCGATTTGCCTATGTTAAAAATGGAATTCCTTTTTCATTCAATGTGTATTTTTATAGGTAGCTACTGTGTATCCAAACATTTCTAAATCCTATTTTAAATTTCATCTTCTTCTGTTCTCATCTTATACACTAGGTTAGGTTAGGTTTTAACGGCCACTTAGGCCAGTTTTAACCCGTTGTGATACCGTAGATCTCAAAGAAAGAGTGCTAGACAGAGAAATTAATAGTAGAAGAATAAGAAGACTAAACTGCCAAAAAACACTAAGCAACCACACGCCTGCAAGCCGACTATCTTATACACTATAAAAAAAAGCAATAGACAATCCCCTTAAAACAAACACTCAAATCAAATCAATCTTGCTTAACAATCAAAGCAAGCCTCTTTTATCTCTGCAAATCCGCCCAAATCTGTTTAACACCCTTGGGCACAATGAACAATTTACGATTTATTTGTAATGTACATAAGGTGGACATTATGTTCATTTCTGAAATTCTTCCTAATTTAAATATTCACCATCCAAATAAGGAATAGGGATAAGCAAAGCACTGCCAAAATATATATTTAGATTTAAATATTTACCATTTCAACCCAAGTGATTGCAATTCTAGAATAACCTTAACTTTCCGATAACCAGCATAAGGAGGTTAGCGAAATTTTTGTGGGCATATTATTTGTTCCCATATTCCAAGCTTTTAAAATATAAAAGATGTGTCATTAAATGAAGTTTCAGTCAAATTTCAAGTTGTATATTTGTTTTTCTTGGTCAGAACAAAGATTACCATTCAGTGAGGACAATTTGGAGCTAATACTTTTTGAATTTTCGTGTTATAAAATTGAAAAAAGATTAAACAAAATATGCAGAGCTCAGATAGTAAAGTCAAAAGTCCAGTAAACTGGATAAGTTTTTCTTTTTTCAAAATTAAAAACAATATATTTTTCTTCTGACTTAGGCTTCGGAAACAGTTCGCAAAGGGCTTACATTCCTCCTGGCGGTCAACGGCTGTTAACATCCAGCATGAGAACGCAAAGATTCGACAATGGATATCAAAATAATGGAAGAAATGGTGGAAATTACAATTATCCCCCACCCCAAGGTAAATTAAAAACAATGCACATTTAATTAGAATGCCGGAGAATATCTCTTAGTAAATCACTCTCGAAAAAGTTCAAGTAAAAATTATAAGAATCGCTCAATTATTTCGTTAATCGTTATAGGAATTATTTAAGTTTTTGCTAAACTACTGAGATTATTTTAATATATTCCAGGCAACTATTCAAATCAAAACTACAATAGGCCGTACAATCAAAGGTACCAGGATAATAATTATCAGCCACGTAATAATTATAATGGGCCAAGACATGCTCATGCTCATGCTCCATACCGACACCCAAATAGAGGAAATAATTCTCAGCACTCAAATTATCGGCGATTTTAAACGTTCATTAAATTGTAATTGTAATATATATATTGCTATCATTTATACAAATCTATTCAATTATTTTGTATCTCAACACAAAAAACATTTATTACACACATTTTATATAAAGCTGATAAATAAACATTTTAAAATCGGTGCAAAAACTATTCAAACCTTTATTTAGTTATTATTTCCTTGTACGGGTTACTAATTTGGTCACGACTTTATCAAATATAGTCGAGCTCTTCTGTAACTCAATCCGTTTATTGTAAATAAATTTTCGACCGATCGGAGAAATTCTTTGTAGTGTTTCCTAACTTGATGACTGTTTGCGTAGCGGGGCAGACTTTCCTCCAGAGTTTTTGGTTGGGGGAATGATATCCGATTTATTTCTCAATTGTAGCATACACAAAAAGACAATTTTCTTCTTTCATGTGATATATTCAACTTGTTTCTTGCAAAATAGTTAAGTTTAAGAGAGTTGCGGAAGGTGAGATCGGCAGTTCTCTGTTTATGGTCTACTTTTAGGCATGAACGCTTGCAGTATTGCAATTAATTGCGGACTCTTTCATTGGCTGCAGGAACCGGATTGACGGCTCACGGAGGTTGTTGACGATGGCGATCGGTTGCTGATTGCCCCGAACTCGCGGAAGTGGAGCAACGTGTGGTGGTCGCGGTCACACACCTTATAAGTGTCCGAAGACGCTTCTCTGCATTTAGCCTCAAGAAGCGTTAGCTTCGCTTGACGGCGTGAATTCCTCGGGCACGTCTTGATTCCAAATTGCAGGGATGCTGAGTACGTAGAGCTATTCTATGTCGTGGCGGTTTTGAGGATGGGCATGTTGTGCTTGGCAAACGTAAAGAAAAAAAAGAATGGAAAAGCAAACAAACTTATGAATTATGGTTAACTAAAAAGAAATATGCAATGATATGCATCAAATAATAGGAACTGGGAGTTATTTGCATTCTGCGAACTTATTGTCGACAGGAAGAAGGATCAGTTTGGCGACTGGTCTTTTGATGACACCGCGGGTTATAAGCACATCAACCATACGGACCATACCATCGGGGCCAGGATAGGACTGTAGAATTCGACCCATTAATAAATTATCTTCTTTAAGGATTACCAAATCGCTACTCTTTAGGTTTCTCGTCGGAAACTCCTTCAAGTATTCGTCTTTCCAAGGGAGGCAAAACTGTTGATTCAGCACCTTTATCCGTTGCCAGCGGTTTAAAATTGAGAGGGCGCCCCCTTCGATTTCTGGTTCAGAAATAGAGAGGAGAGGGCCGCCAATGAAGTGGCCTGGACTTACGGCCAATAAGTCTGTCGGATTTTCGGACATTGGGCTAATATGCCGTGAAGGCAAGCTTCAATCTTGTTCAAAAGTGTGGAGAGCTCTTCAAATGTGTACTTAAGTGAAGAGGTGGATTTGTAAAAAAGTCCCTTAAAGCTTTCCGGCTTCCAATAGCTTCCCATATGTGGAGCGCTGGAAGGATTGAAGTGCCAGGAAAAGTTTTGATGACTATACTTAGTGGTAAGAAGCGATCTGTAACTTCCAGGAAGTCACGACTAAGTATCTTGGAGGCGCCCACGAATGTTTTTCCGTCATCGGAATGCATTTTTTGAGGGCAGCCACGTCTTGCTATAAAGCGAGCAAAAGCCGCAAGGAATTTCTCAGTTGTGAGATCAGTGGAGGCTTCCAGATGGATTGCCTTCGTAGTGAAACATACGAAGACACAGACAGAACCTTTTGTGATGAGGCAAGCGTAATGTGGCGTGAGAATGTCGATCTTTCCATTGGTAGATCTCCCATGAGTGGGGATGGAGTTTCTTTCGATGTAGTAGGCAAACCTTACAGGAACGGATAGTCGATTTGACCAGGACTTTGAGCTTCGGAATCCAGTGTCTGATCGTCATCATCAATTGATGAAGGGATATTTCATGGGTAAATTGAGCCAGAAGACGGGAGAAAGGACAAGCGTAAGGAATGATGATCGGATGTTTCTCTTCATATCTAAAAGACTCAGATGCTCTTACACGACCGCAAGCTCGCATAATCCCTTTTTGGTCAATAAACGGATTAAGGTTGCGTATGCTGCTTGATGTTGGAACTGTCCTTTTATCAAGCAAGCAGTTGATTTCCTGAGTATGTGGAATCAGTAAAAGCTGAGTTTCAGCCAGCTCCTTGCTGCTGAGCTCGCTTAAGACAGGGAAGGGTATCTCTTTGCAACGCTTAATGAAGTGGAATGCACAAGCCATAACTCGGAGCGCCCTATCGAGTCTAGAAAGTCTTTCGAGAAGGTTTTGCATTGGTGGCAACCTGGAATGGTTGCATTTGACACCATGTTGTTCAACGCCCGTGTCATTCTGGTCCATTCCACCTCAGACTGTTGGTTGCCAGGTCCTTTGGACTCACGTCTCTGCTGGCCAGGTCAGCTTGATTATTTTCGGAGCGAACATGAGACCACTTAGCGGCGTCGACGGATTCTGTGATCTCAGCCAGCCTGGCTAACAAGCCAGAAAGGTTTTACATGGTGGTTTATTTAACCAAGCTAACACAATCGTTGAATCTGTCTAGAAATATGATTCGAAACGATCGGTGGGCATTTGTGAAAGGAGAGCAAAAGAACAGCGCCGCACAACTCTAGACGTGGTAAGCATATCGTCTTCACTGGCGCAACTTTGGTTTTTTCCGTGAAGAGTTGAATTGAGACCTTGTCATTGGTATCGATGCGCACATAGATTGCAGCACCGAATGCACGGTGGGAAGCATCACATAAACCATGGTACTGCAATCTTGCTTTTGGATGGAACTGTACCCATCTTGGAATGCGGATGTTTCGGAGATCCGGATAACTATGGAGGAACTCTTGCCAAATTGATAAAAGGTCGTTTGGCAAGGGCTCGTCCCTGTCAAGATCTTTGAGCCAAATTTGTTGCATGAAGATCTTCACTCGGATAAGGCGAGCCACCCTGCTAGCTACCAGTTCGGTAGGCACGAAAAAGGAGTCATCGGAAGTGGCTTGCCATCTCATCCCTAAAGTTTTTACCTTACTTGCGTAATCGATTTCTAAGAAGTCTGTACACAGTAGGTGATTCTTTGGAATATCCTTAAGCACATCGTTTGAATTAGAGGTCCACTTTCGGAGGAAAAACAGCGGTCTCAAAAGCCGTGTGTAGCTCTGCAATGAATGGAGGCTAGTTGGGAAGGGGGGTCGTCACGATGAAGGAGTGTGGTGCCCTTTGCACGTAAAACAGCTTTGTGCACTTGTGCAATCTTTGAGGTGTCCTCTTGCAAACAGTTCAAACATAACTTTTGCTGCTTTATATAAGCAGCTCGGTCCTAAACAGACATTTGCAGAAATTCCGGACATAAACGAATAGGATGATTCTTCTTTGAACATAGCCTGTCTTGATTCTGACCTTGTTTTCTAACGAGTTGACCTTAGGAAACGCCTCTTTGCGGGTAGGTCTTTGTTGGACTTGCGTGCTAGTGCTTGGCTTCATGTCCTAAATAGCTCCTAAGGTGCGGTATCGCTCCAATAGAAACGAATTGAGTTCAAGCCGTGTCGGGATTTCTGATTTATTGTGTATGGATTGCTGCCATAACGATAAAGTGAGTTTTGGGAGTTTCGAGGAACAAAGGAAGACCAGGAAACAATCCCAGTTGTTAGTTTTAACCTTGGCTACTTCTAGCGCGGCCAAGCACCCTTGGATGGTGCTCTGATGATCCTTGAGTGCACCTCCAGTTTCGTAGGATATGGATGGAAGATTGAACAGAACTTTGAGTTGACTGTTAACGAGCTATCTTCTGTTCTCAAATCTTTCAGTCAGGTTTTGCCACGCTGACTGACAGCAATCGTTTGTCAAAGAGGATTTGTCAACTATAGTATTTGCCTCACCACTAGTTTTGGCATTTAGGTGCAAGAGCTTTTCCACCGGGATAGACTGGGTTTGTCTACATAGAAGGCTGTGAAAAGGTCTCTCTACTTAAAACTTCAGTGTCTTGGAAGGCGGTAGACTGCAACCTCTAAATATCGGAGGTGCAAGCGGAACGGGCTATCGGGAATATCAATAAAATCATTCAAGTTGCACAGTTTGTTTGCTACCCTGCTCTAATTCGTATCGCTTGTATTGCTTATGTTTTTTCTTTATTGTTAAGTTTGTATATATTTTGATGTATTTTGTTGTTGGTGCCGCTGCTACTGGTTGTTTTGTTTTGTATTCTTCACATCTTAATCGAGTCCTACGTCAACGTAGTCCGCACTTGGATCGACGCCGGGGAAGCCGGTAATGAACAAGTTCTTGAGTAGATTGGATATCTTCGATTTCATCTTGGATGTCAAATCGACCAAATCAAAGTCTGCAGGTATGCAGCCATTGGCATTGGCCGTTACCTCGCGCAGCGATACATCCACACCGCCAGCACCTGGAAAACCGCCACCACCAGGAAAACCGCCAGCGCCCGGAAAGCCGGCAGCACCCGGAAAACCGCAAGCACCGGGGAAGCCACCAGCACCTGGGAAACCGCCACCACAAGGAAAACCGCCAGCGGCGGGAAAATCGCCAGCAGCAGGAAAACCGCCAGCAGCAGGAAAAACGCCAGCACACGGAAATCCGCCAGCACCGGCGAGGCCACCAGCACCCGGAAAACCGCCAGCACCCGGGAAGCCGCCAGCAGCCGTAAAACCGGCAGCACTAGGAAAGCCGCCAGCACCGGTAAAACCGCCAGCACCAGGAAATCCGCCAGCACCCGGATAACCGCCAGCACCGGGGAAGCCACCAGCACCCGGAAAACCGCCAGCAGCTGGAAAGCCGACAGCACACGGTAAGCCGCCAGCAGCCGTAAAACCGGCAGCACCAGGAAAGCCGCCAGCACCGGTAAAACCGCCAGCACCAGGAAATCCGCCAGCACCCGGATAACCGCCAGCACCGGGGAAGCCACCAGCACCCGGAAAACCGCCAGCAGCTGGAAAGCCGACAGCACACGGTAAGCCGCCAGCAGCCGTAAAACCGGCAGCACCAGGAAAGCCGCCAGCACCGGTAAAACCGCCAGCACCAGGAAAGCCGCCAGCACCCGGATAACCGCCAGCACCGGGGACGCCACCAGCACCCGGAAAACCGCCAGCAGCTGGAAAGCCGACAGCACACGGTAAGCCGCCAGCAGCCGTAAAACCGGCAGCACCAGGAAAGCCGCCAGCACCCGTAAATCCGCCAACACCAGGAAAGCCGCCAGCACCCGGAAAACCGCCAGCACCGGTAAAACCGCCAGCACCAGGAAAGCCGCCAGCACCCGTAAGTCCGTTAGCACCAGGAAAGCCGCCGGCACCAGGAAAGCTGCCAGCAGCAGCAGCATTTCGTTTCTTCTGCTGTTTGCGCGCCTTGCGCTTCGCCCGCTTCTCGAACTGGCCGAGCAGATCAAGTGCCTTGCTCCAGTGCGTTTGCGGCTCGACTAACGAACGGCCGCGTTCAATGGCCTTCGTATAGAATCTGACGGCTGCCTGGGCACGCAATTCAGCAGAATGATCGATTTCCTCATCGTTGGGTGTCTTTTCCTCGCTTTCATCTGAATTAACTGGATCAGCGCCTGGTGCCGACTTGGCCGAGTTTTCTTTATCGCCCGAATGGCCGCCAAAGGGGCATTTGCTGCCATTTTCCGGCATTTCGAAATCACTTTCGGGCACTTTGTCCCCGAACATCTCGATAAAATCCTTCACAAACTGCAATTGGGGCAGATTCAGCACCGTCGGATTTGTATTGACAAATTCAATGAAGTTTGTAGCGTGGCAAACTTTCCTCCAGAGTTTGTGGTTGGTGCGTTGATATCCGTTTTTTAATCGGAACATGTGGAATCGGACATGGAAATGTTATCGATTAGCCTAAAAATTTTTCTTTCAACGTTGCTTGTCAACCAGATTTAGACATATAGGAATGGAAAATAATCAAAAATTTGTTGTTTCAAATTTTTGTCTTAGTTAAACACGAAGTGTTCAAAAATTAGATACATTTTTAAAGCAATTTCACAGCAAAAAAGAAATCACTGTGACAGATTGTTGGCAGCTAACCAGCCAGTCTCGCAGCGATGTGCATAACAAGTGCCGCGAATTTGCGCTATCTGAAATAGGCGTTAACACAGCGCTCTGAATTAACAAATTCGTTTGACGCTAACGGAAAGCAGTTGTCAGCCCATGTGGAAGAAATTAACTCGACGTCTCAGCTATCCAAGTACGGTAGCTCAAAGTCGTGAGGGCGCCCGATTGATTGTGCGCCGTCTTCAAAAAACTGTTTTGCAAACATTGCGAGATCCCAACTTCAATATGTCTGAAACGACGTTTAATCCAAAGCCAAAGCCATCCGAGCCAGAGCCGCCGCTAATTGATAGGCAGTTCACAGCACACAGAAGCAGCAAACAGGATAGCAATTGTCGCACCTGCAACGATTTCAAGTCCTGGTCCAAGCAACAGCGTCTCATCTCCAACACGCAGGCAGCAAAGGTAATTGCGAAAACGCTCTCTGTTTGCTCTTCTCGTACTCAGGTACCGTAGGGATTAAGAGTGTATCGGTGAATTGGTCTGTCCGTCTGTCCGTTTGTATGAGCGCAACTTTTTGTGACGCTTTTAAAGCAAGAGCCTTTAAGACTAAGTTAATCGATAATAATCGATCTTTGCAAATATCCAATAATTTTAAAGATAGACTCATCAAACTTGGAAGGCAGCTTGCTGGTAACCTCCTTCAAAGATCGGCATATACATTTTCAATTTAATTTGCATGTTGGCGTTTTATGGCTAGGAAAAACATATGGCTGCCAACGAGAAGCTTAAAGTTCAGGTAGCAGCGCCAAGGGAAGACTGCCCCCTGGACAAGGTGAGTCTGGGCATATCCACTTGGAGTCTATTGCACACAATGGCAGCATTTTATTCGGACAATCCCACGGACACTGAGAAGCGGGATATGCGACAATTCTTTGATGTCCTCTCGCGCTTGTATCCATGCGAGTATTGTGCCAAGGACTTTCGTTCAGAGTATGTGTGCTTATTAAATATTGACTCTCTAACTATGATTTTAACTATTTTATTTTTTTTTTAGAATTGAGGTGAATCCAGTTAATGTGAATTCACAAAAGGATCTGGCGATGTGGCTGTGCAAGTTCCATAATCGAGTGAATGACAAACTCGGCAAACCACAGTTCAATTGCAGCACAGTAAACGAGAGATGGCGTGACGGCTGGCGTGATGGATCCTGTGATTAGGTACTTACAGTTAGCTATAACTCAAGTCCAGCCCTGACTTTGCCTCAGCGGTGTTTGTAAAATTTAAATCATATATGTTGTACCTATTCGGAAAACTTATTTACTTGTAATACTATTACGATGTAGACTCTATTCAGCTCCCGTCTTCGTTATTGAATGTTTTGTAATTTTCACATGTTTTAAAAGTTTATCCAGCGATTCAAAATTCCCCAATTTCTGTACGCATTATAGTTCTACTAAATGATTTAGAATTGTATAATTTGTGTTCTGTTTTGGTACGAAAGAAGTCAAACTGTAAAAAACTTTTATCATTCAAAATTAATGAATTTAATGCCATGAAAATAAACTTTGACAAAACCCACTGATTTCCACCCAGTGTACAGTCGTTTATAAATAGAAAAGAAAAGGAAAATTATTTTATGAACATTTTGTATCCTGGTGATGTATTATCCAAAATTTAAATAAATGTCTGCTTAGAACTTCAAAATGTGGTGTTTTCCAAATGAGTTTGAGGACTATCAGAAGAAATTTGAAAATACAAAACCATCCACGAATTTAAAGCTAACCGGATTAAGACATTTTTTTTTAAAAAGCTAATTGATTTTAGATTTTTTAAATGCAAAAATCATGTAATTAAGTAGTTAACGCAACGAATATTAGTTTGGAGACAATGGCTCGAAAACTGAACATTCTAAATATGAAGTCCCCCATTAAAAAAAAATAACAAATAAGAACGTATATTTGAGGCATGCCAGATATTATTTGGCTTTTGCTTTTCTATTCTTTTATTAAAATGCAAACCGTAAAAAAAAAACAAATGGAAAACCAATTACGTAAATGTTAAATTCAATGGAGCATTCCAAACATTCACAATGTTTACACAATGACAACTGACGTTTTTCGCATTGTCAATCAGTTGTCACACTAGGATTGACTAACAACCTGATTCCACTATCAACATTCTTGGATGTCTACTGTACGTTAACTGTACATTTCTCGTAAGGGATTACTTTGTGTACATTCGAAAATTACGTTGCGAATGTTTGAATTTCTCTTCGAGTTTTTCTGGTTTTTTTCAATGAATTTAATTAATATATTTTAATTGAAGTGGAAAATTAAACCGATTATTGTGTTTTTATTGTAAAGTATATTAGGTTCAAAAGAAAATTAAAGAAATCTATAAAATAATATAATTATGTTTGAATCTGAACTTGAAACTTAAAATCAAAATAAAATTTAAAAAATAATAAACATTTATAAGATATCTGGGAGTATTTAAGTGCAATTTGGTCAAACATTTGTTGCATGGATTAGGCTCCATCACAAGTACATGTGAAACTATTATTCATCAAATGTTGTCTTCATGATAGAAATGGAGGACTCTGAATTGATTTCATGATAAAGTCTTTTGAAATCATCGCAGAAAACTCGAAACCATTAATGCAGAGAACAATTAATAGTAGTAGAAGTAACGAAGCAATAAAATACTAATTTGGCTCATCAGCACCGCTGAATCGATTTCACCATTTATTAGTTAAGGAGGAAAGGTTGAAGAGGAAGACTATTGGTATATGTTAAATGTTTGCTAAATGTTATGTCCCCACGTTCACAATGGATTGCAACTATTTAATTATTCGCTGAAAGTATGACAACCTTTTTTATGACCTCAATTTTGATTGCTTGTCATAGCACTACGAATAAATGTAATGAAGCAATTCGGTTAAATAACATTTTAAAAAATAACATTAATTTTTTGATCGTTATATTGTTAAAATATTCAACTTGTTACCAGCTGTAATTTATCTAACGGTGTTTTTTCGATTTTGTTCTAATGCTTTGAAAAGGTGCTTAAAAATATCTTTGGGTATATTCGGAAAGCTATATTAATTTTTAGAATGTCAAATAAGAGCAGAAAGTATATTTTTTCAGTTAATTATTAAAATTAAATTTTATAAGTCTAGGGTATTTATTCCTCGGCGGAACTAGATTTCTTTTTCATTTCACAGCGGAGGGAATCAGCTTCAAAATCATTTACAAATATTTCTAAAAATATTTATTGAAATTTGTATAACATTTATAATTTAAGCCGAATATTGCTTTGTGAGTTTCTAGTTATTTCTTTTTTTTCAAAAGTTATCTTAAGCAAACACAATAGTTACAAGTTTAAGCATATTCGTAATCTTTTGCTGCTCTTGCTTAATTTTATTTAAATATATATGTATTTACATATATATCTATGTGCATGTACATACAGGTGTACATATACTAACGTCAAATTTTATTTGTGGCAGATGTTGGTTCGAATTAGGAGAGTTCGATTCTCTACCTAGCATAAGATCGCCTCTTCTAACACATTTTTTTGCGGTTCAGTGCCGAATTAGAGGCGTGCCGCTGTGCTGTCGGCAAGTAAAAAGTGAGAAAATGTGCGCCCCTACGGCTCAAAGCCAATATATATCTCTAATTACATATCTTTACACCTCTGACATCAAACATAACAGTTTGCTCTTGAAATTTATGGTTTGGAAATTATGAGCAAAGGTAATCTTCTCGCCCTTGTGCGACAGGTGGTGCAACAGCAGGCCACCGACACAGTTTAAATGTGTAAACATATAAAAAGGTAAGAAGTGTAAATACTCGATCATTCAACAAAAAGAATAGAATAATACCAATGTATATTTTACAATAAAAATGTATAATTGGTGAACACATTATAGTAAACAAATATGTGGCATGATTTGAAGCGACATGATTATTCTGTGATGCTGTCAAATTGACACTCTCGATAAGGCATAAAGTCGTCTTCCACATCATTAAGAATAAATCTTGTTATGTATATGTATTCCTTATTAGCGTTAATAGCCGAATCTATCCAGATCTTTACAGTAATTTACTATATACTATTTTATTTTTACTATATATTCTAAAAGATATTAGTTAATTATTCAAAATGGTAGGATTCAAAACACATATTAAAGTAATTGTACTTCTATAACTAGCTAACATTTGAGTGTGGAAAGTCATATATTATTTTATGTATATATTTTATGTGTATTTTAATCAACCTAATATATATTTTAGGTCAGTTAAATATTAATTTTAATATGCATAAATTTTAATTTTTATTTTTACTTAAATTGTGTTTTCCGATTTTTATACTAGCCATCATGAAATTGGAGACTCAAAAAAATATCTCCTGCGTAAGTTAATTAATTAATAATTAGTAATTAATAATTGTATGATTAGTGCTGAGCCCAATGTTTAAAAATGTTTCTGGGAATTTTGAGTATAGTAAAAACTGCAATGTAATTTTTATATTCTCTTATACTATTGAACACTATTCAGCTGAGCCATTACATTAAATAGAATACTTAAGGGTTATTCATGCACACAGATGACCTTCCTTTGCGAATCATAATTAGAAAGGGAAAATCACAATGGCTTATTAAGTACTTTTTTGCAATTATTATTCTCCAGACATGTGCATATTGCAGCAAAAACTAAATTCCATAATTAGACCTATGGGCGCAAACCGCCCATTAGTCAGATACACAATTATATATGGGGACCTGAACATTAAGTCTCTCATGGACATAGTTAATTCAATATTAAGTAAACAAGTTTACCTGCATCATCATTCCAAATCACTTGTTGAAGAGAACAAGTGATTTTACCCAGACTAGACTGCCTTCACTTTGCTCTATTCTTAGACGACCACTTACTGCCCCACTGCTATAGCAAAGAACTCAATCTACCTTAAGAACTTCATTTAAATACCAACCAGTTGTTGCTACTATTATTTATTATTTATTTAATGTCGAGTGATATTAGTTGGCACAGAAAACGCAAATAGCAGAAAATAAATTGAATTCAATTCAAAATAAAATTTAAATTTACAAAAAATTATAAATATTTATAGATTTTTTTGAACTTGTGCGAGTACTTACATTTACAATATTATTTACAATATACATATTTGAAAACTAATCAGTTAATAATAGTTCAACCCATTCTTCAAAATGCAAGTATTTCGCTTAGCATCTCCAAAGAATAAGGTACACAAGTGAATTATGCTTACACTTGGATCAGTTATAAAGAACTTGGAAAATTCCGATAACAATGCAGTTTATTTCCGTTTATTTATGATTTATACAATATTTTTTGAACAAATACGATTCTGTGAATGGACACGTTTCCGATTCAGTTGCATTGTGGTTCAGTTTCTTTTTCCATTGTGTTCTTGTTGCATGAAGTTCTCAACATGACTTGCAGTATTCAATACAGCTCAAGTCGACTAAGAAGTAGATTAATGTTTTGCTTACAAACAACCAGGTATTCAAGTGCTAATGCACGTCAAATGTTATGAAAGGTTTTATGAGTGGCGCCTATGTTAACAGGTTCATGATTTGTGTAACGTTTTCACTGACAAACACAAATCCAACAAAGCAAACCATACAAACCTCTGTGTGTGTATGCATTCATTGATCTTGAGCTCAATTTTTTTTTTTTTTTTTTCCCAATCGATCATGTTGACCAAGTCATAATGGCACATGTTAAGGCGGAATATTTAGTTTATAACTTCGAAATAGATTCCTATCATTTAATGACGGAATCAACCTTAAATAGTTGTCACAATTGGCAATTAAATAAGCGGATTTGCGAAGGAAGTTGGCCTTGGAGTAGGGCTAATGACGGTTCATGTGAGGTTACCCCTTTCAAGCCAAATAAACTTGCCGATTGTGTTTACAGAACAGCATCAAAGTCTAAAACATACTGGGTTGTGCTAGAAAAGAAAAATAGCTGGATTTTTAAGGTACAACAAAACGCAAAGGCAAATATGCAATGTGGCAGTGCTCAACAGGAATTGATAGACCTACCAGAGAAAGGTGTGCTTTCACTTAGTGCAGGCTGTACAACTAGAACTGAGGATAAGATTCTAGTGGCACATTTTGATATGTAGTTAAAAGATCAACTGGAAATTGTAACACCATATATAGGAATGTTTAGAGAGGTACCAGAAGTAGTTTGGAATCCATTAGGGCATCCTACGAACCATACAGAAGAGCTCCACAATTTAAAGAAGGAATTGATAAAAATGAAAAAACAGGAAATCAAGTTAAAAGAATTAAAATTTCATCAGTTATCAGGTCATGCGTCGTTAGAAATAACAGTAATTTTAGCTGTAATTATGATAATATATACGATAAGAAAAGTCACTGTAAGAAGAAGATTACAAGCCATACAGTTTGTCAGGACTAATAATTAAAATAAATAATAACGCCGACTCTCGGCCGGCCCTTGGCAGAATGTTCAAGAATGAACACGAATTAGAGTGTTTGGTGCAGAAATACACTCAACAAATTCAAAAAGTGTACTTTTTAAACGGAAGGTTGAGTCTTTCTAAATAAAAAGTGGGTTTTTCGCTTCTTAATTAATTAGAGTACAACTCATTTTTTCTTGAGGAACTCTCCACTGAGATATGTGTCCTTAAGGGCGTGCAAGAACTGAACTCTAACCTAGCACTCGAGATATACAATTTTATTACTACTTCCGGAATTTCAGAAAGGATTTTTCTAAAAACACCGATTTTACCTTTCACTTTTTAAATGTATTTCTGCAAAATAGTATAAAGGTTTTTCTTATTTTAGCACATTTTTTTCGAATATTTAGAAAATTTGTCTAGTTATTTGGGCAATAATCATTTTAGGATGATTTTCAGTATTTCTGAGCCATTTTTTCCGAGTGTTATTTAAATATATTTCTGCTCACTTCACAAGCATTCATAAATTTCGCTTGTTTTGCTCAATATGAAAATACATTTTCTATTTAATCTTGATTAATTCTTATCTCAGTTATAGTTGAAAGACCATATTTTAAATATTGTCACTTTTATTGATATTGTTAATCGAATTTGGGTATTGAAATTTGAAAACAAAATTGCGCTACAATTTGCTGAAATCCTGTCGACAGTAGCAATTTGTACAACTCCGTAACTTCAGAGGTACAGGGTATCTGCCTCAAAGCGTTCATTTAGATTCTAGAACTTTTATGTCATGTACTTAGTAAAACGGTTTATATGGTCTCGATAACTTGTGCAAATATATGTAATAAGCAAAAGTTTATATTTCTGACCCCAAATAGTAAATGGATTTATGTTCCAAGTCGACGAAGTGAGTCGTTATTGCTATGGAAACCTCTCCGACCCCATAAAGTATACACATATGTATGTATGTATGTATGTATGTATGTATATTTTTATTGTCATCATCAACCACCATCACAAAATAAAGTCATGCTCGATGTTAACTATGTTTACTTGTCTCTTACTTTTCATACTCTGAAACCAAAGGTATTCACACGCATATGGGCGCATGTGTGGGCAGGGCGCAACTGCCCATTTATGGCCACGCCCAACTGCCACCCTCATCCAATATGCCGTTGAAAACCAATTTCTTAAACTGATTTTGAGCTGAAGTCATCAAATTTATTGGGACGCTCTTGTCAAAATTTGTTGTATAAAAAAAGACTAAATATTCCAAAATTTTAGAACGGATGTTTTCCAAATTTATAAGGTTGATTATCCCTAGATTAGTGATGTATTTCCGGACCATATCTACTCTTTTTCCCAAAAATAATGAAAACCTATTTCTTCCACAATTTTAGGGTTAGCGTTGCTCTTTTTTCTGTCTCTCAAAATTTCCTCCCGAACTTACAGTTTCATCAAATTAATTATAATATAACAGTTGATTAAATTATTTTGGATAATTTTCAATAGTATTTATAATTATATGATCTTGCTTCTTTTGATTTATGTAACAGATTTTAAATAACTTAAATTTTTCTCCTCCCTCTTGACCAACCCGTGATTCTTCACACTTTCTCATAACCGTTGTACTTCTAAGGATTCTTTGCAACCTTTTCAATTATTCTTTAAAGATTACAATTAATTCAGAGATACAATATTTTTTATGCTGGAAAAATTCATAGATTTTTCTTAGTAGATTTGTTTACTAATGAATTTAAGTGCATAAAATATATCTCAATTAGAGCTGTCAAGCGTGATGCAGTGTATATTGATTGAGATACGAATATTTATCATTATTAACGTATATTAAAAAGAAACAGCCAACATTCAGGTAGTATCTAGACTTTATATGTTTAAGCAGCCGCCGCTAACAAAACCATACAAATATTTGTATGTAAATATGTCCGAACGCATTTAATAAATGGTTGCAACTAAATTTCGATGAGCTTAACAGTAATCACAGTAATCACAAAGTGGACGTCTAGATGATATTGAGTTCCCGCATTCAAAAGTAAATACAAATTTTCATATGAAACGATAAAAACATTGACTTGCAATTATTTTAAATCTTTTTGGCATTGTTTTTGAATTATTTTGTCGAACTCATTCGACATAAACAAATAAGTTATTTGGAGATAAATTTCCCAAAATGTTGAGCGTTTGCTCTCTTTTATGTACGGATATATATACATATATATATATTTGTGTATAAATAAATGGATGGGTTCATATTTTAATATATCTACTGGAGAGCTTGCCAAATACGCGCGATAAATTGTTTCTAGTGTTTTACACAAGCACAAAAGCTTTCAATTCTGAATATAAAATATTTTAAATAGTGTATTAATAATTTAACTATCAAAACGATATATTTTCATACTTGTCATTTAAATCATTTGTAGTTTGTTTCAATTCTGAAAAGCAAAGTCCATGATTGATGACTTTTCTTAAACAATTGCATATGTTAACATATTAGCATACTCACAAATAGAATTCAATATTCCGATATGATTTTTATATGAATATCGCTAAAAATATTTGCAGTTTGCGTTTCTTTGATCGCTACTGTCCATGCCCCAGCAGCCTTTGAAAACGTGGCTGTTTGGCCACGATTCAACAACTTGTTTATTACCTTGTTGCTTTGTAAGTTACCGCTAAATATACAGCAAAGAAAAATGCACATAATGGATTGTACGAATTTATTTCTATTGCCGGTTATGTATATACAAATTAATGGCAAATCATCAAAATTAATGATAAATCAGTACAGGCACAACTATTAATTTGATTAAGTACTAAAATTAGTTTATTTCGATTATCAAACTCGCAAATGCCAAAAATGTCGACGCAATGGTTGAAGAATGAAGGCATCCGAAATTTATTAGCTGTAAGAATATATAATTAATTTTAAGAACTTTTTTTTGGGGATAACAAATTTTGTAATAACCACCACATTCCCCCTCACTCTTTCTCAATAATATTTATATGCTTTTAAATTTAAATGATTTTTCTTAACAAAACCTTCGAAGAAATTTCAAGGGATAATTTTTTAACTCCAAGCTTTTAAATGTAAAGTAGTTTAAAACTAAATATATATAATTTCTAGCTCAAATTAATTAATGTAGTTTTAGTCTTCAATAAAGTTTGATTTGTATTTACAGGCTTGCCGTGTGTTAGTATGGGATGGAAGTAAGTATTTGTTGTCTGAAAAATTTGATTTTTCTCTCCGCTTAATTTATACGTTCGTTAATAACTTAATTTATGGTTGTACACTTAGCGAACTAAACTTAATTCAAGTGCTTAGATACTTGTAGTACTGTGCAGTAAGGAGAAGGTAGTTTATTAATGAAATATATGGCTTATATATGGCTTATATAATCATGGTAGATCATAATGTTGTCAAAAATATCTGCTGATCTTATTTTGAATCATTCTTACATTCCAATGTTATAAAAAAGAATATTGCAACTTTTGTCAGACTTTCCATAGTAACAAAAGAACATGTTGCGAGAACAAAGTCTGCCGATTTACATTTAAATTGACTATTTAAGAGATGTAGAAACATATTGTGGTCGGAAGAATCCAAGATATCAAGTTGATGGGATGGCCAATACAGTCTTCCGAATCAACCCGATTTAGAACTTGTAGTGCGACGTTAAAAATCCTGTCCCAACCTATAAAATCTTTGGATATCGTTGTCTTGAAATATGCCAAAACTTGAGGGACTTCATTCACCACCTTTGTGTGGCGGCTATTTTTTTTCTTATGCAATTAAATACTAACCCCAGAATAATATATTAATCCATCAACTCAAATTTTAAGCAATATAATTTTAATTTCAATATAATTTCACTACAATTATAACTAATTCTTTCTAATTCTTACTAACTCTTACAAATTATGTTTGGTCTAATTGGGTTTTTTCTGGGTTTTCCCCAATTCTTGCAACGAATGTTGGACCATTTTGCTTTTAAATACCCCCAGAAATCATTTCAATCATTTTAATCATTTTAATCTTTTTTATTTTTAAATATATTTATAATTTTAATATAATTTTAAAGTAAATTAATTACATTCTTTAAGCTCCTGTATTTTTTGTGTCAATTGATTTTTAGTTGACAATAAATAAATAAATAAATAAATAAAAATATTTTGTAAATTTAGAGATTTTAATTTTTTCTGTTAATATATTTATGGCCATCTCTCATATTTTTGTTTTCATATTATGCTTGTGCCCACATAATATATTTATAAATTTGTTTACTTCATTTAAGTTATTCTTAATTAATTTTCGCAAAACATATGTCTGCTCCTCCGTTGTTGTGACCGCAAGTGTGGATGATATTTTAAATTGTGACAGTAATTGCAGTTGCTGGCAGCCAAGTTAATCGCCGAAGGCGCTGCAGTTACCAATTACCAATTATTTGTATTTCTTTTGGCCAAAATCATGAGCTCAATCGAACCACAATTCAAACGCTGTCACCAAAATAACCAATGATTCTTTAAGAACCAAAAATTATCTTTAAATTTTATTTAAGTCCCATCAATACAATAATAAAATACCTAATAATAAAAAATATTAATATAAATAATAACGCTACTTAATAAATAACAACGAAAACAATTAGGATATTTAAATTATACTGCAAATTCAATTATTAATGCATACTAATTTGATTAAACAATTAATCTACTTAAGGATCCGAATTATTAATATTCTCTTAAATATGAACAAAACAAGGAACAAATATGAAGCGATCACCTTAAATAAGTTACAATCAAGAAGTGTGAAGAAGATGGAAATTAAAGATTCCTAAGGAACCGCTGGAAAACTATGATATGAAAGCCAATGGTGAAGTTTATTATTATTCTGTCCACCTGCGAGAAGCGGATATGACGCAGATTATGATGTAGCCAACTGTTACATCTACAAACCGTAACATCTTAATTTTGGATTTTCCCCCTCCCATGATGTTATCAGTTATCAAAGAAGCGCTTTAGCCTGCTCCGTCCTAAGGAATCTGGCAAATGGATTGTCATGAGAAGAAAATTTCAATGACTGTTTGGCGGTCAATCCATTAACGGCCTCATTAAAAGTGGGAATTTGGAAGTCTCTTCTGATTATGGAATTTCACACCAACGGGGGGCTCCCAACGATTTTACGCATGATAATATTTAACTTGAATCAAGCCATATAAGTCAATAAAGCAAGAGGATAAGTACTTGCTTCAAATACATATATTTTGTAAACATATATTATTTATATTTATAAACATGTATAACATGATATATATTTTACTGAACCAACAAGCCTGACATTGTGATTTTTTACTTTTTAGCAAACGAAAAAAAAAACATTTTTTATATATTTAAATTGAGTAGAAAATTGTGACATTAATTATATTATAACAATTATATTGCGCATATGGGAAATGTAAGTTGAAAATTGAAATAAATTGTTGGCAGAAAGAGAAAAGGACAAAAGGATTCCAACAAAGTTGTATCAAGGCTTAAACCGAAGCGGACAGACCGAATGAAATATATTTATGTATTATGCACAAACATGTATAATGGTTGTAATGGAAAATGAGTTTTAAATTAAAAATTTAACGGTATTTGTATTTTATTTCCGATTGAGGTTTAAGTTGTATTTACTTGCACGGGGTTCCATCTCGCTTCGCTACTGACTCGCCCAAACAATGGATAATTGTAACAACTGTAAACTGTGTACCGCACCAAATGGCATTAAAGCGTTTATTTCCATGTCTGTGTGTGTTCACACAGAATCGGAAATCCCGATTATTACAAGCAAATGTCAAAACGACTGGGTGGGTCGCCACTGTATGTACAGTAAGTGTAACAATAAGGCGGTAAATACGAAAGAGATTTATGACTCCAGCCTAGCTCAACCCCGAGCGAACAAATTTCTTCGTGTTGTGTTAAAACTGTTTACCGTGAAATTTGTTGTGATTGCGGTTGTGATTACATTATGTTACCATAGAAGATATAATACAATTAACGAAGCATAACTCATTGGCAATAAAAATATTACCAAAATGCATTTCCCACAAAAAGGAATTCCATGTTAAGCATCCACACAAATTAGAAACAACAATGTATTGCGGAAATTAAACAATTTTTAATTTGTCAAATTAATATTGTGCGTGTTTTTACGATTGAATGATAAATGCCACTGGGTGGTTTATCTACATCGATTTTATGTTTGTTGCTCATATTTATATATATATATATATATATTAAACTGTTAAGCAAAAGTGAACGGATCTGTGAGTTATACCCAAGATTACATACCCTTCACAGAGTAAAACTCATAAGCAGTGAAATGTTTCACACAAGTGTTCAATTTTCGACCGATTATTTATATGTAAACTATGAGACACAGTGGTCCAATCTGACTTTCCAATATTCATCTATATAATTTAAAGAGTGGGAGACATGGTTGCATTTAAAGGGTTGCCGCATAGACGGTTCTTGCTATACCGTTTTGGGTAGTATTGCTGATCAAGAATATATATAGTCTCTTACACGGGGATTACCTTCTACAAGGGTATAAATACCTACTGATTGATCAGATTAGAAGTATTAGATCTATAAGTCTGCTTGCTAAGACATCGCAAAATGTGCAAAAGGCGACAAGTAAATCATAATCATCATAATTATGAAAAGTCGAGAAACATGATGTAAATAATCCACATTTATTTTGAAATTCATTGATTAGTTCCTCCGTTTCCAAAGTATCTTTGGAAATGTCGGTTACTGATAGTAAAACAATCCAATATTTTAAAGATATTGCAGTCTAAAGTTAAAACTTGACATACTTCGAAAGTTGTTAATGAAATCGTTTAAAACTATTTATATTATGTAACGATAATATCTTAATGAGTTCTCTTCTCTAGAGCGTTCTTAATTATTTTGCTTTGGTATGGGAAGTAAGATTAAGTATACAAAACATCTGTGAACTTGACTATTAGCTCGATAATCTGCCAATAAATCAATCTTGCAAATAAGTAAGCTGATATATTTGTAAGATCTTTATAAACATTAATAAGACGTAAGTTGAAGTAAAAAGCGTCGCAGGATTTGTGGATTTAAACAAGATTAACCAATCAAATCGTAATTATATGTTTTTACAATAAGTCATGTCAAAACATCAGCTCTTTGATTTTGAGAGTCGCTCAGCCTAATCGGCTGAAGGGTATCGGTTAGCAGTTAAAAGCTATCCACACCAACTACGTAGCTATAACTAACTTTAGTAACCGGAATATCAACAACTGGAATGCTTTTAACTGGGCACATTAAGAAAACAGCCTTAAAGGCTTTCGTTGGATATGTGAGAAGTCATCATAAGAATACTAATAAAGCTTTGTAAAAATAATGCACATTACGTGCGGAGTTATTTATTTAAATTTAAGCGAATTGCTTCAAAATCGTGGCAAATTATAGTTATAATTAAAGGATAATTTTATCTTAAGGTTGTATAAGTTCCAGAGCTGTCTGACAGTATAATCATATAGCTGCTTCAGGAGCAATTGGTTGGAAGATCGGCCAATATAACACAATTTACAAAATTTCAGAAGAAAAATACACAATATAAATAATATAATCTTCAACTTAATAATATTATCAGACTAAAATTTAAAATTATAAAAAGTCAGATGCAGTATCTTTTCGATATTTGTATTTTAAGTATTTTTTTATAATCTTCAGGAATTTAAATAAAAGTTTTAATGGTATTCTTCCTTGATACCCCATCAATGTTTGATGTTAAAAGTTTTGGTCGGAACTAAAAACTAAATAAAATTACCTAAAGATTCTAATCTCGGCATAAATTACCAGCATATGTCGGGTTTAGTTCAAATATATTGTCGCCATGGAATAAAAATAGTAGCATTGTCAGGTAATATCAGTAATATAACGAATTTTTGGGCAATATGCGACACAATTATCCGGTAGCGAAAAATGTCTAATAAGCATGATCTCATAAGGAGGATTTGTGCAAAATTACTTCTCAAATCCCCCCAAAAAAATGTGTATCATCGGCTTCCAAAGGTATAAAATGGGTTACTTATCAGCAGGGGTGCCGCAAATAATGCTTAGAATATCTTAAATGTACTTATAAGCTGGATCAAATAAGCTATGACGGTAAATTGGTGGATTTTTTCTGCGATTGGTCATGAAATAATCAATAAATAAAAATCAAGTTGTTTCGTGGAAGTTTAAACGCCAAAAGTCAACGTTTCAATTTTGTTGACATCTCTTTTTGAAAAGAAATACTTATTAAAAATTTGTAACTTTTGTACTTATTTGAGGTTTCTGTGTCTAATTAGTAAGTATTATATTTAATTTTCAATATTGTTTTGTACAAAGTCGGTCCATTCTAATCGAATCTAACCGAATCGTTTCCAAATGTTATTAAAATGATATCAGAGTATTTTAAACCGACATAAAAGCATAAAAATACAACTATATTACAGACTACGATGGTATTAATAAAAATGTATATCATTCAAAAATTGGTCCTATGTTTAGTTTCTTTCATGGGGGACAAAAAAGGTAATATTTTCGAGATATAATCGGATTATGAATATTCTGAAATTTGAAACTCATAAATGAAATTTAGATGTGCGCAGGGTATATAATGTTCGACGTGACGCCCAGATCTCATCATTCTGGTTATTGTTCAATTATTGTCAATATATATATGTAATTAATTTGATAATATGCTTGACTAAAATTCATTTTCTCATTGTTAAAATACAATTCCAAAGAACCGCCCAACAACAAATAAATGAGTGCATGCCATACGACGACCAATCAAATCGACCATTTATTTTGGGCAAATGAGAGGCGAGCAAAGGTAGATAGATATTTCAGCGCCGAGCAACATGTTGCTGTCCTTGTTTAATTTTACACCATGCACATAGTGTTGGTGCTGCCGTCGAGTTGCTTCTGTGCATCTCTTTTCCACCAAGTTATTCTCTCTCTCTCTCTGTCTCTCTCTCGCAGTCTCTGAGCGCAGATAGAGAGGGAGAGAGAGAGAGAGAGAGACGCTCTCTCTCCTATTAACACCACACTCGTTGTGTACTTTTCTTGGTCTACAGAACATTGGATTGCTTTTGCTCACTTTTGGATGATGAGTACCTTGTTATCTCTACGAACACTTGAATTACTTAGCAATTGAATTTGTTTGTATTTACAATAAAGAAAAGAGGCAAAAACTAAAATGTACACATGCACATACTTGCACATATAAACGCTAACAATTTAGTTTTATACTTACCTCAACTATTAAATAGAAGATAATTTATGAGAATGTATTTTTAATTACAAGCTAAATTGTTTATACATAATTAGCAGTATCATTAATATAAATGATTCACTAGATTAGAAATGGCATACACATAAGAACATTCTATACATATATATATAAATATATATATATAAATATATATATATATATATATATATATAAATACATATGCACATATGTAAGCATTCTATGAGAAGTTGACTTTGGGCTGTATTTGTAAGCTGCTCAGCTCAGGTCGGCTCAGCTAAAGTTTGCTCTCAGCCATCCAAATTAACTAACAAGATTATGAAAACGTAAAATCAGTAAATCGCTAAAGTGGATGTAATTTTCTTTTTCAACACCTCGCGTTCATATTGGGTCGTCAGCTGCCGGGCGGCTGGCTCTTTTGTCGATTGTGGAGTGTAGTCAGTCCAGTCAGTCCACTCAGTCCGTCAGTCAGTCAGTCAGTCGTTTATTGTAGTCGCTGCTGCTAAGCCATGTGTCTGTAGACACTCCCAACTACTATACTATCGTCTTGTTTGCCAAAGTGTGTGTATGTGTATATTTGTGTGTGTAGTGTGGTCTGCCATGGTATCGTATCGTATGATATGGTATGGTATGGTATAGTATGGTATGGTTTGGTTTGGTTTGGTTTGGTATGGCATGGTATAGTATGGTATAGTATGGTATGGTCTGGCCAAACTGGTTTGGCTCGTTTAGTAAATCTCTGACTCTTTTTCTCGGCTCTCGCTCTTTGAAGTTTTGCCGTTTTAGAGGGATGATACATTGGCATGGCGGTGATTGGGAGAGAGCACGGGGGCAATGATGTGAGTGATTATATTTTGATTGCATTGCTCACTGTGGTTGGTTGCTTGTTGTACTGCATTGCTCACTTAGTACAATAACCGACAGACAGAGCGACACAACGACAGACAGACAGACCGAACGAACGAACGAGCGAACAAATGAACGAACGAACGACAGACACGCCGTCTGTTAGTCTCCCGGTGTAAGAGTGATTTTGTTTTATGTGAGTCTGGTTCTTCCTTCGTTTGTTTTGCTTCGGGTCTGTCGTTATCTTCGCTTCACCCTCACTGCAGCCACAGTTGCCACTGCTGCTCACTGCTCAGCACTCTGCTGCTCAGCACTGCTCACGTATTCGTATTCAGCTTTTTGATGGTAATTCGCCAGACCGGTCAAACCCTGCTTGGAGAGCGCTTTTCGCTTTTCACATTCACACTCGCTGTTGTTTCTGTTTCTCTGTTGCTCTGCTATGCTCTGCTCAAGCTTATCAGAAGCGTAGTATTTGTGCGCCGATTACTGACGTGAGCTCGCGCGCTTATTTTTACCGTCGCCTGTGACACATTTGCTCTGTTAAATCAACGACTATTTACATAACATTAATAGCAAACAAACAAACAAGCAAAACAAAAAACCAGAAACAAAAATTAATAATGTCGCTACTGTATACGCGTCTTTTGTGTTTACCAGCTTGAGTACAAGAAAAAGTTAAAATTACTAAAATGGTGTTTGTCATCACAAGACATTCAATAATAATAATAATAATAATAATAACAATAATAATAATAATATTAACATAGAGAACACTGTTGATAATACAATACAACCGTACCGATATCAAAATCATCACAATACAAAAATAATGCCTAGGCCCTCACGTGAATCGTACGGTGATCAAAAGCCTCCATATTCATACATTTCGCTGACGGCAATGGCCATTTGGAGTTCCCCGGAGAAAATGCTACCTCTAAGCGATATATATAAATTTATAACCGACAGGTTTCCGTACTATCGAAAAAACACACAGCGCTGGCAAAACTCACTGAGACACAATCTCAGTTTCAACGATTGCTTCATCAAAGTGCCCCGACGACCGGACAGACCCGGAAAGGGGGCCTATTGGGCACTGCACCCACAGGCGTTCGATATGTTCGAGAACGGGAGCTTGCTGCGACGAAGAAAACGCTTCAAATTGCATAAAAATGATAAGAACCTACTCAATGAGGAGCTAACCGCCTTGGCGAACATCAATCGATTTTTCTTCACGGCCCGTTCGGGGAGCACAATAACGCCAATGCCGACGTTGGACGTCAACAGTGCCACTATGAATGTGGCAGAGTCTACGGCGATTTTGTCACACCATGCCGCAAATCGAGTTTCGCCCGCCGCCATGGTGCAACATTGTCCCTTGCCACATATGGCCCATAGGCCAAGACAGAATGCCGAGAGCAACTTGACCGAAATGACATTGCTCAATCTGCGCTCGTCCACAAACAATAATGGAGCTCTCGAGCTGGAGCACGGCACAAATAGTTATCGGCCAAAGCGTTCGTTTACAATCGAAAGTCTTATCACGCCCGACAGGCAGCCGGATCAGGTATCCGAGGAGGATGAGGAAGACGACGATCGCACCGACATCGATGTGGTGGAGTGCGGCGGTGGCAATAACAACACATATGCGAATATATCCGATTACCCGCGAACATCATCGGCCGAGATGAGTCCATCGATAGCGCTGCCCGCCGCACATACCGAGGATCAACGACAGCGCCCGCTACCTCCACTGCATACGATAACAGCTTCGGCACATTTACCGTTCCTGCATTATGCGGCTGGCGTCAATGTATCCGGCAATATTCAGGCGTCCTCGGGAATTTCGTCGATGACATACGACTTGGCGATGGCGCATCCACTCCTGATGATGTCGGCAGCACCAATTGGGAATATACACAGTAGCTATTGCAACACATTTTCGATAATACCACCGCCGCAAACGTACCGAGGTCCCGAAACTCAGAATAGAATAAGCTCTGGTATGCGAACGATATAAGCTAATGCTTCCATTGGATGAAGCTATTCCTGTCTGTATAAGTGAGAATTCAATGCTGTTGATGTGTATGTACATAAACGTAGTTCCTTTCTTTATAAGAGTTAAAGCTTGATCAGTAAAAGCTAGCATATATAAATATATAGAGACTATGTTCATAGACCCACACAAACTTACATTTAGCCAAAGTGAACTTCAACTAACTAATACGAGAAAATTTGAATTTATTTTCAAATCTTTATCGCGTAAATATTTATTTAAAATACAAATTTAATTAATTATCACATCTTTACTTCGTATATATTTATTTGGAAAAATATGAAATTTTCATTCGTTATTTTCAAAAATTTTCGCTCTATGCATATATTTTGTACTAGTAAAATCCTAATTTAATTTGTATAAATAACTGTATATAGGTAGATGAATTATTGCGCAAAAATGCTTTTTCTCTAAGTACATATGTATTGAAAGAAGATACGTAAAATAGATTGTGTCAACTTTGCAATGAATAATTTAGAAAAAACAAAACAATAAAAAACTGTAAAAGTATTAATAAAAAAAACATAAGCACATTATTGCTTTAACAAGTATACTGTCAAAATTAACTGAATTACTTATTTCAACGGATAAGGCAAAGTCCTCAAACGATGTCTTCAAGCGGGTACTCAAGATGTAGGCGGGAGGCTTTAACATTATTTGAGCCAAAATAACCCATTAAAAATGAGTTAAATGGAGTTGTAACAGGCATTAGGACTTTGTTCCGACGCCATAAAGTATATATTCTCGACCAGCATCAAGCGACGAGCTGATCTAGCCATTTCCGCCTGCCTATCTTTCTATCAGTCTCTCTCTCTCTCTTTTCTTCTTTGGCATTATTTCATCGATAACTTCCTCAATTTCCTACATATCCATTAAAATTGATTACCGATAAACATGAAAGCCGCTATTGGAATATGCCTTAAAGTGGTTAAATCAATCGTGATTTAACCAGGTCCAAACAGCTATAAGCTATAATTTTCGGTGTACATTTGCATTATATTTGAATCACAGTCTTCAATCACCAAATTTAGTTTTATGTAATGAGCGAATAGATAGATACTCGATCGAATTATAAAAAAAAAAAAAACTGGAACCCTTTGCTTTTGGTATGGTTTAGTATAGACAACAAGCGTTGTGTAATGTTTTTCTTAGCCATATTGCCTCGAGCATCCTTACACAAATAGTAGATTATATTGTCATTTTTAAAACCTGGCTGTCTGTCTAGACTTTTACAACTTGAAACGTAAGATTTTGTATATCTGCCATGATTCCTGGCACTTTGTCAATCGATAAGATCTTGCGTTTTGTATACGATTAAACAAACATAAATTAAATCAATCAATCAACTATCGATTCCTAAAATGGGACAAATATACACTTAAGAGGCCAAAAATATAATTAATAGAATAGAGAAAAGCTTAAATTATACTCAAGTTAATTGGTGATTGCGATGGCAATTATTTTTTATTTTTGTTGTTATCTTCTGTATCATTTTTGTTTTATGAAGAGATTTTTCGTTTCATGTTTGCATTGACTGAAAAAGTCAGCTTATGGGAATTGCAGCAATAACCATAATTAAGTTATCAAAATTTATTGATAAAAAATTGCAATGAAAAAAAGCATACACAAATGAAATCGTTAACTTGTGGACAGAATAGCATTAAGCGCGGCGAAGGACTTTGATTTTTAAGTATTAGTGAAAAACTTCAACTTTCCAAAGTAATATCTTAGGTGGGTGTAAAAAATTTGAAATTTGGGAAAATAATTGGAATGTTAGAAATATTTAAAAAAAATTCTTTGAATAATTTCTTATAGTAGGCATAATATTAATTATATAAAATATGTCAAAATTAACTTCACAATTAATTTACAAGAATCAAAGGTTTTTTATTTGAACAAGGGATTTATGGTTTTTTTTTCATTTCCATAAGCAAAAGATATAAATACTTCAGCCATTCTTCCATTTCTAAAAATGGTAAGCCCGACAAATCAAAGAAAGAACCTTATATACTCACAAAGTATGCAATTTGTTGCTGAAGGTCTTAAATTAAATAAATTATGAAAATAAATTCAAAGTTTGCGATAGACTTGCCCAGATCCAATTTATACTACTATAACTGTTTATCTGGCAAATTTGAAAATAAGTTATAATATACACAAGTTTTTATTTATTTAAAACAATTCTTCGTTTGGAGCCAGAGATGAGAAAAAGATATTATCGCTTGGGCCTTATCGGCGTATCGACTTGCTGTCGATTGTCGATCTAGTAAAGTATGGTCTGAACCAAAACAGGAATTCAGCGATTAATCCCAGTAAATAGTTTTTTTTATAAGTTAAGCCAGTGAACACTTTAATGCATTACATAAGCTGAATTATTTAGTTTTTTCTTAATTTTTGTATGAAATCTCAGCAAATTAGGGCTCAACTAAATTTAAATTAACACTTATTTAAATATGAGTTGAATACCTTTGATGATGGTTCAGTAAACAGTGTCATTAACTTAATGAAATAAATTACTTTTTTCCTCCCAATCATAAGAATAATATTTTAACCTAGGATTGCAAAAAGTATGACAATATTTTAGACAATAATGCTTAATAAATATTTACTACAACTGCAAAATAAACTTTGAATGAATCAACAAACGATAATGCTTTCCAATTTGGAAACAAGAATGACAACTGAAACAAATCAAGGTGACATGTGTCGTATGACAACTTTTTCATTCCAATTAAGATTTTGTATTCCGAGTATGGTAAAATTAATACCTGTCGGTATAAAGCCATTAATTCGGATGCAAGAGATAAGATAAAAGATAATAAAAAAAAAACAAACTCTTAAATAAATATTAAACTTTGAAAAATAATTTTACTATTTCTCACAAAACTATATGATATAGAAGTCCGATGTTGATGATTTGTGTCCTCAATTTTTATCTTATAACTGGTTAAACAAATGATTTTATCATGTTGATCCCAATATTACCTATATGATATAGTGGACCAACCCGGTCGATTGCATTTATGCAGGAAATGTTCCAATGTTCATTAAGAAGCTTTGAATCTGAGAAACTAAGACAGACGGCAGAAGAACATGGCTATATCGATCATCGATCAATAATACTTATACCTTATGGAGTCATCTCCTCCTTCAACACGTTTCACGCTGCATGGAGCAAATTTAATACCTTCTTCAAGAGTATCAAGCGAATATCAACAGAAGAGAACAAATATTTACCTAGTCCCATCTAAATGTCACACAATTGAATGCTAGGTTTTTTCGAAATGACTGCTAAACTTATCAAAATTTTTAAAATTAAAAAAAAGCTAAACTTAATGAATGAACTTCCTGAAACGGAAAAATCCATCAAGGGCTTCTAGTCTTATAATAATGCGTATTCAATTATGAGTAATCATTAAAAGCGCGGAGAAGTTGAATAAAATAAAAAGATAATAAAATATTAAATAAAAAATATTAAATAAAACTAGAATGGAAAATTCGAAATTCGATATTGACCCGTAAAATGTCATTACGGGGCTGTCGTTTAGGACAATACTCATTAAATGTTGTGATGAAACCCCCAAACTATCCAATTTTAAGCTATTTGTGTTTTTCAATTTGCTGATCATTAAGTTTTCGTACTTTTACAAAAGATTTAATTAAAAGTAATACATTAAAAAAATAGTTGACAAAAAAATTCCAAATGGATAAATTTTAATTAGTAACAGTAATATTTTGTGAATTCGGTCAGGATTTTTTTTTAATACTAGATTAATCCTTTTTGGCCAATATTTTGTATGATAGCTATTTAGTATAGTCGATCCCGTCGCCTCCGACGCCATTAAAATCAGAAGCCTAGAGATGTATAAAGATGTATACATAGAAAATTTCATCAAGATGATCTAGAACTGAGAAACTAAGAGAATTTTGCGTATATAAGTCAAAAAAATTCGGAAAGACCGGCATGGCTATATCGATTCGGAGGATGATGCTGATTAAGAAGTAATTTTATGGTGCTCGAGTCGTCTTCTTCAATGCGTCGCAAACTTGAAAACAATATTATAATACCTTCTATAAAGGTATGGCTATTATAAGTAAGTTAAAACATTACCATTAAAAAAATATAAGGGTATAAAAAACGCACATTTTTAAAATAATGTCATTATGTTTTACCGGTTAAAATGCCATAAAAAAATAAATGAGCATTTTTATTCAATTTAAACGAACATTTTAACACGTTAGATGATTTGATCGTTCAGTTCTCTTAATGCCACGGGAGCTTTTTGGTTAAGTAGTAATATGTTGTTAATTCGTTGAATGGTGGTCAAGAATATGGAATATATGTATATGCCTAATGTCCACTACAAAGCGTTACAGATGTCGTGACAAATCTATAATACCGTCTGCAAGAGTATAAAAAGTAATCTATGTATGTATGTAGAGGAAACGTAAACGTTCCATGCTTAATATCTGCACCATAATTGACTTTTATAGCTGCACCCAACACCTTAGCGAAACAATGAGCAAGTTAGGTTAAACTCAAGAAGCCGTCAGCGATAACCAGCCTTATTCACCAAATTGCTTTAACCGAAAGACTTTCCGTCGCCACTCAGCAGAAATACACAGAGCCTCTTTCGATATTAATCTCATATGAACACATCCATACATACATACAAATACTCTTCCCGGAGTGTCGTAATCGGATTTGGGTTTTGTTACGGTTGGTACAATGATGTTATCGAGTTGGGCTGATCCATTATTTATGCATATCTAATATATACAAATATTTATGTAGAATCATCAAATCAGAGTTTGTCCACTTTTACGACTCAAAATACAATTACACAAAAAGATCTTGAAACAATTATTTTTAACTACGATTTCTCAGCTTGTACGCTAATCGGTCAGTCAACAGATTTATTATATGTATCCATTTGTATTTGGATTTGTAAGAACGATTATATATTTATTATTTTATTTAACTTTAAAGTTAACACTCACCCGCTGATAAGTAAGAGTATGTGACTTTCGGTGCAACGAAAAGTATTTTTTTATTTCTTTCGCTCTTCTACTTTGTTTTCAGCTTTCCTTAAACACCTCCCAATTTGGTGATGTTGGAAAAAAAAGCCAGACTTCGCATGAGCGTTGTTTTGCCTCTTCTTCAAAACAGCCGAAATATGTTATTACTGCCTCGGTCCAATTATATGTGTTCATCTGCATCACACACACCGCAAAGAACGTTCTTAACGCTTAAAACCGACCATACCATAAACAAACTATCATACAAGTAATATTCGGCATTATACAGGTTTTCGAGCTCTTTAAATCAATATCTTGTAATAGCAAACGAGGGAGCTCTACTCGAAAAGTTCGACTGGCAGATACTCTGGCAGATGCTAAGCGTTTAATTATCGTAAAACAACAGCTAATTGATCTTTATCGTTTTATCGTTTCACTTATAATAATATGTTGCTATGTGTTTGATATGAATGTAAGTTTTTTAACAACTTATGTGTTTCTTATTCGATCGTTATCAATGCCAAGGTAAATTATGCAGCCACATGGGTTGCCGACTCTAGTGTTAAATTATTTTTACCATAACTTGAATAAATGGCAATGGAACTTGTTTAAATTCACATCTTCAATATATCACAAAGGAAAAATACAACATTGGTTAATTCAACCAATTTTATGGTTAAAAATTCACCCAATTCTATGGTTAAAAATTCACCCAATTCTATGGTTAAAAATTCACCCAATTCTATGGTTAAAACTGCTGCAACCATATCCTTCATAGGTTGAATTTACTGTAGCACATTACATCTTAACAACGATTTCCACAGTAGATTGCTAAACAAATTGAGTTGCAACTCAAAGATAAATCCATTTATAATATAAATCTGAGTGTAGCGAAAAGTCAATTCACAATTCTCTTAATTAATAATAGCAATATTTGGAATGCCAGCACGATGAAGTAAGTATTAAAGTTGAGTTTGACAATTATGTTTATGAATCTGTTAAAGGTTACTTCACTAAGTACCAACGAATGAATAAGAATTATGTAATAGCCAAAAATATCAACCCATATTTCTATATCCTCCTAATTCACATATGTATATCGGCTATATCGACTTTTTGGTCGAGTGCTTTGGGGTGACTCCGTGCAAAGGTGCGCAAATCAGATAAGGACATGGACACGGTTCAAGGATGAAACTATATCAGAAGCTGCACTATACCTTCAAAATTGTGTAGATCTAGCTTTTTATGTATTATGTGTTTGGTAAAATTAGCTGTAAGCCACTGCAATAGGATTTATCGATTGTTACGCTTAGGTATTACGAATTTCGGGATCTAGCTCGATAGGCGTTTTTGTTTTTTAGGGACTATTCGAAATAAAGAGGTCTTATTGACTTGTAGTTTGAAAATAAATCGATGCTTTATCGATTTGACAGCCCCAAATGGGCGTAGCTAGAAAGCATAACGTGAACGAGTAAATATTTTAATTTTCTTAAAACAAAATTCCAAGCCGAAAACCCTGGCATTTAGTGCTCCTAAATCTAAAATCAAATTGTTTTAACGATATTAATAACGATATAATAATAACTCAAACATTGCCCATTCAAGTTAAGTGCGATTTTGAAATGGCATATAATATATTTATATTAATTTAACATATTTTGATTTAGGTGATCCCAAAACAAAATGGGAAGCCCAACAAGAAGGTATGCTTTGGACAGATCGCCCAGCAAAAAAATTGCATTCATACAGAAGAAAGACATCAAAAAGACGGGATTCAAGAATTGGAGGAGATTGATCTATTGACTTTATCGTCCACTTTCTGATGGGTTATCGGTGTCTGAGAATCCGCAGCACTTCCATGCATAAATCCAGAAGGATTTTTTGTTCTTCTATTTTTTCTTTTTTTTATATGTTTTATATTGTTCCAAACTTAACTGCATTCATTGATTCATTGGAAAAACTGGAGCAGCAGCGGTTCTGTAAATTACAAATATTAAGCCAATTAAGTCAATTAAATAAATTAATATACATTACCGATATTGGCAATTAGCTGACAATTCGTTATATAATATGAAAGCTAACATTCAGTGCATACGCCGTGGAGAGTTGTTTATATTGCTGAAAAAGTTTTATACGGATCCATTTGAAATTTGTGGGAAAGGATCATTTTAAAAATCTTCGTTTTCTTTTGGATAGTGCATAAGAAAAGTATATAATTTCTATTGGTTTGAATAATTGAATTAATTTTATTAAGTACCAGTAAAGAAATGAAAAACATAGGCACGCTGAAGGTAAGATACCCTTGCCGACTGAAATTAATCTGTTTACATCTAAATTTAAGTTTGTCGTTCAAAATATTTTAATTTACTTCTTTTTTTTTTACAAATTTTACTTATAGTTAGATTTACCTTTTTCTTTTGATTTATTAAACTAATTATTCCATATTTGAGTAAATATATTATTTCAGAGAGGGTGACATATTTCTACACTTACCTCAAATGCACATACATGTCAAAAAGATGGATATATACCAAGTTTCATCAAGATTGCTTTTCAATGCGTTGCAAATTTGAAAAGAAAGTCAATTAAAAAATCTTTAACAAGAGGATAAAAACAAAATCGTTTTAATTTTTTTTTAAATGAAAACAATATTTAAAAATAGGTCAAAAATAAGAAAAACCGTCGGCAGCAGTAATTTTCATTAGCTGCTTCTGTTCTCTTGTTTAGAAACAGCACGTGAAAAAACCGATTTTATATTCTGATATCCAAGGTTGATGAAATCGACACAATGAATAAAAGTCAATACAACTCGAAGTACAAGTCGATAAGTACCAAATATTTGCAATAAATATAAAGCTAGAATTCCCAAATTAATTATGAATTTTACTGGCAAACAATCCAATACCACCCCTCTGCCACCCCCTAAACATCATATTTTCTAACCTGTATTATGCTCGAATCGGAAAACCAGTTTGGTTATAGTCTAAACGATTTGTCAATCAATTATTCTTTGCTACTGCATTCGAAATCTACTTTTTAAGCTCAGTCAGTTTTTGTTGTAGGCTTGAGTTACTAGAAATATTTTGAACTTGTCTGTAAGACAATGAATAAATCAGTTGCTTGAGTTGCCTTCTAATGAAAACTTAACATGATAACTTCAGAACATTTTCTGATAGCAATGCTCAGATATACGTAATATACAAATAATCTGCCTCTTTATTGTATACTTTTTCTTCCTTACGCTTATAATTTATTACGTGAGTCACAATATCGCTTAAAAGTAGTTTAACATGCATAATAAACTTTTAATTATAAAAGATTTATAATAATTAGATATAGAGTTTAATAATACTAACAATCTATAATTAGTTTCAGTTGAATTTGATTTAGTCTGTTAAAATATATTTTTTCAAAAAAATGTATTATTTTCCAAATAAGTTGCACTAAAAATAATGTTTTTCACAGCTTATGTCGAATTGGTATCAAATTTTTTGTCCTTGCCGAGATTCAAAAATTGAGTTTGTCAAACAAAAATATGAGCAAAAAAAAAGAAGGAAAATTAGGAAAATACGTTGTTTTCCCTTCATTACAAGCGTATCTGGCAAGCTTATAACGAGGCTAAAATTTGCTTAGTCATAACAGCATAATTTCTAGGTGTTGGATATTTTTATACTTTGAGTAACTTGAACACCCCACTCCCACAATACGGTGCTCTGGAATTAGAGTATTCCACAGGCAATTACGCCCGACTGCAAAATTCGCTCTTGTTCAAATTGCTTTTTAGCAGCTTTTGCTTGACACGCATTTTTGTATAATAATTGAATAAAATGGTTATTATGATGTTCTAGAAATATATGTAAAAGACAGTAGAAAACACCTCCAACCTCATAAAATATTTAAATACTTGATCAGCATAAAAAGCTAGGTCTGTCCGTTTGTCTGTCAGGCCGGCAGTTCGTCTGTATAAGCAAGCCTCTATTTTTTAGGTAGATTTCGCTGTTTCCTGTATGTCGATAGCAATTGGCAAATATCGCTTAAATTCTTATCTGTGTTTATTCATTCAAATTTTAGTCAGATTAAACAAAAAAAAAACAGTTTTCTTCCACTATTTCGGAACTTCATAATTTTTGAAAATGTAAGCTTTCACACATTTTCCACAGTTTTCCCTCAATTTGCGTCTTGGGATTAGATTTAAAATGTGAACTTTGAAAACTAAACAAAATTAAATCAATTTCACCCATAAAAGCTTGGCCAAAAAGTGCGTGATGCATGCAGCCATTATAAGATCTTCGGTTCAATAAAAATACAGAAATCACAAGCTCAATGGGTTTTATTGGTTGAATTTCCCAAAACTTCATTGTACTAGGTTAGGTTAGGTTTTAACCGTTGCCGACCAAGGTCGGTACTCTTAGTCCAGTTTTGGCCCGTTTTGATACCGCAGATCTCAAAGAAAGAGTGTTAGACAGAGAGATTAATAGTAGAAGAATAAGAAGAATACTAAACTACCAAACAACCCCAAAAATCGTACCCGCGACTGATTTTTTGTATAAGCGATATGAATAAATTGTGCCGGCTTCATTTTAGTAACTACATTAAATTTTTTTACTTGGTGCCTTCGCTGAATACGCCCAATTGCCGCTCAGACTTGTCTCTTTTGTGCATATAAATTAGTTAAAATATTCGGGAGAAGAGCAGAACAAATAAGAAACAAGTTGCACAATAATAGCGGATCAATCTCGTTAGTCTAGAAAAGACATCCCACTGAGGTCAATTCTTCCGCTGAAGCCATTTCCTGTACAGATCTCTTCCTTTTTAATTTGAGTTAAATAAGTTAAATAGGGGAAAATATGCAAGAAAAATATCAAGGAACTCACTGGCAATCGAATAAAATCCAAGAGAATGTTTCTGTGCTGCATATTTAGCGTTAACTACGGAGTAACTAGATGCGAAAACATGTTTATAAACAAGTTTTTGTGAATCGTCGCCAAAATAACCCCGATTTTCAAGGCAGGTTAAGCCAGACAGTGTCCAGTGTACAGTGGCACACTGTAAGTATTATTTTAATATATGCATTTTTTCATTTAATTAATTTCATTTGAAATAGATTTGAAAACATCGCCTTGGATATTGCCGTCTATTCTGTAAGCTGCCTGAAAGATAGGCACAAACTCGTCATATGACTGAAGTGAAGCAGAGTATAATAAAATATATAATTTTAATAGTTAAATTATTAATAAACTATTTAAAATAGTTGCCATACCAAATTAACTTAGTCATAAAATTTGGCCTTTTGTCTATGTTACAAATATATTTTTGATGTCCCTTTTTAGCCCTATTTCCTGGTCTTTCTGTCCTGTTTTAGCAATCGATAGTTGCCAGCAGCATGAGACACACATGCAAAGTTAAAACTATTAACGCAGTTTAAGCAAGTAAGAATGCTGTAGACGAGTGTGCTCGACTATGATATGCCCTGAACCCAGCTGTTGAATATATTTTAGTTTTATTGGCAAATTTCCCGACGCGCATAATAATGATAATATATTGATAATAATGAGATCCATAACCCAATAACTTGTGTGTTTCTTATGCGATCTTAATGACATTTTGATAGTTGATCAATAATATGTATATATATATAGAATATAAAATTGGCAGCATTTATTGCATTTATCGATATTCGAACAACGGAGGCAGTTATCGTGGAAATGAAGCAAACTTGACCTATATATTTTATATTTGAAGGCTCTATCTCCTCATATCATAGTCTCTGAGCGGACCTGGCTCTATCGACTCGGCTATTGATCCTGATTAAGAATATAAATAATTTATGTGGTCGGAGATGCTTCCTTCTGCCTGTTAAATGCATTTGCACCAAATCATTTATACACTATTTACCCATTTTCAATGGGTTCAGTGTACACATATGTGGTAAAGGGTAGAGGCGTATGTACTTAGGTATTCAGTTTCACTAGAATTACAAATTGTTTGCTTAAATAATTAAAGTTAATTGCGCATTGAAGTAATTTGTGTTACTGTCTCCCAGCGCCAAATGCTCTTAATTCATGCTTCGTTGGCATTCAAGTGAACCTTGTTTCGTGATAACAAATTAATTTGTTTGAGTTGCACTTCTTTAAGCTTTAATGGAATCATTTGTGTTCCACGAATCTAATTATTCCCCTTTAATTTTTATCAAATAATTTGGAATATATGAAGAAAAAAAATCTAGCAACGTGAAATAAAGCTTAGAGCCCAATGAGAGCTGTTGAGATTGTTGGCATAAAATCATAAAAAGTGCAAGATATTTCGTCGCTACCTTTATGTTAAGGTAAATCTCTCTCAGTATTTATTTATGGGTTTTCCTCTATTTACGGAACAATAAAAAATGAAGTTCTTGTAGGAAAATATTCTTTTATAAAATTACAAATGTTGCCAACAATGTTTGACATGTGACATATAAATACAAGAAAATTGTTCATATAATTGAATTATATACGAATCTGGCTATTATAATCTCTGAGAGTAGAAGCACATCTCTGCACAAAAAACGTTTGAATTTAAGCCAAATAAAGATAAGCCGATACTCTTATTTTGATAATATTATAGCCTGGTGAAATTAAGCTTTCTGATTATAGGGGTTTGTTTATAATATATATATATAATATATACATATACATATATATATTTTTCTGCATTTGTGTCACCGAAGTCCTCCTAAGAGGCAGAATCAATTTTTAATTACAATGATAAATGACACGAAAGACAATAATCAGAGATAATAAAAGCTAGAGACTCAAACTTTGGAATAATAAGTATCGAATACCATACACAAGTAAAGTTTATTTAATTTTTATCCATAACATTCTGCGGTTCCGAGATATAGATAAAAATCGATTAAATTTTGGGAAATTTTGTGTGTTTGATAAGTACGTACTCAGATGTAGTCAGATATGATAATAAAAAAAACCCGTAGACATATTGTCGTATGCATTTTTTACTGTGGAGCTGTTTTGAGGTGAGTTGCTTCGAGAATGCCTTTTGTCGAAACTCGATCTCAACTTGAGTGTTAAACAAAAACGATCCCCATTTGCCCCATTTGCACTGCCGCAGTTCTGAGTGCAGCTGAAAGTTTTAATTGTTGCAGAACTTGATAAAGCGCCCCGAGCAAAAGTGGTCTGTGAGGGATATATGCTAAATTTCTGCCATTTGTCTGATTGAAAATTAAGTCATTCACATATTTCAATTTGTTCCATTTCCTTTCGTTACTTAACTTAGTGGCTCCACTTGGCTTCCGTCCCAGGTCACTTTCAAAAAGTAATCGCAATTTGTTGTTTTTTTCTGTTTTCTTTTTTTTGCACTGGGAGAAAATCGCTTTATAGCTCGATGATGAATTTTCATAATTATGCGTTAATAATTTTTTATCTCAAAATCATAAAGCGAAACGCACAATTTATTGTATCAAATTTAAGGGCTGAAATTCTCGTTCCAATCGTTTTGCGTAATTGAAATTGCTTTTTTAAGGACATATGTTGAATGGTCTAAAGAACGTAACTTGCTTTAAAGGCAAAGTTATGACAAAACAGAAAACGCTATTAAAATAAGAATTTGGTTCTTGTACTATTTTATCGTTTCTAATTATTGGCTAACTTTGCAAGCGAGTCATTGTAACCAATAATCGAGAGTCGATAATCGATAGTTGATAATCGAGAGTCGACAATCGAGTCGATGGGGATGGGAATTCACGAACGAAAACCATAAAAATTTATAAAATGAGGGAAACTTGACATATTACAATAGAATTTGAAGACGGGTCTTTGCAAACCGTAGTCGTCGAAAAATCCGAAACACATTCAGACGTCGATAAGATGAACTAAGTAAGTTAATGATATCTGATGAGTTTTAGGATAGCCTATGTTTGATACACGTGTAGTCAACACGCTGACAACATGTGTGCCTGTGAGCGTGTGTGTGTTTGTATTTTGTAATCGAACTGATGAAAAGAATACAACGAGCAACTAGTTCGGAAAAAAAATTGTTCAAATTTCAATTTGAAGTTAAAACATAAATCAGCTATAGAAATCTGAGCATTCGATTGACACAGGCTCACACACACACACCTACACACACACACACCTACACACAGCACCACAATTTGTTACAGTATAAGTAGTTTTAGAGCCCTAATTTGAAAGCTTGATTACTGCAACCTTTTTACCACAGACAATTATTCACATCACATTACTTTATCATATATCTCCTTAAACAAATCATTTAATTTTATAAATATTAATTCATTTCAGATATGACCAGTTTGACGTCCTATTGGAAGGGTATATGAAAATCCACGTGCCGAATATGCCTGTAGTTTTCTGATTCCTAAAATGGATGCTCATTTTAATTTATGTAAATAAAATGATGTCCAAATAAAATAAAATTATTTTATGCCCTCACACTGCTCACTGAATCTTTGACATACGGAAAAGAATCTATACATTATAGCATTATTCTTGGAAAAGGCAATTCTATAATACCTCCTTATACCTCAAAATCTAAATCTATAATACCTATATGAATATAAATTGTAACTAATTATAGTTATATTAATCAAATCGGAAACGGTGAGATCGAAGCGTTCTTACTTACAGCTCAATTAGGAAAGTAATTCAGTCTTGCTTTCGATATCATTCTGCTATTGAAGATTATTTTCTCTACTCTATACTTTTGGGTATAATGCCTGTTTGTGTTTTGCCTATAATTTTTCTCGGAGGGCAACACGATCTGACAGGTGAAGTTACCATTCAAAGATTTTCATGCAAGACTGTTTAAAACCCTTGAGATCATCGACTTGCAAGATAAAATGCTTATTAGTTTCATAAATACGGCTGTGCAGATGCTTGTACGGCACTTGTTTTACTCTTTTTCGCGAAGAACATCACATCGTAATGAGCTCTGATGGGACGGTCCAGCAGCTAAACTTTCTGTATAATCACAGGATGAAAAGAGATTTCAACAAGCAGTTAGACGCTTTTTCCACGTTGTGCACAAGTGGTAAAGAAAAAGGCGGCAAGCTGTTTGTTATTTGTGGCATCACGGCAGTTCACCAACAACATTAACAACAAAACAACAGAAAGGGCAGTCGCAGGCTATCCGGAGGTTGTAATTGTAATAATTGAATTACGAAAGATTATCTTCAAGATCAATGTCGAAAAGTGTGACTTTGTCAGTAAGAGCGTAAGTGTCTTGCGCACTAAGTTATGCAGTGAAGCATCTGAAAAGATTAGCAAAAGGTAACTGCAACATCCGAGCTAAATCCAGCCAACATTTGTGAAGCACAAGAGTTCCCATAACGCATCACTCAAAGAGGAAATGATGTCTGAAAATACGATAGGATGGTGTAGAAAAGATCACTCAGGCATACGCTCTGACTTTTTTATATAAATCGCATTTTGCATAATAACGGTAATCAGTAAACTTAATTTTCTTAAATTATAAACTTCGCAAATATAAGTAAACAAAATTAGTTGCAAATTTCAAGTGCTCACAGATTTGAGTCTACTCCGTTGGACCATAATGAGTTGGAAAACAAGCTGACGTGGTTTTGAAACTGATCACAAGTCATGTTGCAGCCTCCGGTTGCTCACGTTTGGAAATAGATCTGATGTGACCCGAAGAACAAGGCTCCGTATGAGTTGGCTTAGACTGACGTTATCCTGAACTTGGCACGACGCCCAGTCGAGGTGCATGCAGGTGGCCCGGGCCCCTGTGTCTTCAGGAGATTCTGTAGATATTTAAGTAAATATAAATATATATATGTATATATGTATATATGTATGTGTGTGTGTGTGTGTGTGAAAAAGCAAAGAGTATTTAAATGGTCCAAAAAGGTGGACAAGAGAGTGTGCAAAGTCCTGTAAATGGGGAGGGTTACTTGTATTGGTTAATGTCGAGGGATCTGAGGGACAATTTAATGCCGTTGTTGGAGATAAAAATATAGTTGCGTCAATACAAAGGTAGACTAAAGCAATTTGTTTTAATAAAAGTATATACGAGAAGATAAATAATGTAGCCAGCGAAATCAACTTAAAAGGAAACGACTTTGCCGACACAAATGCCAAAACAGCAATCAACTATCCTGTTAAGACCACAAACATAAAAAACACGCAAGCTCTTATAAGCAGTACGACTGCACAAACTGGTTTAAAAAGGTAAATCATAATAACACAAACCTAATAAACTTCTTTAAACAGGATGAAATAACCAGATTAAACCAAACAAAAATAATTATAAAAGATACTCTAACACACAGGGATCACAAATGATCACAATATGGACAAAAACATCTTTCACTTCGTTATAATAAACATCGAACAAATCTTAACTCAACGCCATAACTCGAAGTGAATACCTTCAAAGCAATAAACATACTTAACAGCTCAACAATTGACACCCTAAAAAGGGTCTACTTTCAGTGAAAAAAGTATTTAAATACTTAGCTGAAAGCCGAACAAGCCGTGCTATTATAAGTTTTAGTCTTTGAGCTAGTGTCTTAAAAAAAAGATATAAGATGAAGGCCCATAGAAAACGTCTGAAGTTATATGATTTTTTTTAAATATATATATATGGCATACTCACTTACAAACTTGCTCTCTTCTTATAGGTTTACTGGTTGGTCAAAACATTCTCTTTTGTTTGTATTATGCTTGGTTTGTGATTTGGGGTCTCATGTTTATATTTTATATACATGTATTTACTATTCATACAAATACATATATATGAATGTCCAAATTCTGTTTAAATCGTTTTGTCGGCGTTCAAATCTAATTTGATAAATTATGATGAAAGAAGCCGCACACAAATTAATTCCGTTTTTAACGCTTCATTATTTAATTGTATTTGTTTTGGCATACACACTATTAATTCATCCATAACCATTATAACCAGTTGGATATTAGCGGTAAGATGAAAGATTTGAGAGCAGCAGCTAAGTTACCCCCCGTCAGGAATGGAAGTGATGTTTCTCTTTTGTTTGTTATAATTGCTGGAACTCATACCTTTATAACTCCCCGTCATTTCGAAAGGGAATGTATTTGTTTGTTTGCTCATAAAATCTTACAGGTATAGGAACTTGTGCACCACACGCCCACAAAATATGTTTAAACGAAATTGTAATAATGGATGGATCTTCAACCGCATAAAATATATGTGTATACATTATATAGTGACAGATAACATCAAACCTTGACTTTAACCTGTCTTAAACATTAAAAAAATGTTTTACAAAGAGCATTATGTGTATTTATTAACATAGTGCTGACAACCATCGATTATTAAAACAGCAACGATCGGGAGAGCAAGTAAACATAATGATAATAAAATAACATATTTGATCACCTTCTGTGTCGTTTAAGTTTGTAATTCTAACATGTTAAAATATTTTTTAAAAACAAATTAATTAAATTTAAATATACTCAAGTTAAAACAAAATATTCATTATTGTCCCAGCGAAGCCGTCCTTTGAAATCGGAATGGTTTCTCCACGATTCACAAGACGTTGATTTATTTGCATCCTGTTTTTCTGTAAGTTGCCGCGAAATATTGCAAAATGTCAAATTCACATAATTCATTGATTGCCTTGAAACTTTAAATTGTTGCTAATATATCCAACAAGCTAATTAAATATGCTTAAACTGTCTGAAAAATGCTAAAACGGCAGCACTGCTGCTTAATTGGACTTATATTCATATTTGGTGCACTTTTTCCCTTGCTTTGTTTGCTTCAGAATAATATTATTATGTATGTTTATATAATGAGTGGAATAAAATACTTCCTGCATCCAATCAAATATATACACACACAAGCGAACACGTAGTAATCTGACCCCAATTATTAGATAACATGAGGAAACAGCTTTATTTGGTAAAAGATTGCATACCCTTGAGTACCAGAGTTCACCAGTTGAGTACCACAGAGTCTAACAAGTAACAAAATATAACTCTGATACTCCGATGAGGAAAAATAAATAAATAAAAAAAAATAAATAAAATTTTCTAAAGGAGGTTATCCGCAATGTACTGTATTTCTGATAGAACTGTTTCTTAAATTTAAAAAAAAAAAAATGTTTTTTAATGAAATGATTAACAGGCGGAATGTTTGTAGTTCTTTCCTAAGAAGTAACGGGCTCTGGTAACTGATTAATTTGGTTGGAATATCTTGAAAGACTAGAAAGGTCTTAACAAGTGAATGCTCTCGGGTTCCGTAACTATAAATTAGCCGGTGATGGCAAAAGCGCAAAGTGGAGTTATTTATTACACAGTCCGGATTTGTCACAAATTAATTATTTTATTTTTTATTTATTTATTTTTACACTACATTTTGCGCAATTTTAACTTGTTGATTTCGCCAAAATTATACAATAATTGAAAAAAAGAGAGACAAGCTGAAAGTCAGATAGACAGACAAACGGACAGACGACTACAGAGGCTCCCGTATTCTTTTTTTCGACCAATCAATGAATTTTATTTGCCCATTTATTTGTCCAAATAAAAATGCCTCTCTCTTGAATAGCAAGCAAGGAATCAACAGCTATTTATTTCCTTATACAATATGAAATCAGATGAAACGCAAGAAGAACAAATTTCTAAATTGTAATGGTATAATAAATCAAAACAAGCATTCCGATTTGTGCCTTCTAAAAGGGTCGTTATGACGGGGTAGCTTTTGTGTGTCATTAATGAAATGATTGCTCTATATAAATACAATAGGGGTGGATGCTGAGCAGTGTCCAAGTCACTAGGCCTACCATTGTTATTTACGCATAAGAACACACTTTTCAAAAATGCGATACACTTCAGTGTGGCAACATTCTTCTCTATTTGCCATCAAATTTCCATCAAGAGTTAATGAGCCGCAATAGGTCTAACCAATTTGTTATTGGTGTTGGCATTATTAAGGCATTTCGTTGAATAATTCATAACCGCAAGTGTCACGTGTTCTCTTTATTGTTGCTGCTTATTAAGGCATTACTTGCACATATGCTGTAAAGTGGTAATTATCAGATGAATGTTTACCCTAAAATAATATTCTTCGCCTGATTAAAGCAAAATGTGTACATGCAAACAAGAAACAAAGTCGAAAGCAAGATTAGAAAAAGAAGGTTGTAGAAGGACTCTCCTCTCCGCCAGGTTAGCTTTGCATAATATATATGCACATAAATATATAAACTTAAATATCATGTAAATACATTTTATACATGATATAATTGTGTCTATCTGCTTGGAAAAGTGGTCACATACTGTTTATTTATACTTTGTAAGGCTAAGCAGGAGTGTGACATGAAGCCTCGCTGCTATTTCAAGATTTATTCATGACATGAAATTCGGCTAAATTAGTGCCAAACACGACAAATTTGAATACGCAACAAACAGTGAGAACATTGAAACGACGGCAACGGACAGCTGTTTCTTTGTTGTTGTTTTTTTTTCGTTTATTCTTTGTTTTTTTGTTTTTTTTCTTTTTTTGCTTTGGGCGACTCCATTTTATATCATTCAAGAGTGAGGCTTTTGTGTAAAGTATTTTTCGTTGGCGCAAATAAGCACGAATATATTTATACATTATTATTATTATTATTTCTGTATGAAAACATAAAAATACCGCATTAAAGAATTTAGATTCTGAGTCAAATGTTATCCGATGTCCGAAGTAAATCCAATTTTTGCAACCTTTTTCCTTATCTATAATGACTCTCCATTGAAGCTTTTAAATATTTGATTTATAATAAATCGAGAAAATGACAATTCTTTTTAAGTTAAAAGGTTAAAATTATCTGAATCACGAGTTAAATAAAAAATGTGTTAATGTAGAGGGAAACTAATGGGGAACATTAAACATTGTATTTTTATTTTATAATATATAGTTTATAATTTATATTATACTTTATTCAACTTTATATATTCGATATTCTGCAGGTCTGCTTTTTTCTCAGTAAGCATTTCTATCTCTTAATGCAATTATAATCTAGTTTTTTGAATAAAACAGGGAACTCTTCAAGTTTTCACGTCTTATTGTTCACGATGTACCCAATGGGGATGTTTGAAATTATCGAAATTATCGATCCGAGCTGGATTATTTAAACTCACGGAGCTTTACGCGCCAAACACGCTTGTCATTTTACGCCTAATGAGCGTTCTGTACGCCGTTTTGTGGATAAGTTGGAATTTTAATTTGCTCTCGACAACCAGAAGCCAGCAACTCGTGCACGAACTGCGCGCATTAATGAGAATACTGCAGCTGTTGAGGCCAACCGAAATGTATCTGTTTCTCGCCATGACAACCTGACGTATTTTGTGGCATGATTTGGGTCGACACCCATGCAAGATGGTATCGGCACAAGCTTGGTCAGCAGCGAAGCCAACATCCGTGGTGTCATTGCTGCTCCATACCATCCGAAACGTGTTACCGGGTCATATCAAATGGGATAGACTGAATAGCCAATAGGATAAAGGAACAGCGGCCGATATACATTTTTATTTTATTTATTTATTTGTTTATCTTAGTCTTTACTAGTTTAAAACTTATAAATTAAAGGTGCAAGGAAGTTTAGAGGGTTCCGTAGCTGGTGCTATTCAGAGTTAGGAGGTTTGCTTTCGAACAGGCTTGCAGTCTTAAATATGTTATTGCGTACTTCCCCAAAATGTATTTAAAAAAATCTGAAAATCATTACATCAAACATTTAATCGTTAATTTAGTTTATATTTGAAATATACTTTAACATTAACCTTAATTTTGTCTACATGCAAGCTTCTTCCGAATCTTCTGTTGTCATGTTCAGCAGCACAGATGCACTTGATAAATTATTATAATAAACCATAAATCACACATTAAATGCAACTGAAAAACCATGAGTTATTTTTCCAAATTCTAGATAACTTTTGTTGAACACATTTGTACCAAGCATTAATATAATATTATAATTTTATAATTTCGAATAGTTTATTTTGATAAATTGAATATCCTTTGTCACATAAACTGGTATTCGAAATGTTGGGGCTTTAATATGCTTTCTTTATTAGTTGCTGATCTCATTAAGGTTTTGCTGCTAAAAAGATTTCAATTTATATTTATGTATTCAGAAATGTTTAACATCAAAAATATATATTTCCTAGTTATTGTCTGGCAAGTTGTTTCTTATGCATAAAGTTGATCAATTTTGATTTGAAAGTCAAACAAACTGCCGAGTTGCTGTCGGGTTTTACAAGCAAAACATTAATGTTTTTAACAGGTTGAAATGAATTATTTGTATAGGGGAATAGGAGGTTTTTTTAAGGTTTAATCGCTGGCTTATTCGATTAATTACATTAAATCATCCATACCTTGGGACACGAGCGCGGATACAGTTGCCTAAATGACTGGGTCCTTTAGACAAGTCGTCTACCAAGAACCTCAATAATAAAAGTTATTTGCCAAGTAAACTCCTAAATTATAAATTATAAGCACATTTCCTTTTATCAAAAAAAAAAAAGAATGAAAAAAGAAGAACAAAATCCAACTTTGGTTTTCCTACTATCCCTTTGGGGTAGGCCTTTGCTTTGGCTTAACCACTGCGTCAAGCCATGTTGATCGTTATAGTGTCGACGAGGTGAGAACGATCACCGTCAACGCGTCCCTGCACCGAACATCATTTACAAATCTTTTTGAAGAATATTTTAACAACGGGCTAGGACTTGATGCACAGCTTAGCTTACTGACTAACGTATCTGCATAAATGCGGAATAAATGATTTGAAATCCGGATAGTCCAAGGATTGTATTTTTTCTTGCTTCACTTCACATTGAATCGAAATCAAATTAAAGCTGGTGGTGTATCTTTGTATATGACGAAGGCGGAACACATTGTGTATTTTGCGATTTGAACATCCACAAGTTGCGGCATCCCGTCTTTTATGATACGTAAATGTGTGTGTGTTTTATATGAGTGGATATACTTATATATAATAAGAGGAGTGTTCGGCCACAGACTAACAAACAGCCGACGCACAAACAGCATACAGTAAAATCGCTTCGATGGAAGCCATAATGACTTTACCTTCTTTCTACGAACTGAGAAATGACTACCAATTTGGAAATACCGCTTTTGACTTGCGAGACAGTGTGGCGATTGCTGTGGCTCGCAACGTGTGTTAACACAACCAAACATACATGTGTACTCTGCGCACTGTGTGCACTGTGTGCACTGGCGGGCATTATCCGGCTTTGCCCGGGCCAAATGGTTATTCGTGTGCAATTTATGCATTGTTCTCATCGCCAGTTGCTGACACAACATGAAAACAAATTGTTTTGAATAGACTCTTACTCTCTTCATGCCGTAACTATTTATTTTTCAAATTATGCTCTTTTTGTGTCAGCTATGTACACCCTGCGAAATTCAATTAAAGGTACATGCTAGCACCCAACGGAATTTAAACATCTCTGAGACCCATGGAAAATCAGTCTATTAGTTTTCTGCAATGTCCGACATACTGAATGTCGATTCGACCTAAATCTTACTCTTGAAATTACCAAAATCGATATTGGAATGTACAAAATATATATGATTCCCATAATTTTTAAATTCGGTAGATTGTTGTCAACCTCGTTTAAATATTAATCAACAAATTTCTTGACCACTTCTCTTTTTGTCGGGCAACCATTTGCAAAGGGCTATTGAGTTTTAGAGGTAGTGTCCCAAAATTTCAAAGATGGCAACAAAACTTTGGCAGACACGCCCACTCAAGCAGTTGAAAATCGCGAAAACTATTTTGTCCTACATTCCTGCAGCTGGAGTACCAAATTTTGGAAACTTTATTGTTATTCAAGATTTGAAGAAAATTTCTCGATCATGAGCAAAGTTAGAGTCGCCCACTTTGGTAGTTGGGATACTGACAGCTTATTATTAAGATTCTTAACAAAAAAGCCCAGATACGCCCACTTCAACCACCACAATTTGTAACAGTATAAGTAGTTTTAGAGCCCTAATTTGAAAGCTTGATTACTGTAACCTTTTTACCACAGACAATTATTCACATCACATTACTTCATCATATATCTCCTTAAACAAATCATTTAATTTTTTAAATAATAATTCTTTTCAGATATGACCAGCTTGACGTCCTATTGGAAGGGTATATGAAAATCCACGTGCCGAATATGCCTGTAGTTTCCTGATTCCTAAAATGGATGCTCATTTTAATTTATGTAAATAAAATGATGCCCAAATAAAATAAAATTATTTTATGCCCTCACACTGCTCACTGAATCTTTGACATACGGAAAAGAATCTATACATTATAGCATTATTCTTGGAAAAGGCAATTCTATAATACCTCCTTATACCTCAAAATCTAAATCTATAATACCTATATCAATATAAATTGTAACTAATTATAGTTATACTAATCAAATCGGGAACGGTGAGATCGAAGCGTTCTTACTTACAGCTCAATTAGGTAAGTAATTCAGTCTTGCTTTCGATATCATTCTGCCATTGAAGATTATTTTCTGTACTCTATACTTTTGGGTATAATGCCTGTTTGTGTTTTGCCTATAATTTTTCTCGGAGGGCAACACGATCTGACAGGTGAAGTTACCATTCAAAGATTTTCATGCAAGTCTGTTTAAAACTCTTGAGATCATCGACTTGCAAGATAAAATGCTTATTAGTTTCATAAATACGGCTGTGCAGATGCTTGTACGGCACTTGTTTTACTCTTTTTCGCGAAGAACATCACATCGTAATGAGCTCTGATGGGACGGTCCAGCAGCTAAACTTTCTGTATAATCACAGGATGAAAAGAGATTTCAACAAGCAGTTAGACGCTTTTTCCACGTTGTGCACAAGTGGTAAAGAAAAAGGCGGCAAGCTGTTTGTTATTTGTGGCATCACGGCAGTTCACCAACAACATTAACAACAAAACAACAGAAAGGGCAGTCACAGGCTATCCGGACGTTGTAATTGTAATAATTGAATTACGAAAGATTATCTTCAAGATCAATGTCGAAAAGTGTGACTTTGTCAGTAAGAACGTAAGTGTCTTGCACACTAAGTTATGCAGTGAGGCATCTGAAAAGATTAGCAGAAGGTAACTGCAACATCCGAGCTAAATCCAGCCAACATTTGTGAAGCACAAGAGTTCCCATATCACATCACTCAAAGAGGAAATGATGTCTGAAAATACGATAGGATGGTGTAGAACAAGCTCACTCAGGCATACGCTCTGGCTTTTTTATATAAATCGCATTTTGCATAATAACGGTAATCAGTAAACTTAATCTTCTTAAATTATAAACTTCGCAAATATAAGTAAACAAAATTAGTTGCAAATTTCAAGTGTTGGAAAACAAGCTGACGTGGTTTTGAAACTGATCACAAGTCATGTAGCAGCCTCCGGTTGCTCACGTTTGGAAATAGATCTGATGTGACCCGTAGAACAAGGCTCCGTATGAGTTGGCTTAGACTGACGTTATCCTGAACTTGGCACGACGCCCAGTCGAGGTGCATAGCCAGTAGGCGATCAAAACAGTTCATCTCAAAGTTCAGCAGAAGCCCTAATTGAGCAGACAGGATCTATTTAGCGGGGGATAGGGTATGTCTAGGGCTATCAATAAAGAAGCGTCCGGTCTGACTTTGTAGGGTCATTGCACTAGTCAGGAAACAGAACTGTAATATTCAGCAGATTTTACAAAATGATCGAAACGACATTAAGAATATCGCTAATATGGAAGCAACTAAGCTCGTCGATTCTTAGCACTGATCTTGCACCTAGGTCATCTGGTACAGGCGAAGGCAAAACATCGTTGCGGATGCAGTGTGGCTGCCATCATCAAACGAGGCAGTAAAAGTGATTACATGAGCGAAGTTAACAAGGTAAGAATTAGTTAAAGAAATTATTGAATCATTTTATTGAAAAGTACCAGCTGCATCGACTCACCGCCTTTTGCAAGGGGAATAACTACTCGCATGCAGTGGCTTACATTCGGAGCACTCGCACAGTGTGACTACACTCAGAAGAACAGGGTTGTTCACCTTATTACTTACAATGCAAATATCTAAAATTTAAGGTTCCTTAATGTCAGAGTGGATTTTCCTAAAATTTAGAAGAAGATTGTCACATAAATAGGACCAAAATTACCATCCAACTTTATTCTATCACGTACAAAAATATTTTATTATTTTTCTGAAAAATTCGCATATTTGTACATTCAATAAAAACTATTATTTTATAGACATTAAATATTGACGATTAAAATTTTAAAATTAATTTAAAAAATATTAAATACACTCTGCGAAAACCGATTAAAGGCACTTGATTTTTTCCTTATAAAATTTCAAATAAAATTTTATTTTAGATTCAATAAGCAAAAAATCATAATGGGTTAGTCGAATTTCGCAGAGTGTATGTTATATAAGATTGATTTTAAACGTAAAAGCTGTCATGCAAAAAATAATCTTAGAAAACTCAAATTTCCCCGTAAAACGTTCTTGATATCGTGGCTATTAAATTGATTATGCAGGATGCGTATCAGTTAAGTGATTTTGTGCTAAAGTCCGGCCGATCATTTGCCAAATGAAATTCCAATACGTCAGCTTCTAAGCAAAACACGGTTTATCGGTTTTTCGCTCGAAAATTGTTAGGCTGAATGTGTCTATTCTGAAGTATCAGGAGATTCGATTCTAGACTAATTAATTAATGAAATTATTTAGTTGGCCTTAAATTGTCTTTTAAGCTAGTGAAAAGCCAAGCAAGAATGCTCCTAGGTCAGTTACCTATAATATTTAATTTAATTTAATATTTAACTCAATTCGACTTTCTTACCAATATTGTTTCGAATAAGAAACCTAATTGTGGATTTTGTTGTTATCGAAAATTATTGATATTTATAAAACACTGAGAGCTATCGATAAAATAATGCAAACAAGAACTTTTGTTCCGTCCGTCCTTACTGAGTTTGTAAGGACATGGGTAAATTGACACTGCTGATAGCGATTATATTTACTTTACTTCCCTCAGACAGACTCGTTATAGTATTTTTTATTTTTTTAACATTCAAGGTGTTCAGTTTTCTCAAGGTCAATTATTCTTATGGAATTGCTGTATCTAAATAGGGTTTAGCAAAGCAGTTTAATAAAAAGCGATGCTATAAATTATCTTGTTAACTTGTTTATTGAATGAACAAATTTTTGTTATCTTTGCTGATACGGTTTTATGAAGGTTTGACAAAAGATCCGTAAAGCTATGCGATATACAAATTTTTTCCGATTTAATTAAATATTTAGAGCAAAATCAACAAATAAAAATGAACTATTAGTAAGTCACCAAGTACTAATTTAGAAAATCGTCTTAAATTAAAATCGCCCTAGAAAAAAGCTTGTTTTTAGAAATAACTTCTCTTCTATTTTTCAGATATTTATTGTTAAGCAACTGAAAATCTTTCTTAAAAGTATAAATGCAAAAACGTTATTTTCAAAAAATCTTTCTGAAATCTATAAAGTAATCAAAATTTTCTCCACTGCTTTGATTTAGTCATACTTACTTTTAAACAATTTAATTGTTGGTTTATATAGAATGTAGATCCAGGAAATTAGACATATTTTTATTAAATTTTAAAAAAATGTACCCCTTGTTTTTAGAAATCTACTTTCTTGATAATAAGGTGATTCTAACCTGGCGCTAAAAATTTTACGAATTTGCTAAATCCAGTCCATTTTTTCAGTGTATTTATCAGATTTTTATCGCCTTTGTTGAAATGTTGAGTGTATGATAAAATTCAAAGTAGTGAATTTGGTCGGCATATATTGGTAAGCAAATGAGTTTTTCATTTCTTTTTAATAATTTAATAATATATACATATATATAAACCTATGCAGATGGGATTAAAAATTTGTTGTGACTTTAATAATGACAATATCAAAAGCAAAGTCGGCATTGCCATCAACTTCTTTCTATTTGAGCGCAAACAAATATGGTTAAAGAATATAATTATTTTTGTGCTTAAAGTTATAATAATTAAGAGATTAGAGATTGACCGTGAATCAGAATTAAATGTTATCTTTTAACTAGGAATAAAGTAAAATACCTTTGCACAAGAATAAAAAGTGCAATCTTTGAGTCTTAATGATCAGTTTTACATATTTTATAAAATGAGCTTAATTATGCTCTTAACACGATCTTGATCAGATGTAAATGATGTTGTATAGATAATATGATTATGTTATATTGAGCATTTCCATATATTAAAGATCGCAGCTCTTCAAAATAAATTTCTATTATGCCTGGTTTTTGTACGCAAATCAAAATATTTTATAACTGTGGCAAACTCAAAACTTTTTTCAATTTCTCAGCATTTGTTGAATATAGAAAACGCACAGCTAACATTACAATATAACTATCCCTAGTAAATTAACAGATTGGGGTGACAAGCCTGTATCGTACACATTAAAATATATACCAATATTAATGGGTCTAAGCTTATTTCCCATCATCGTAGCTTAATAACAAAGCTTAAATTTAATTAAATTACTAACAAGCACATTCAATAAAAAAATTAATTTTTGATTTGTTTGACTTGAACATATGTAATATAATATTCATATATTTCATTTGGGATTGGTGACCTTTCATACATTCAACCCACTTAACAAATCCCACCCCAATTTCTTATTGGTGTAAACTGCAGAGCGAGACGGCAAACATGTCGTCGCGCTTGAAGACCTGCTCACAAAAGAGTCAAGCTATAGTTCGTTAGGAGCTCATCTTGCTTTCTCGCTTGGCGAGAAAATAATGGATATGTGGTGACCATTTATTAAAACATGTATTTGGAAGACCTTCTTGCCAGTTTCAACGCTGATGCCAACGAGAGAGCACCGCTTACCCACCACCAAAGTGAAAACGTTGTGAAACAAACAAATAAGAAATAAAAAAAAGAGCGACGCAATGCCACGTCCATTAAAAACAACTTATGGTGATCAGAAACCGCCGTATTCATATATATCTCTGACTGCCATGGCTATACTTCAGTCGCCGCAGAAAATGTTATCGCTCAGTGATATATATCGCTTTATTATGGAACAATTTCCATATTATCGGAACAACATGCAAAAATGGCAAAACTCATTGCGGCATAATTTAAGTTTCAACGACTGCTTCATAAAAGTGCCCCGTAACATTAGCAAAGCCGGCAAGGGATCTTACTGGACCCTTCATCCAAAGGCATTCGATATGTTTGAAAACGGCAGTTTGTTGAGGCGACGCAAGCGATTCCGAGTCAAACAGCAGGAAGAGGATTTCTTCAATTCGAAACTGACAAAAACATCTGCATACATCAAATTCATCAACGATCCAAGTAAAGTTCATCAAAAATCAACAACAACTAGTAGCAGTTCCCATCAAAACTGGATGTTCGAAAGTGCAGCACAAAATACGCAAAACCAACAATGCAAATTCCCTTTGGGAAATGAAAGTGAACTCGTCGAAAGTATGCCAACACGTCCCAAGCGAGCATTTACCATTGAGAGTCTAATTGCTCCGGACACAGAAGCCACTAACGATGAGAGATCTTGTCAATCATTTCAAAGGAAGCATGGAGCTACAAACAGCCGATATCCTGAAGTTAATTCTGATTCAAATCAAAGCGCGCACCAGTTCCTACTATCAAACTTTAATCAATTAATTACACAGCAGCAGATTTATCTACCCACAATCGCGTATCAGTTATATAATCCGCAGCAAACACTAAATGCTATGTATATGTATCAGAATAAGCACTTGTATGATCGTCATAGCTCATTCCGATTAAATGGTCCGTTATCCGTATTTTAATAAAAATCATATCGTATAAAAGTTTTACACATTTAGACAAACATATTCTTAAACATCAGGCATCATATTGACTAAGCTTGTTTTGTGATAATTCATTACCCAATAAAATGTCCACATTTTGTTAAAAGCTCAATGAAAAAGTAAATAAATACATAAACAACATACAATTTTATCTCTGATGTAAAATTGGTTTTCTTAATAAAGTAAGATGTATTTAATTTTTTTTTTTTTTTTTGTCAAACTTACGAGCTAAATTTACGAAGGTAATAAAACTTCATTTTCGTCTTGCGAAAAGGGAAACACTATGGAATAAACACGCGGATTTCAGAGCATATATGAGCTGGAGACTTCAAATTATAATACAAATGTACACATACATATATTAAGAATATAAATTATCATGCTCAGTGTTTCCATTTTGGCTTTTTATGGGACATATTGATTTTTTTTAATTTGCGTTAGCCGTAAGACTAAGAAACGGCTAAGATTGCGCTCCAGGCGAAATTTCTGGCGACGGTAAATACAGTTAATTGCTGCTGTTAACTGAAAATTATTTAAGCCTCACAGGCACAGTAATATCAAATGACTTAAGTGATGCAGAGAACGAGGAACTGTACATTATTAACAGTTAAACAATTTATTTAGATGACTGCCATTCCAATCAAATTTAGCCTGCTTTAAATATTTGTATCCTCGTATGTATTTGTATCCTCGCCATTGGCAGCACAGCCCGTATACCCTACACATACCAAGTTAATTTAATTTAATCGATTTTTGGCGTTTCGAACATATTGATTGCCATAATATTTAAGATCTTTAACCCAAAGTACGTCCGGAGACCTTTGAAGGCGTAGACTTGGTTTGCACACGCCGTTATTTTTTAAATGAATTCAACAATGTGTTTGGAAATGCCTTAAGTTTTACAGTTTTACAATTCCTGCGGCAAACATGAATGAGCCAAAACCCCTATGTACTTGGTCTTGATTACCTAACTGCTTCTGGCTTTTTTCCCAAGCCCCTATTATTGAACATGCTTAAAAGACTTCCGTTTTTCTCATGTCAAGCATCCATCCATCTTATGTATACAATATAAGTTATTGCAACTTAATTATAAGAAAGAAAAAGTTACGTGCAAAATCGTCAAGGCATGGATTTGGATGGCTGATAAAAATTAGGTCACAGATGTCTCCTTTTGCGCTTTGCGCTTGGATACACGGTGTAGAAAAAATAAATTGCTTCCGTTTGAGTTTTTCCACTTAGAAGATTTTGAGTTCTATATTAACTTGCTTGATTGCCCAGAAGATGGTCACAATTAATTTCCTAACGATTTGGGAAAGCGCGCAACAATTTTGTTGCAGATTATTTAACCGATACCGATTTGGAAGCACAGAAACACTTCTAAATAAGTATCCATTTTCATTGGATAGTTAATATGATGATCTTTCGAAACAGTTACTTAGTCTTTTTTAGCTGAACGAAAGCATCTTTGGTTAAAAACATGAAATGTATAATAATTTTTCAATACCTTGTCGGGAAATGCAATATAGAATTTATGCTCCGGAATTCCATTGGATCATCATCAGTAATCATTGTTTTGAAAATTAAATAAAGCAAAATTCAGACAATTAAATTCTAAAATGCTGTTCACTAAAATATAAGGTGATTATAGTAATTTGTTTAAATTCGATTGTTAAGAAATTATGGCACCCGAATCTTTTTGTAACTGAAATATTAAGTACTTTGCTCGAACAACTATTAACGCCGGTAACAAATGCTATGGCAACTGAAAACTTATCACATAAATGTAATTTCAGTAAGTTAGCTAATATTAAGTTTAACTCTTGCTAGAGTTGAAAATATTAATGTAATTACCACAGCAAATGGTTTTATGCTTAAATATAACTAATGTAAAATGATTTGTTCAGAATATTAAGTAGTGAATCTAATTGATTTATTTACATGTTTAACCAAAAATAAAATCTGTCTTAAGCGACAGGCCGTCGGAGTAACTGCTTTGCAGCCTGGCAAGTCTGCCCAAAGCGTGGGGCTCTGGATGCACATATGTATATTTTGGCAATACGATTCACCGACTTGATGAACTCCTCGACGGCCGTCGAAAAGCCATTACAAAAGGTTTGCATGGAAAAATCAAAACATAAATTCCCAAATTAACCGCTTTGCCTGCAAAACAATTAAATACGACTAAACTATACTTTTCTACGGATCCTAGTGCTTAACTAAAGAGGCACACAAGAAAAGGATTTCGATGATTGGGGTAGCTAAAGTCTCAAAAAGGCCCATGAAATTGCCTTAGTCCACAATATTTCTTGTTGTAAATAGCGTAAGCATGGAACCAAAAATTGCATATACTATCTGGACTCTAAAAGATGTACTAAAATGTACTAAATATATATGATGAATATGTAAAACCAAATTGTCCGAAAAATAAAGGAATATCACAAAATGTTCTGCAAATTTTTATAAAATCGTAAGATTGTTAGACAAGTTGTCAACAAAGTGAAACTCCACCAAAAGAAAGTCTTCATACTCATTTATTAATCGGGTATGAAAACATGAGATCTAAGAGTAGAAAATTGTTGCCTTTCGCTAAAAAAATACCAATGAAGTAATATTCAGACAATAAAAAAAATCTAAAACGTCTGAATATATAAATACTGTTTGAAGCGTGAAGTGAAATTTTACAGATCGTTTTAATTGGAGCTTGTGTGATGCACAATTTTCACATTTTTCAATTTACAATCCGTAATTTTTGAAAATAAAAATAGAATGACTATTGACATTCATGTATCCTATTGCTAAAACTGTCTGTTGTTAAGTTCATTAAACGGATAGTTATTTATTGCCAATGCTAAGTATATAGTAAACTATATAAAAATATTTATGAATTTAAACAACAATAAACTAACTATTTCCATTTTGAGCACCCTACCATGCGACTCTGAAGCGATCCTTTGGTAGAGTAAAAAAGTTTTATAATTTATTGAAAAACGAGTATTGATTTTTCATGGAACACAATTTTTCGACTGAAACAAAACAAAAATTGAAAAAAAGATGTGAAGGTGCAGCTGCTTGCTTGCGGGCGTATTTTATGTGTATGAAATACAGAGTCGACCTTGCTTAGCTCGCCGGATTCTCACGACTATCGAACAGCACAAACACGCACGACCAACTGACTCTCTCAAAGTTTGAGAATGAGCGGAGAAGCGAGAGCGAAAAACTTAGCGCTAACCTATACACTGTGCAAAGATAGTAACGAATTCGTTCTGTTGGCTAAGAATTTCATGTTGCTGGTCACAATTGTGGAACCCGAATAAAACCGATTTGGCGCAGTGATCGTCTATCCCATTCGAACTTTTATTTCGTTTTTTTTTTACGATATCTTTGGTGAGCTACTCTGATGTAATGCGGTAGGCAGCTAGGTACAGCTGCAGCTGCGTACAGGAAGTGCTAGTTAAGGCAAAGAGGGAAAAATTAAAGTAAAATGTGATATTAAAAATTATATAATACAAAAGCTTTCATAAATTATTAACTGTCAAACAATGTTTTGCAAGAATTGAAAGCGTCATGCTCAATCCCAAATACAAAAAGTATAATTTGAAAAACTAAGTACAATAATACTGATTTTATATATACATATATAATATATATATGTTATATATTTACGAAAGCAATAACGTAATTTAATTGATGTCTCTTAATGACAACTAATTTATTCCAAAATTTGATATATTTGAAACGATTTTTGATGGTCACAATAATGTCATAAGTAGTTAAGGTTAAGATAAAATAAACATCCCATAAATAATTAATTTTGTAATCGATTTATAATCTTAATCTTCATCCAGCAAAAAATCGAACAAAGAGCCAGGTTCATTAAACGATCACTTTGCTAAAGCTATACTTATACTAGACGGTAAGATATTTACACAACCAAATTATGCACTAATGTTGTAATTTTGTGTAACAGTTACGCCTATTTGCAACGGTAACTGCATTGTTGACAGTCACACAACGGAGAGAGTTTCAGCTGCCCATTATTGCTCAATGCGCAACCGAACCGAATATTTCACAGTGCATTTTCACAATATGAGTCAGACCCCATATGAAGGCGTGCCCCACAAAAGTCTGAAGACACAGAGAGCGTTGCACTCATTTCATCATCGTATAGCCTTGTGTCAACCAAAGAGTTTATCAGGGCGATTGGCTTATTTGAGCCATCATTGCGACCGGATGATGGACGCAGTGCACCCGGACCATATTGGTGGAAAACGTTCAAAGGATATATTCTCACAGTGTCAGAGTCCGTCGGCCGCATCTCAACTTTCTGCAGTCTACATTGCACACACTGCATATGGGTAAATTCATAGTTAATTAAAAAACCGCTGAGCATTAAAATAAAAAACAAAATTATAATCCAAATGTTGATGAATTATTTCTTTCAATTCGTTCAACTTATGAACCCGACAGCGAAATACTCCCATACCATCAGTAATACCATCTGATAACAGGTGACGCAGCACAGGATGGGTGTAGCGTATAAATACCGATCTGTGAAGCACATGTTTTGTAATATACCTTCCAAGTTTGTCTTTAAATAAAATTAAAGTAATTAATTAAGAGAATTTAAACAAAATAATGATTGAGACATTTGAATAATTATGACAGCACGATGGCTAGGTCTGTACTGACTGGTAATAGCATTACAGTGGTCCGCAAGGTACTGATGCCAGCTAAGATCTGTTTCCTGAACTTCGGACATGGTCTCCATATAGACTTGTGCTTGGTAAAGGGAATATCATGTTTCAAGGTGGGGCTGGTCTAAGGTGTAACGCGACACGTGCTGATAGCCAGCCTGGCTGAAGGCCCGTAAATAGTCCAGTCGCTCACAGAGCATATCTGATTCTTGGCGACCTGCGATATTTATACGCCTTACCTGCATAGTACGGATCTCTGCACCGGACATATTTTCTCCGCAACTCGTGGAATTCAAATGGATCTGAAAACATAACCAAAAGTGTCCGGTAGTTACTAAAAACCGGAAGGAAGATTTCCCAAACCAATAGCTTGACTTGGGATATGGCCATCCACCGGACGAAAGCATTAAGTCTCTCGTCGCGGAATTCGAAAGTCCTAAAGTCGGTCAGGCAGGGATCCCAACGCTCGCGACTCCTTGTGGGGCAGCACGGTTACAAATGTGAGGGGTGAGTCACTCTTAACATTCATTTTTTATCCCACTCTTTATAGTCCTGATCCTTGTTTCAAATACTATTAGCGATCAGTTAAAAGGGTGGAGAGTCTCTGATGAGATTGCCTTCTCCGATCACAGGTATATTGACTTTGAGCTTTCTCTGATTCCCCCCAACCGGTTCATCTATTAAATCAAAAGAAGGAAAACTGTAAAAGAAAACTTGATTGAATGCTTACATCCCCCGATGGTCCAGCGCAAAGGATTTTAGACCCATCAGCCCATCTTCCTTCATTTTAAAGACTGTCAAGCGACTTATAAGTCTACACCTAAATAGTTCCATAGATGCAAACCTTATCTCTGGGTTATCGGATACTGTTCTTCATTCCGTAGTCAAAATAAAAGAAACATTCTTTTACTACAAGGAGTACACCGTAATAGCTTTCCTAGAAATCAATGATGCCTCTAACAATGGGACACGGTGGGGGCGGCTGTTAGACTGACGTGTATGCAGATGATGTTTCGGTTATTTTCATAGAAAAGTATCCCCAAACTCTATGTGACCTAATGACAAGTAAACTAAAAATTATGTCATCCTCAGCAAGTGCTGGTTAAGCGTAAACCCCCACAAAACAGAACTAGTTCTCTTTTTAAGGAGTATAAAATCTCCGGAACATTTCCTTTGCTTCTGCCCTGCACTGGCGAGGAAAAGACGCTCTACACTAGGAAATAATTTGCATCACGTCTAATACAGTTAGAGAATATAGAACCAATTGCGAAATGTATAAATGCAACCAGCTGGTTTACCCCTGATTCATGCTCACATGATTGCCAAAGAAAAGTAGTGAGATCCACACGGTACCACGACGGGCCAAAAATTGTCTATGTGAGTCGACCTTTGTCGAAAACCATCAAACCTAACCTAACCTAGTTTGACTCCTCTCCTTCGTGTTACGGAGGGAAACCTGATTGTCATAACAATGCAACTTCACTTTATGCCTTAGGACAGGACTCCTTTGTGAGGATTTCGGTCTTAAGCTGAACACTTTTTGAGGTTGTTGCAAATATTCCGACAAGGCCAGTTTTCAAAACCTTAAAGATATTCCCATAATGTGTTTGTAGTCTCATTAGCGAATACCGCTTTTAACACATCCTCCTTTTCTTTTACAGGAATTTCTTTAACTGTGAGCTAAGTCGTTTTAGAAATGTGTCTATGAGTAAGGACTCAAAGCACTAACCTTGGGCACTCGGTGTGGATGTACTTTAACTGTGTGATTCCGTTTTAGGCTACCAGAAAGGTCATGTCGGTTAAGAAACTCCTTGGGATATGGTTAATTAAATTAATGAAGTCCATCATCCCGCACACGATCATATGCATGCCGAATATCCAAGTAAGCTATAACGACGAACTTATTGGCATGGAGACCGTCAAGAGCAAACTTAACCACACGGTTAATTACTGAGCGTTCGGTTTACAGCCTAAAGCCGAACTGGAATATTGGTGTTACCCTATTTAATGCAAGAGAAGCTAGGGTTCTCCTCATCCCACAACTTTTCCTGTATCCTGCTGAGGTTTGCTAGAAGACATACTGGGTGAAGACTTTCGAGGGCATTAGGCGGCTTCCCATTCTTGTGCAACACGACTGATAATTGATTGACGATTTATTGAAAAAGAAATCAATTTTAAGAGGTCTTCTTGGCTGCAACATTTTGCAAACGAATTTGTGATTGACGGTTTTTTTAAATAAATTTATTTGAAGCTCTTGGCATGGTTCTAAGTAAGATTATTAGGCCCAGTACCAACTTTTCCGCTCCCCTTTGATTGGCACTCCCGCCAAAAGTCTCCAAGACCACTTTCCAAAAAGGAAAAAAGGAAGAGGAAGAATTTGCCGCAGACTTTCCCATTTTCTGCCCAGGATGAGATTAGGCACCCTAACTTGTCTATCCCGCTTTGAAAAAAATGAAGACTTAGAGAATCACTAAATTCAAAATGCATCCGGTTGGCGCCGGATCTTTGATATTTGGGATCTTTCGGGAAAAGATAGCATCCGACTACACAGCGCGCATAATCTGATTCAGGAGGTTCTTAGTACTTTACTTTCCAAGCTTGGTAACTATAGTTTTAAAATTGTGGCAGATATAGGATTTCGCGTGTTCTTTGGGCTTAGTGAGTGTAGTCGACCAATTTTCAAAACTCTCTTTGAAGGGTGTTACCAGCAAAAACTCTCAATTTTTATCGGATGGGACGCCGTTTGTATTTATATTGTATTCACACAGAGCGATATTTCAAATGCTAAAAATTGAGTTGTTTTAATATTGAAGGTGTTTTCACCGAGATGCATCATCAATCGGGCATCTTTAGATAATATATTTAAGTAATTTTTTTTTTTACAGCAACAAAAACGGCAATTCTTATTAAAATCAATACATAGGATTTTTTCATAATAATTTTATTGACAACCTACACCTGTTACGCGAAATTTTGCAAATTTTGCAGTCAATGTAAATTTTTGTTAGTGGTGGTCCGAAAATATCATAAAATACGAAGTGCAACAAAATGAAATTGGAACATCCTCTGGTGATGCGGATTTGATGAGCTACTTTAAGCATAGCAAAACCTTACGGACCAAACCAAAAGTGTTGCTGGATGCCACTGGAAAATATAATTGCCATAATTAAGTTTATTTATGAGTTAATTTTCTCAAACCAAATATATCAAATATTCTCTAAATTAAAATATAAATAAAATAATAAAATTGAAGTTAATATAATGAATTCGAAGAATCATTCTTCCATAATATAATTACGTAATATCGTTTTTTTCATGTGTATTTTAATAGTTATATAATTTTTTATTTTACTGTTTTTTCTGGTAATCATTAGCACAACTCCACTAAGAATTTTTTAAATATCGATAGGTAATGGCGGACAGCGGGCGGTTTATTCTTATTCCTATCTTCACTATATCGTCGCATATAATTGAATTATTTCAATTTCATGAAATGGTTAATTAGTTTAATGATGTCCGTTTACTCTTAACCAAAACACAACGGATTAAAAACATATCGTATAAAATGCAGTAAAAGTTCCGGTTCCGGACCAAAATTGTAAAAGTCGCCGCTCACTTGACACACAAAATACCACAAACCGTAGAACGATCAACGTTAAAATCAAATTCCACAAAAAGCCGTTTTTAAAATGAATTCATTTTCGAAAAATGAAAATGAAACAATTTGTGACTAGTATGTGTGACAGCCTTTTTTTTTACTCTCCAACGCTGACTTATACTTGCACAAAATTTCGGTTTATATGTTATTGTTGAGTTGGCAACCCTAACACAAATACTGAATGAGAAACCAATTTTGTTGTGATCTCTTAGTCTACAAAAAATCTTATGTATATTAGCATTGAATATGTACAGAAGTCTTTTGCACTCAAACGTGACGACGACAAATTTTTTTAACGCGAAATTGTTGTGTGAATGTGTGTGGAAAATGTCAGACGAGTTCAGGACAGCTGTTTCGTGTGATATTGCTTTAATTAGTAAAAAGCTTACACAAAAAGTGTTCAAATCGTCAATCTGTCTGACAAAAAAGTATTTTCTAAGGTCAACGTAATTTTAGGCAGCACCTCAAATATTGTTGCCATCAATGTTACTGGGAAATACACCACATACATTCAAACATACACGCACATGTATATATATTAAAATATATATGTGTATTAGTGTTCTCGCTACGAGAGCCGAAGTGGTGTAAGAGCGAAGAGCGAACGTCAAGAGAAACGAGAGATTCGCCTCTTATTATAGCAATTGTGCTTGATTTTAGTACGCGAGGCGATCAATACTTGGCTTTTGTTCAGTTATATTCTGTGTAAGCCAAAGTGAAGTCACCTCGTGCTAACAGCCGTGATGTACAACAATTAATTGCAACAATTAAATACATTTATATAAATGAGCATAAGATTTGCATGTACATAACACAAGCTAATTGAATCGCTAGAGGAAATGCTAACCTGAGCATTTTCCTCAAATTCTTGTACCAACAAAATAATTGACCAAAGATTGTGAAAGTTCTGTTAAAAGCGTATTAATGTTGTAGTGAATTTAACGAAAAAAAATATACAAACATAAAATAGGCCGAATAATATTGTTAAGCCAAATGTACTATCTTGTGGCGTACAGCTAGCAATTATTGCAGCCGAAAGGCTGTAAAAAACATTTTTGACGACGGCAACATACAAAATACATATACAACATACATATACACGTACGTATAGCATATCAAGCTAAAACAACGACGACGACAATACTAGCAGGACATATACCACCCACAAATTGCAGCCCACATTTAGAAAATCGATATTTATGTACTAGTCAAAACGAATTTTGAACTGAACGGTGGCATTTGTGTGATGTCAGTAAACTTTTGACCATTTGAGCGAATTGTTCACTGTGCACATTATTGTGAATACACATCTGTTGAACATTACAATTATATAATCGGTCGTAGCAGTGGACCACCTTTGAATTACACAAAAATTGTTGGTTCTGCAATGGTCAAAGATAACACTGGCACTCTCACAATGCGTCTGGTTCGAAGTAAATTACGCAAACGCGACGAGCCTCGGAACGCGTCATCCAATGTTATTACTGAAGATAGGGAGCACCAAGACAACAATGGAGATGATGCTGACTCTGATGCTGATGCTGATAGGGGGACGAATACAACTATGAACAACTGTAGCAGCCACCACGTATCTTTCGTACGAACGAGCGGCGGAGGCGCTGCCGAAGTCAGAAGTGGACATCCAGATGTGATTGATATTCCGGAGTGGACATTTCCTCCAAAAGCGCCTGCACCACATATCTATCATATTAACCCGGTACGTGAAAAAACCAATTTTCCAAGGCGATTTTATCCATGTAACTGTATCCATGAACATTTGTAGGAGCTACTGACATTGTTTTCCTCTCCAATTTCAACGGAAAGTATTTTTATTAAACTATAATCGTCTATAGTGGCGCTGTGAATAGAAAAAAATGATTTTATATTATTAGTATAATGTTGTATGTTAGATGCTTATCTCGAATTCACTACTTGGATTTATATGTTGTCCAAATCGACAAATAGATCTTGCAAAACATGAAAAACAACAAAATATAATTAATGCTCAATAACAATTTTTCATTCATTGTTTTTTGGAAGACGCTAGAAGAAAAAGTGCTTCACAACGTTGAAAAAATTCCATTCTGAATTGCCTTTAAGGTTCAAATTCAGCATAATTTCCACATCTGAAATAATTTTGAAGCAGTCTGTAATTTTATGATATTTAGAGCTCGACATATATTGCATAAATGTAAACAAAATTCGATGGTTGTTTGACTTAGGGGAAAAGAGAGCTCTTGAAGCTGCACCAACGAAACAATTTATGGCATTAAAGCTAGCCAAGAAGATTTTTGGGCAGGCTTGCTTAAGCTGATGCGCGAGAGCCAAACTTAAACTCTAATACCCAGTAAATATATATTTTTTTAACTTAAAACAAATGAAATCCATGAATATTTTAAGATAAAATTTGTTCCTTATTTTAATCGAAAAAATCAATGCATTTTCCACAACTGGTCTGGCGATGCAGGAATGATGATGCACTTAAAGGCACGGCAAACGCTTACACAGCATTATCAAAATTAAGCTTGATACATGATATTGCTCTGTGTGAAACCGTAACACTTCGAAGAACTCAAAACATTCAGATTTCGACAAAGCCTTTGTATCTGCAAATTTTTCTTGCAGACCTTGGTAATAATACGAACCAGTTGCCAAACAGATGACGCATACTTACTCTCCAGTTCGAACATCATTTCATCATCATCTTTGTCTGTGGAATTGTATTTCACAAAAATGTATTTGGTTTTTTTTTAAATGAATTTCCGGGTTTTCAATTAAACGATCACAATCCACTCATCGGTGTCAATACAGCCCATTGTACACATCAATTAGATAATAGAAACTCTTGTTCAGTTTGGAATTTCCCTTAACGTTTTCAGATCAAACTGGTTCATTCAAGCAAATCTCAGTTAAGCCGCGAGGAAAACCCATAGTTATTACGTCAAGCTCTATTTTTGTTTATGTATTATATTTTATCATTTTAATGTTCTCGGTTAATTCATTTTCAATCTGATGCCCACTTGTTGAAGAATTCTTCTTTTAATTGTAAATTTATTTTAAAATTTCGGTGGTAGCAAGAAGGAAAATAATAATTAAAAGTCAATAATAATAATGCAAATAATGATCTTTCTTGTTTCAGGAGATGTTGATAGCTAATGACAAAAACAGTTTTAAAGGATTTCGCAAACAATTCAGTGGGCGGTTCAAGCGATTAGTTGCCCGAAAACTGGAACCTGCACCTGTGATACCTCCAGAACTAAAACCGCAACTAAAAACAATATATGTTTATTAATATTAAGATTTTGTGTGTAAATATGTGTAAAATGACTACAGCTGGTGACAGCCAAGCAATCAACTTTTTAAATTAATTATAAAAAGTATTTCACGCATATTAATTTCTTAACGATAATTTTTAATTTGTCAATGGATTAATAAGACACATAGTATTTGAATAAAAGAAATTCCTGACTAAATATTTGACTTTATTTGAGAAATGTGCTGACACCACGTTGATAAGTATTTTATAACAATTCTGTTACATTTTTGTAGTAACTTTATAATAAGTGTATATTAATTTGGAGGAGACGTCTCGGAGCGCATTTATTTAAATTAAATCTATATTACTGAGTCAATATATCCATGTCTGTTAGTCCGAATTGTTTAGTCTCTTATGCGCTGAACTTCATCAGTTTAAAAAGCATTCTCGAGGAAGGTTGATTTCTATCAGTCTTTTGGCAGAAGGCAGTACATAAGTCGTGTCAGCCCACTATCATATCATAGGGTTGCAATAGAAATCGGTCGAAAGGTGATTTTTTAGTATGTCTACGCTTATCTCGATCAAGAACAAACGGTTATCTTATCTTGTGGGTCGAAGCTATTCTCCAGACATCTAATTTTTTTTTTATGTGACATGTGTGTTTTTTTGTGACTTGTCAAACTGGAATAAAAACACAAATATTTGTGAAAACCAAATTTTTTTAATACCTGTGTAAATAAACAACTTTTTTTTTAATATTTGGATAAAAATTAACTTTTTTTTATATTTGTTACAAACAAAAATGTAGAATATTGAGTTCGCTGCAAGTCGAGAAACCGGAAGCCTATAATTAAGATTTGTAATCGTCGGGGAGTCCAAAATAACTGTTCTTTCTTGTTAGAGATGTGGTTATCAATAGATAAGGCTATGGTGTGTTATGTGTTATAGATAGGTTTGCTTATCGATCAGATCCGTCGGGTGGCTACTGAAAACTCCTCACAGCCGTCACATTTTGCCCACCTTAGATTTAAAGATTTAAAACCAATTAACAACGTATCTTTAAAGTGCTTCTCTTATCTAAAGCGAATTATTTTTAGGCATCCGCCAGATGTGATATGCCTCCCAAGAGCTTGCGTAACTGGAACAAACTTTGCGGGGTTGATCGAACTATTCCTCTGGAATGCCTAATTCTTGAGTTTTTTTTTATGTTTTGGCCAGAACCTTCTTCTGCAAATGTAACAATGTAGGACCTAACCGGAGCACGCAATATGGCCGCGGTATCGAGGAACCTTCGCCGGATACATCTTCCGAGGATCTTTCCAATTGCAGGGAGCAAGCAACGACATCCAGGAAGTACCACACGACTAAAATGTGACGAATAGGACAGAGCCGCATCAGCTATTACTTAAATCAGGAAAATACCACTTCAAGGGAAAATCCAATGTAATTAACCAAGTGCTGTAAAACCATCAGATATTTTGAGCTGTCTTCTTTTATGATCGGCGTTTAAAGGTGTGTGGAACTAATTAAAAAATGGTGCAACATATGGCAGATACAACTAATTCATATCTTAAACCATCTCAAAGACTTATGGAAACATGCATATTATTTGGTCACACCCCGTTTAGTTAACAGCAGACAATAGTGGTAACTGGCAATCCGATCCCTTTGCTTTTTATAGGGTCAAAGACACATCCTTCTTTCCCATTACTGCACGCATGTACAAAATTTATCAACCGCTACCGATTATACCTAATTTAGCTCGGTACCCTCTTAGTCGACAGTGTCCTATCAGCAGACAAGCTTGTCTTCGCTCAGGTACCTCTACCAAGCACGATTGTCGCAGATGTCGTTCTACGTTTCTCAGTTCTTACCGATTTTGGTTTTAGATATCTGTAATTTCTTCCGTCTTTCTGTGTGTAATCTGTCGGAAAGAATAGCGATATCTCTGATCCGATAGTTTCGTTTTTATATTGAAGTCGATAGATCTGTCTAGGGGTTGTGTGAATGATCCATCGGAGTATAATTTTAGAGTGTGCGAATTCGTAGGATGAACTTCATCTAATGACATCCATTTTTTCTAGATGCACAGGTGTGCTTTCAGTTTCTGTAGATTTCGAAGTTGAGCAGCTTCAGTTGAGGTGAATTAAGGAAGTGGTAAGGTGGGGTTTGAGTTTGGGAGGGTCTTGACTTGCATTTTTTATTAAAGTTACTTGACCCGAGACTGTCAGCATCGACTGCTTATCGGTTTTGTTTTTCGTGTTAATTTCATATATTTTTAACGATATTTACGCATTATGATTTAATTTGTTGATTTGACTTGTAGTATACCTTTTTGTAGCATTGCACTGCTAATGTGAGCTCGGATGAACTTATGATCAATTTGAGCACTTGGGGAAACAAGTAGCTTCGTGGGGTGAACGACCCCAAGTATTGCAGGAGGGTTCGCATTTGAAACTCTGTAAAACCCCCTCCGATTGCTTGGTGAACTTGTACACAGAAGTAACTTTCTGTGTTCTGCGGGCTAAGTTCACAATTTAGGCTTCATGAATATTAATAAGATTTTCATAATTCGATATTTACCCAATTCAGAGCGTCGTGAAGCTTACATTCGATATTGGTTATGCCTGAAAGTTCCGTGCATGTTTAATCTGTTCGATAAGATCTTTGAGGCGGTCGCCGATTGAATCCATTGCTCTACAGTAGGGTGACCTAGGGCGAGTGTACTACATTATTATGAATTGATAAAAAAAAACCTAATATTTGACACGTAGTATTATTTAAGAAAATTTATATATTTCCAAATACCAGCTGAACATATGTGAAATGATTAGTAGGGCGTGGTCGGAAAATGTTTATCCGATAATGAGAGGAATTTATCAACAAATTACCTTATAATTTTGGACTCTCCAGTTCTAAAACAATCTTTATCTTACTAATCTACTTTCCAGGTTTGGTAGCCATAACCTTAAAATGTTGATAGATATAGGCTTATTCGATCTTTTGGTCGGAACTGTGTAGGTTGAGGGACATTGCACATGCCAGCTCATTCTACCTTCAGCATCAGGGTGTAATGATGCAAAACTAGAGAGATCAGCTAGCGTATATATATGACGATCCATATATAAAGTGATATTTCCAAAATGAATTAAGTAAACCAGGCTTGCTAAAGACAATTTTCACTGAAACGGGTATATTGGTGGTTGAATCAGAACGGACGAAATATCCCAAACAACTTATAAGACAAACAAAAATTTACAAAGTGCCTCAACAAAAGTAACCCACAAACAAAATATAACTTCCCCCCGGGCACATACAAATTGTTTGTTAAAAATTTTAAAACCGGTTCATTACAATTATTATTATACCTTCGTAGCGCGTATTGTAATTTTGCCGTGAAGCTTGTAACGCATTCAAGCAGACATGTCCGACTATATAGCTATATAATTTCTTGATCAGCATAATGCCACCAAACGAGTCGGTAATAAAACATATAAGAACATATAAGTAAGATTATCTTACGACGTACAAACGTATAATAATACTTTGAACTCAGGAGTAAATTGTATATGTCTGGAGATTAACTCCGGTCTGCAAGAGTATGTAATTTTCGGCGCGCCAAAAAAAAGCGTTTCTTGTCTTATTTTTATTATTTTTAATACCCTGTTTCCCACCTGAGCCAATATGTTTTTGCGCTCGATTAAATTTTTTGCTAAGCGTAATTTACAAACTTTGTATAAATGGAAAACATCATAAATTACATATATATATATATATATATATTTTTTTTTTTATCTGTGTGTTATATTATTATATATGATTATATATTTTTGAAAGTAAATCATATTAATAATATTCAAATTATTGGCAAGGGTATTAAGTAGTCATGACCTCAAAATGAAAATGTTTGATTGTTTGATAGTAAATACCCTGTAGTATCGATTAGTAAAATAAACACTTTTAATTATTGAAATAGAAATTTTCCGTTGCCATATTTTTCATTTGTTAAAAAAATTGTTTTACATTACTAAAAAAAAAAAAAAATTTAAATAATTTATGCAACTGCTCAGTGTTCTTAGCATTATTTTTAGTCTTACATTTTTCTTGTAACCTAGGGTATTTTATAGCTTTTACATAGACGTCATACTTTCTCTACTTTCTTTCTGTATTCAAAGTAAGGGTACACAAATATGTAAATATACAGAGGCATGGGCATGAAAGCAAACGTATCGCCTCAGTCATTCTTCATGTTTGGATAAAACACTTTATATAAAAAATGTTAGTGGCGTTATCATTCATTGTGCTATGGTCCGTTGCTGAAATGGCTGCAACGCCAACAAATAAATGCACAGAAGCTCTGCAAATAGCTTCGCTTATTGAAGAGCAGTCCATCGCCAGAATTGTGCACAAGCCTCACCACAGAAACGACGCGGAAAGCCATGATCCGGAGAAACTTCAAGCCGAAGAGGTCAAAGATATTGGTGTTGTTAACTTTGGAGATACGCATAATGGGCCTCTGCTGACAATTTCTTCAGAACAGCCTCTTAACTTTGAACCCAATATTTATTATCAATTAAGACCAACTAACTCACCCGTCCCACCACCAACTACCGCTTTGCTCCATCATTATCCAACTGAAAGTAGTCAAACGACTTTTGGCAACATAATTTCGGGCCAAAAGATATATTTTGTAGCGAACTCGGAAACAACATTCCCGAAAGCACCAAATTTGCACATTCATCATCATCACCACCATTTAATTTTTAAAGACAAAAAGCCAACCTCAATAACGCAATATATGCTGCCAGCGGAGTCTGAGGTGCCACAAAACGCATACTATCAGCCTTTAGCTGCAACAGTTAAGCCAATCGTATTGGCTCCTAACATTGTAAGCGTATCTTCTAAAGTCAATGATCTGAATTCGGATGCAAAACCTCATATCATTAACAGCACAGAACCATTCATAGACGAAGAACTGTCTGAAAGTAATCAATTTGCTGTAAACGTACGCCTGGAAAGTAAAATTGATCCTGTTTCTGTGGTAACGATACCAGAACTCCCATCAGACACAATTAATAATGAAACAAGTGTTAAAACCACCTCCTTAGATTACCAGAAGATAAGAGAGATTAACGATCTACAGCAGAACGCCGAGAAAGCTTCAAATAACGCAAGTGAAAGTAAGGAAAGCTCTTCAGATTATTCTACGTACACCTCAAGTAGTTCAAATAACAAACATTCTGCATATGATGTACCACTAAATTAAGAAGTTTATTATAAGTTTGAATCAGAGAATTTCACGATTGAATATTTTAATGTATTTAACAAAAATATATAAATTATAAATTAACCTTAAAGTTATCTTCAAAAATTGAGAATGGATCTGATCTTTTTTTTCAAATTTTGTATGTTTCGGAGTCATTTGTCTTGAAAGATTATGTAAAAAAAGTATGTCATGTAGACACTCGATCGAGAATGGAGTTACTTTATCGGAAAGCTTTTATTTATACTAATTTTTTATAGAACGGAGTTATCTGTTGTTGTTATATTTAAAATCATTCAAACGTTACAATTAATCTTTAAAAAATATATATATATTTTTTGTAATTAAAAAATCAAATGTGTTTAATTTTTTTGACATTTTATAAAATAAATATAAATGAAAAAATTCTTAAATTATGTTTTCCTTTCCTATACCTTTAAATAAATAAATGAGTCATTTTTCCGAACCCTTAAGGTACATCGTTGGGAAGATGATGTATCATATCCAAAACTATTTCTTTATCAAGATATACTCCGAACTCACCTGGTTCGAGTTTGACAATGCTGACAATTGACAATTGCAAAACAACACATCATCATCGCACAACTATATCATAAAATCGTCAGTTCAGTTGATGTGATAACTGATTTTCAAGACAAACTTATAGTATTTAATGACTTTCAAAGCTTGCAAATTTATTTTTAATGCTAACTCTTGCGAAATGATGTGAGATGATATAATGATGTGATGATGATATAACCGACAATATTGTTTGCAAAAAAACTAAAATATATTATTTTTATTAATTGCCAAAACACTTTCTTGACACACTATATCTCGTTAGACTCGTTTGACAATATTAACAATTGGCAATATCAGAGGGCCCTCCACTCCCAGGCCTGTTCCGCTATTTATGGTGGTGGGCAGGCTCCATTTCCTGCAAAGTACGCAGACACTGCTACCGTAGAGATTGCGTTACAACTGACCTGCACCGATATGGGAATGGAATCTCTAGTAAGGAATTCAGAGAGGATAACAAAGCTAATACTCTTCGTCACCATAATACGTGCTTGGTAGCCGGATCTCGCCGATCACAGCCGAAGATATTGTTTGGTAATCATCCTTGATAAGACAGCCAGGCTGCGCGGTGGCTGTTTACATGGGCCAGCCCTGTTTCGATGACCCTTCTCATCTACTAGAGAAGGGGCTTTAACTGACGCGGCGACTGGGGCCTGGAGCTGCCCATGTTTCGCTGCTCGTTATATCGACGTCAGCTGCTGCTGTCTCCTCTTGCAGCTCCGTCGTCAGCTCCTGTGAGGACATTGAGATGTCCTCATCTGCCAACTCTTCTTCGGGACAGAGCGTCACCTCCGCCAACTCGTCATCCCCGATAGATCCTCCGACAAGTCGGTGGCCTGCGTCGGGTGACTGCTCGGTCCTGCAGCGGGAGTATCTGATGTGGCGGGAACATACGTTATGACGACGGTACATCGGCTCCCACCTTTTAGTTGAGGGGCACGCCCTTGCATGATTGTAGCCACAGCCAATCTGCTGAGCCCTCATCGCAGCAATTTATAACCAGGAAACTGACCCGGAAGTGAATGCCTTCGAATGAAGCACCGCATTGTCCCATCCAGGCGCAATAACTTAATCTACGATGGCCTCTTCCACCACAGACAATTCTCCGGGACTGAGCATAACCTGTGGGAATTCGACAGGCAACACTGCCACCTCTATCTTTTCACCATCGCTGCTTATGTTGATCGAGATTCGGTAGATGTTGGTGAGCTGGGTTTCATGCCGCTACACGTGATGTGCACGGGCGCAAATCCGGGCCTTTCGTCACCTTCTCTGCCGGCACCCTCGCACGCCGCTGAACAGCGAACCACGATCTTAGCCTCCGGGAACACTCCTCTTAGGAGTGACTACCGTTGGCGTTAGAGTGCTGCTGGCTGTCTTGGGGGCCGGCTCTTTAGCCTTCCTCAGAGCCTCTGCTGGAGCGAGCCCTTGGTGGAAGTACCACATCATCCAGCCCACCGGGAACCAGGAACCCTTTTCAAAGATCGTTATTTCCTGTCGATTACTCCCGATTGCAACTTTCTCTCTAGCTTTCTTGATGTAAATGATCATCAATCGGTTTTATATTATTTTTTAGTGGGGAATATATAATTGACAAGTTAAGCACAGAGCTGATTATATCGTTTGTTGATTTATCGAAATCCATGTGTATTTCATATATCCAATCGCACCTTTCCCCATCTAATGTAACGCCTGTTATGTTTAGCGTCATAAAATTCCATTTTGGACACCTTCTATTAAAGCACAGTTTTTGATAGAACGATAATTTATTTTAATTTAGTTAATATAAATATATTTATATAGAAGACATACAGATCGAATAATACGTTTGATGATTTTAATAACACTTTTGAGTGAGCAAAAAATGTTACAAATATCATCGCGTACGTATTATAAATTAAGACGTGATTTATACATTAAATTGATTAAAAAATAAGCTACATAAATATTAAATAGGGTAATATTTGAATTATGTTTACTACAGAAATTAACAATCCTCCATTCACACCCTTACAGCCTTTTTGCATCGTTAGTTAAACACTTTCTTACACATCTTTATATGAGTTTCTATGTTAGCATTTTGTCGTTTAACGTTTGAAGTTGACTTTTATATTTGTTACGCACAATATTAATAAATTTGACTAAAAAAACGATTATTGTATTTATTAAAATATTAATATTCAATCTATATTCTAAATTTGAGCACTTCATATATATGTATGTATGTGTGTGCATGTACTATGTATGTACATATATATGAAATTCTAGCCTGCTTGAGATCAGTAACAGCTCCCAAATTTAAAGAACTTCTTGCAGATTCGTCGTGTAGGATTTCGAAAAGATATGAACGAATTCGAAACGATTGTAATGGACAAGTTCAGTATTTCGACAGTAATAAATGAAAAACTACTTAACAAATCTGACATTGCTAATATTCCTATGGTATGTTTGCGCTATTATCACAAATATATATAGGCATTTCATCTGAATCCTCCGACTTTTTACCTCTTTGGTTTTTTCTTTTTTGTATTTTGATTTGAACACACACTGAGCTGTGTTCAAAGGAGATTTATGTTTGACATTGTACTCAGGACTGAAGAAAATAAGTGAAAATTTATACACTTTAAAATTTAAAGCTTACATACAGAATTTGGCTACGTTGTTGCTCAAACAGACAGGTTAAAGTTCAACTTGAAGTTGTGGATAGGGAACAGCTGATTGCTACACTGGTGTTGTCTAACTAAACAATTGTTTGTGTGTGTATGTGTTGTGTATGTGCATGTGTATAAGAGTTCAGTATGAGTATGAGTGTATGCATGTATGTACGAATGTATGTACATTTTGTGGTTGAATGGTCAAAGTGTGAGCATTTGAGTGGGCAAATGTACATACATACAGACATACAATTCGTATGGATGATGATACTTAAAGCTTGCCAAATACGGCCAGGATCTCGGTATTATAAAAAGAAGAATTTATGTATGTACATAATTAAATTGTTCATATTTACAACTGTTGGAGCACTAAATAATTACACGAAACTATTACATTTATGAAAAACCCGAAATACGCTTCAAAATTGTTGTATGTACATGTTATCGTCTTAAGATCGCTTTATTTTAAAAGCTGGTGGGCTCTCTGATTTGCTACTGCTATTCTTGCTTCGTTTGATTCGCCCTAGAAAGAAAAGAAAATTACAATTAATTACAATTTTATTAAGCATTGCATACTTAAAGATATTTTAACATCATTTGCAGAAACATAAAATAAACCCAAGCGCTGCTTCTGTAATTATTATTCCCTTCCTCACGATGAACCATTTATTTGAATATCTTATCCACTCATCGTTGAATTGTCGTACATTTTTTATTTTATTTAAAAACGTCATTAAATTGTTTAAATATATTAGTTTCTGATAGCAGATAAACGGAAGGACATGGCTAAATCTAAAAGTCCATTCAATCTCGAAATTTTTCATAAATTGGATGAAATGTCTTCAGGTACTCTGTTACCGCATTGGCAAGAGGACTAGACCGACTCCGTTTAGATGACTGCCGTTGAAGCATACTGCCTTCATTTAGATGACTATTCAAGACAGCTCCATAAACTCTTATGTAAGACCAAGGTTTATCTGTGTCAAAATTCCTCAATTAATGTGGAATGATGATCACCCTGTCTAAGACAGCAGTTGTGGTAACAGAAAAGCTATTATTGTCTGTACCCGATTGAGAAATGGTAGCACTATATCAAAATTATAAAAATGAAGAATGAGTATATCCTTAAAGCGTTAAATACCTTGCGATTAATTCGGTCTATTTGACGATTTTGATTTTCCAGCTCTGATCCCATATCCAATGCCATATTTCGAAGATTACCTATCATGGTATTAACTTGACCCATATTTTCTTCCATTTCATCCTCTCTTGCATCATTTGTAATTCTGAAAATAGTACAATATGATTAAGAATTTTATATAATAATAAGTTTAAAAATACATACAAATAAATGTTAGTTAATTAAATTACATTCTTACACTTGGGCAATGTTTTTAAATTCTATTGCTTCGAAAAAACACATGTGATCCCGATTTTCCTTAAAATGCTCTGAATTTTCTTTACTTAAATCAAATTTCACACTTATCTTAAAAATTTGTCTAAGATCCATCGCTTGAGTGATTGCCCTGAAAATGGTAGCTAAGTACAAAGTTAGAATAAATCACAACCGGGACGTCCAGAGTTCATGACTCTGTTCCTAATAACACTTTTTCCAGATTGTTCGACTATTCGGTATAAGCGTTATAAAAACTTTTATGTAAGTAACGCAGGATTTAACAACTCCAATAATAATTGATTGTCATCCGACAGACAAAGTTTTTCTTACTGCAGTGGGCAAATAGACAATTTTTGAATTAGTTGGCACGGTGCAAATCGCCATGCTGAAATCCCCACCAGGGTTTCTTAAGCGTCAGGTTTATAATGTTATGTCACTTCCTTAAGGACCTGCTCCCTCAGCTAGCCGCCCAAATAACTTAATCTTATCATTAGCGAACTTTTACATTAAAATAGTTATGTTTCTTGATTTTAAAATGATTAAGCTTCTTTCCCTCTGTCCAAAGGTATAAAGGCTTACATTAGTTCTTGTAAGCAAAATTATATGGATTTAAAAATTTCTAGCATGTTTCCGCAAATTTCAACTATTTGTCCCAATAGATCCAAAAATTGTTACCTCTAAAGCAAACGAATTCAAAGTTATTACCTGCCAATATATCCAGCTTGGGCCATCATTCCATTTCTATCATCCATAACCCTTTGTGGTTGGTTGTTCACAACTTTCCCATCATCATTACCTTTCCATGTGCCATCGTCCTCTTTAAATGATTGGCTCCTGAAAAGTTAGATACGAAAGTTTAATCGATAAGTATAAAATATCTTATACACAATATTATTTTGATTTAAAGTTAAATTTATTTAGTTCCCTCACTAACCTAACCCTAACCAAAAATTAAGTCAACGAAATATAAATTGGTCTCAAATTTGAAAACAGTTCAAAAATAATAAAAATATGTTGAAAAAAAGCTGAAATAAATGGTAAAATTCTGGTTTCATTCTAATTTATATGTTTACATCGCAGTTTTTTTATATTTAAAAAAGTAAATAATATGGTTATTTAATTGTTAATGACACTTTAAGCTGAATAATTTGTTTATATTTACTTATTGCAGGGTAGTACACAAATTCCGCAACATTTTTCCATTCCACTCAAGTTTTTTTCAGCTTCTCTCATATCTGCGTTAATTTGATCCATTCCTTCTTCAATTCGATCAAGTTGCTCTAAAATCATAGATGACAAATTTAAAATGTAATATTTATAAATCTTGATCAAATAATTAACATTAAACTTGTTTGTTGTCTATTTACTGATACACCAATGAAGACGCAGTTGTATTATATCGAAGGCATAATATATTATCAGCTGAAAACGTGAGGAAAAAGCCATTCTGCAGGTAGGAAGACATAGGTTTTCACCTTTCTTGGAGTTATATATTTTATATATTAGTCTCTAAAGGAGGCTAAATTTTACAATTATCAAAAAATCTGAATATTCTTGGAATTTCTTTGGACAGAACACACAAATAATTTTTTTGCTGCACTTTCTTATTTTTATAAAAGACTTGATCAAAAGTGGATTTACCTTGAGATCAATACGGGAGGTAGTCTGTCAGACGGTAGGAGATGTCCTTCTAACAATTGCGCAACTACATAATAACAATTTTATATAGTTTAAAAGTCCATACAGTTTAATTACAAGGAGTATACTTTTATATCTTGAAATATATAGAATATATATTCGCTTATGTTGGCGTCAGGTAAAGTTTACAATTGGGAAGAATTCGATGGCAAGGATAAAATTTTCGATCCTGCAAAGATTGATGTAAATGCTTAAAGTTACACTCTAAAAATCCACAATAAAAACAGTTGAAGAAAATGAAAAAGTACCGGAGTAATTGTGAATAAACGTTATTACGAACATCCGGGATTATCAACCGAACTTGATAGCATATATAGAGATGAAGAAGGGCCAACCATATCAGCTCCGGTCACTTCAAAGAGTGCCTGACGATAGACGTTCCGAAAGTGATAGCCGTTGAAGTGATGCATCTCAAAACCTGTGCGAGATGACATCCCTGAGACGGAGAGAACGATAACTGGGCAGAAGAATGACCGTCTTCCACAGACGGTTCTGAAATGCAGCGAAACACAAGGTTATCGAGCAGCAAACAGTGCACTTTCTTCAGCAGATCGATCTTGCTGTTGAGCATTCGTTTTGGCCAAAGGCGCCAATGGCAAGCAAAAACCCGACATACCCTGCGATGGAGGAATGATCGATCAAGCAGCGCTTTAAGTTGAAATGCAGTATAACTCTGTAAATGGGCTAACGCTTACTAATTTGTTGCCAGAGTCTATTCTTACTATTCTATTCTCTCAGAGACTCATCCATAACTGCCTGCCATGTAAGCTATCTTAAGAAGGAAACGCGGGGAAAGTAGATTTTTTCATGCAACTAGGAGTAACCATGGCTTCGGGGATAATTATTTTACAAAGGATAAATACGAAAAAGCAAAGGATCTAATTTTTGAAATTTCTGTGGCACCATAGCCAACGCCCACAATGACAAGGTTTATGGTGGCATTGAAAGTCAAATTCATTCAAGAATTCAGAACACATCTCATGTGCAGAGCCATAAGTAGAGAACGCATAAGGATCTCAGGAGCATCGGGCTGGTCTGCAGCCTGAAGATCAAACTGGAAACTTTCCTCTGAGATTATATTATATAGGCAATGGACACCTTCATAAATTATAGGTGAACAAGTGTTGATGGAATGCCTCCAATACATAGAGATATTACAACAGATCAGGCACGTAACCTGACAGTATGTGTTTCCTTAGCGTTGTTAAATACCAAATGCCTGACAGATAGCAAGGGTTATTTTCTTCCCAAAGTAGGAAAGAAAGAATCCATTCTTCCATAGTATTAATTTCCGCTAAAGACCATAGAGAAAATATAATATGCAATCGCATAATTAATAATAATAATAAAGAAGTTTAATCCGATAATAAGAGGTAGCTATCAGGGGCTGCCCTCAGAGAGGGAGCTCAGGAACAATGGATGGACCACTATTGTCGCAGATTGGCAAATCTCGGTGAATTCATAAAATCTAGGGGATACTAAATAGGACCTTAATGGAGAACATCAGATTGAGCTTTCTCCTGAAACAGCAACTGTAGCTGCGACAATCTGCAGGGCATCTCCAAGAGATTCTAATGTGGATGTGTGTTGCAATGGGCCGACCCATTGTGAGCTACGAAACGCTGATCTGGGCGGAAAGTATCGAACTGGAATGGGCATGAAAGTCACTAAGAATCCTACAAAAGGAATTTCAGGCGCGATGAGTCTATGTCCTTCTACTGCGCAAGATGACACTGCCTTCTTCTTCTTCTCCCTTGCGATGATTTCAAAGCGTACATTTGGGTTTCTTATGCATAGGTCAAGAGTAGTTGGAGGAGATAGACTAAACAGGCAGACTTCTTATTAATTTTATATATATATTCAATTCGGTTGTCAGTTTAAGCCTTTTATATCCGCTCATGAACTGCAATTCCTTTCCAATCCCTTCGTAGGATGCAAATAAGTCAATTTCACTCGTCCGGCAATTGAGATCTTCATTAAGTTAAGTAAAATAAAGTCAATGATAAAAGTAGAGCTGGTAACATGGTGGTTTTTAGACTGTGTCCTTAAAATGTATTTATTATTATCTACATTGAATCACTTGTGTCAAATTCTCTATTTCCTTTACTATATATGTCTTACCTCCTTGCTCGTCCAACATAACAATGCTTCGCATCCCAACTTCCGCGCTCTAAATAGAAATACACGTTTATTTAAAAATTAGTACCATAGTGCGAGAATCTCTCAATAATGTTCATATTTCTAGTTCGTATTTTAGTTTGGGTAAATGTTCCATTTAAAATTGTTATACTCTGATACCGGAAGTAGAGAAGTATATTGGTGTTGTTCAATGTTTGTATAACCGTAACTTTATTCGGGACGCTATCGAAGCTGTACCTCGAAGCGTAAGCCAATTGAACCTATTTGTTTCGCAAAGTTTGAGAACTACAGTATTCAAACTTGGAAGTTGGGCTTTCTCCTAAATTCCTCCCCATTCTCCCTAAGTCTTGGACTTAGATTTCAAAAATTGGTCAAGTAAATTATTGGTAAATTCCTTCAAAGATTAATAAAATCCCCAAGTCTACCACAGTTTTAGAAGATAATCATCAAATTTGATCGGGATGGAGGTTACTGACAACCTTCTTCAGCTCCACTCATTACTCTTGCTCTAAATAGGTACCTCGCAGCTATTCGAGTATTATGCAGAGGATTACGTCCGACCTGATTTCGGGTAATATTAGAGCATCCGAGTAAGGCCAAAAGCATAGATTGAAAAACAAAAGATTATCAAACAATGAGTCCGATAGATATATTCGGCTAGCATTCCATCGATTCTTCCATATAAAGTATTTCTTTCCGGTGACAAATCCAGAAGACCAGGCGATGCCTTGCAGCCAGCACATACTTTCTATTGAGTTTTTAGGAAAATCTGCTGCAATTCTTTCAGCGGAGATTCGAAGATAACTGGTAAAACTGGTGTAGTCTACTCTGAGCAGTTATTAAATAATTTTATTATTACTGAAGAGTCTCTTATTATTTCCGTGTTTTCCAAGCGTTAAACTGCGCGATCAAGGAAGCAATGTTATTGTTAAAGATCAGCAGATCCCTTCATATACCTCAAGTGAGTCACATAATCTGAGTAATGAGAGAACGTGTGGAAATGGGCACGTGCAGACTCCAAACATTAGGAAATTCCAAGCACGAATTTATGTTTTATCCGTTCCCTTTTCTGCGGACAACCGCTCTAGCCTACTACAATTTTCTAACTTGCACGCACGGTCTTCATTCATTGATCGCATTTAACTCATGTTCCCGCTTGTCGCAACATTTTCCAGTTGGTTTTTTCGTCTTGAGACAGCAAAATTGAAATCCGCACTGTTAACTTGTGTGGATTGTGAATAGCTCCTAAACGGTGGCAAAAGAACCAAATCGATATATTTTACCGGCGGCTATCGGCAAACCACCCCTAAAACTATAAGCAAAACTGCAAAACTATAAGCAAAAACAAAAAAGGTGAATAGTGAGCGAAAAATATATTCAGTCATTTTAATCGTCAAGAAAAAAGAGAGGCCTTGAGGCGAGAAAATATAATAATTAATTTTTTGGGTCTCAGCAGACCTTTTTATTTTTAGGTTCCACAAACAGCCTCGATAGCAACGCCTAAACGTCTCAAAAAGCAGGGAGCTGTGCAAGACGATCAATATTTCGCGGAGAAGATCAAAATCATGGTCTTCACTTTTCTATTCGTCATATTATTTTTTTTAGTAAAATGATTTTTCAAACTGGATAGATAACTTTTGGGCGACAGGTTAAACTTTTTCTGTATACAACAAAAAATTAAATGTCTTTCAAAATATCGATATTCCTGCAATCGATCGCTGTTTTCATAGTTTCATCGAAAAGCACGTAAGTTTTTAATTAAACTAATTAAGAATTGATTTTTTTCGGTTTACCTAAAATTAAAATTGATCTATTTTCTTTCTCCAACTTTTAAAAATAAACAAAAACAACATTTAGTCATAAATATTTTAGCACTAATCGTAAATTTCCGCTGGTAATTCTGTGGATAGTCATTGCCTTGTTGTGACTTTAAATTAAACTGCAGGGAAGACAATTATGGTCCCAATTCCGACAAGTATACTTGAGAAACTGCTAACATTTTAGGTCGAAATTCATTTAGAGAAAATCGTACTCTCAAGGTATATGCAATTTTGGTAGGTGGCAAAGGTATCTCGAATACCAATTATTGTCAATCCGTAAATTTGGCGAGAAAGCCCAAGAAGCGAATTATCAGAATATAAAAGAATTATCTCAAAAATCTAAATAAAAAATCAGAGTGAGGATCAATTTAAAGTATAGGCGGCGTCTTCGGTTCCTCTCATTGCATCTTCACGATACGTCAGATTAAGAAATGAATAAAGTCCAAAAATTATGGATCACATTGAGTACTGATTTTAAATTTTAGACAATTTTCTGTCACATTTTCAATTTTGAATATCTTGATGAATTCAGGACTAATGATTTTTGCAATAAAAAAAGTCATAGGACCACACAATGATCTATTCCGTATTGTCCTTAAAAAAACATAACACCATTTTTTTTCTTCTATAAGAGAACGTACTCAAGGCGTCCAATTATCCTTATATCGATGTCTCCAAGCTAGATTAGGCTAGACGAAGGCCGTAGATCAACTGGCTTTTAAACTAACAGACCGATCACACCAATACAGAAAGTTTTTAGTGGTCGAAAGAGGTTATAACTAAAATCCAATCCGGAAATTGGTTAATCAGTATTCATACCCAGCTGTGTCATACTCGGAAAAAAATACCAACAGAAAGTGCGCTCAGATCGTCGACTTGTCTTCGATTGTTGAAATTGAAACTTGGATTTTGTCGATTTTATGTTTCAAATTTAATGAAAATCAAGTAATTCCTTTTAATTTAACCAGACTGACGATTTGATTTGCGCGGTCGGTTGGCGAATGACAATCCATTCGAGTTTCATGCACAAAAATATTACGTTATATTCAAATTTTTGAATATCCGGCTCCAAGGTCGAAAAATGGGGGAACCGTTATAAGATACTTTTTTATTGGCATACGATCGTTTTGTAAGTTTTTGGAAAATTCACCCCTTGCTAAATGAAAAATGTGTTATCAAGTTTTTATGGGCGAAGTGTCAATAGTCGTGCGAATGTTTTCCAACTTGTGATGTAAAAAGTGTTCTTCATTTGTTGGAACTCTAATAAGCTCTTGCATCCGTACCAAAGACAAAAATGAAAAAACGGTGTGCCTTTAGAAAATGTTAACGGATTCGGTTGACTTTTTCATTTTTTTCGTGTAACTCTTTTCCATGCCTTTCTGTTGTTTTTGCGTTCTTGGCAATTAGTTGGACTTGGTTTGACTAACCGATCATTGAGCAACCAAGCCTTAGCACTAGGAACTCTCGAATACGGATCCAATTTCGATATTGTTCGTCCGATTGGTTTTATAAAAACTGATGTAAATGCATATTTCGCATATGCATGTGTATTATAATATTGTTGTGCGTTATATTATGTAGTGCTGTAAATCTGGATATACATATTATGTTGGCAAAATATGAGTTTTATTATCTGTAATATATACCCTATAAATATGTGATATATTGTTGTGTTAGTAGTGGACTCACCTCCTTGATCATCAAGGGCTACAAGTGTACGTATTCCTGCCTCCTTGCTCTGGTGTGCAGCAATGTATGCAATGTAAATAGTTTGTAAAAGTGTATAGATAAGTGTTAATATTGTTAACGTATATATTTAATTAATAATTTGTATGTTGGAATAAGTATATATATATCTCAGTTTAAATTACTTATATAAAATTAAGTAAGTATGATAAAAACAAAAATTAATTGTACATTAAATCATCAAAATGTATATTTGAATAGAAATTTTTCAAGAACCAATAAACAAATTATATTTATGCTGGGCAGCCAATCGGTTTTAGTTTCCTCTTAGAGAGGGTATTATAATTTTGTTAACGACAGTCTTAAAGTGTAAATGTTTATGTAATTATTTTTTGTCGGCGAAGATTTATAAATGTATGATTTTGTTAGTTTAAGAAAAGTTCAAGAAAATCTAAAAATCCCTCGAAGTCACAGCGACTCAAGAAATCTTTTTCGGACACTTTCTTTTATATATAATAAATATTTATTCTTATTTTACTATCCCACTATATATATATTCATATTCAAGTTTTGAAATGTTCAAAATGTAATACCATTAAATTATTTGTGTGATTATTGAATTTATAAAATTTTTTATTTTGGGATACAATATTACTTTAATAATAATTCCCAACGTTAAAAAACAAAGATTATTTTTTTTACGTTTGTTCTTTTTCCACTCTTTTTTGGGGGGACTCTGATTTAGTGACATTTAGATCTTTGCTTAAGGTCGTGAATATAAATTTAAACTATCAAGAATAAACAATAATAATCAAAGGGTTGTCTCAAGAACCACAGTATTTTTCGAAATTTTTGGCTGAAAAATAATAAAACGATAGAAACCCTCGTCGAAAATGGTGAAAAAACAATAGTTTGCAAATCTTGAACCCAACCTAACCAAGAGAGAGTTCGACTACGAGAAATGTGTCTGCTTCTGTGTGCAAATGTATATAGAATACTAATACACGATTTCCATTTGTGTTTGTGCAGAAGTATTGAAATTAATACAATTGAAAAAGTCAATGTATGGTGACATTTTTTCTTATCGTTAATCAATTTTCATACATATCTCTAAAACGGAGTTAGTTTTCGATCAAATAAAATAAATGGATCTGTCAAAAATATACGATAATTATCAATCTTCAGTTTTTATAGTCTCTGAGATTGGCGTGTTCATACAGGCGGACATATCGACTATCGACTATCATGTAAAGACTTAGGTTTAGACTTGCTTCTTCTTCTTAACCGAAAACTATAGACTTAAAATTCGTCTGTTAAATCAATAAAATCTATAAACGCAAATCCCATAACATTAAAGCTATAGTCAAATTTTATTAAAAATGTTGGAGGAATTACCTTCGCTATTGGACTTAAAATAAAATAAGTTTTAAAAAATCTCAAGAGATGTGAAAAGTGATGAATAGGAGTACGACCGACTAAGGAGACATGAAAAATATGAATGATGAAAGAGCCGTAAGATTCTTTCTGCCAATGCTTAATGAAGGTGCATTAATACATGTGAACAATAAAGCTTAATGCTCGGCTTGGTAGAAGAAAAAACTCCAAGATCTTTAACTTTTACAGAAGCAATGGAACATTTCCAACCTCTTCGGTCTTTAAGTCTTATTAGTACTTGATTTAATCATTATATTATTAACACATATATTGTATCTAGCTCCTAAAATCTTTCAAAGTAACATTTATCGATTTTGTGGAAACAGCGGAAACATAAGCAAAATGGAATATTTGCTTAAGAAAAAAAACAAGTATGCGCGCTCTCGCGTGTGACATCGTATTATCTGCTTAGTGTTAAAAACATCTGCCTTTAATATATATATCGGAAATCGAAATGCATCGATATTCGTGAAATGGAGGCTGTTATCGATATGAAATTATATAAATGAAGCAAACTTGACCTGCGCGTGGTATACGAGAAACTATTTAAAGTCTATAGCTTTTATAGTTTCTGAGATCCACGTGTTCTTACAGACGGAGAGCCGGACATGGCTATATTGACTATATCCTAAACAAGAATATATATTTATATTTCATATCGTACATTTGCACAAAACCATTATGCTCTTTTTACTCAATGGGTTCAGTGTATAAAAACTCTAAACTTGATTGTACCAAAAAAATGTACACTCATGTATAATGATAATGTGGCATTGTGGAAGTATTATATGATTTAGCTTTCCAAAAATCTAATGTCAATTTTTTAGAAGCGCAATTGACTCTAGTATCTTAGATTACTTGCTTTACGTTTTTCTTCTACAGATTAATTTAGTTTTTCAGATTATTTACGCAATATTTGATATCGACCTATCTCTATTCCGTCGCTCGCTATAAACTAAACTTTATAGTTTAAGCCTAGTTTACAGATAAAAAGAAAAGTTATCCATAATGGAAAACTCCATATAAAAAAAAATGGTGTCAAACAGATCGTGAAATATTGTGGAATATTGACGGCCGGTTTAGAGACTCCGAAACTAAAATCCACAATGTTTACTCATTGTTGCCGGTGTTTATTCTGTGAACAGCTGTTTGACGGTGTCCACATAATGACGGTGGTTATCGGCAAACCACCAGAAGAGCGGCAAGTGCATCGAAATGGAAATAGTAAATTATGATTTTAATCTTTAAAAAAAGTGAACTTACAAACGCCGTAAAGGCAAGAACATTTTTAGTTTTTGCCTCTCAATAGAGAATTTAGGTTTCACAAATAAAATATATTGCAATTTCGGTTGCGGAATTTTTCGTCGATCTGTAAAGTGGGCTTTATCTTTAGACTCAACTCAGGTCAAACTGTTTGCGCTAATAGCTTTTTGATAGCTTTATTTGAAACAAAAAAAAAACAATGTTATTTCAGCAACGTTATAAGGCTTAATAACAGCAGTTATTGAGGCGAGAAGCCAACGCTTAGCATTTTCAAACCCTTTGTTTTATTTATATGAAGGTTATGACTGATTAGCTCCAGCAGCTGGCGGATCAGCGAACTCCCTTTATAGCTGCACAAAGGGAGCGCTGCTAATGCTGGCAAACTGCACTTAACATAGTGTGCATATGTAATTACAACTAACAATAAGCTACTCATTATGTCTTAAAGGGCGCCAAATTCAAATATGTAAAAGAATTTATTAAGATATGAGGTTCCTTGCTGCTGCTGCTTCAACCGAAAAAGCGCTCGAGCCCGAAAATCATGAAATCCAATGTCTTCCACAATTTAAGAGCTAAGGTGACAAACTTGGAATGTAAACATGAAACAATTTCCAAGATTACAAAAAAATTAACTTTCGAAGATCGAGCCATGTGGTGGTTAGGCCACGCCCGCAACCCAAACAACATTTCCACAAAAAAAAGGTATATTTGTCTTTCTTGAGTTTGTATTACCCTAGTATCAGAGTATTACGCAGTCGGTTATGTCCGATTGCAATGCTCACGTGCGATAATCAATGTTATTGTTTAAAATGTCCTTACTTCACCTATAGACATTTACAAAACATTACACTATTTCTAAGAATTTTGAATGCATGCATAGTGTTATATGTGGCATTAATGAATATCATAATTTAACCATCGGACATGAACAAAAGTTTGTCTGAGATTAAGCTAATACTTACTTAAATCTTAGAGTACTAGGTGACATATTTATATACTATATTAAATAAATCCAATCTTACCTCTTCACAGAGAGCAAGCATGCGGCGAGTGCTTTCCAACGACTGAAATTAAAGATTTAAATTACAGTTAGTAAATTGAAATTAAATAAAATCCATAATGTTGTTTTCTTATTGAATACCATGATGTCTACTTAACTAATATACTAGATCCCTCCCTGTACGTGTGATATTTCAGACTGTACCAAGTAATTGGATTCTGTTAATATCTGTACTTTTATCACCCTATCAAATTTCTTTAATCTGACTGGCATATCACAATTAAATTTATTATAATTAAATTTTAATGATCTTCCACATATCTTGTTACAAAACATTATTATTTTTTGACTTTGCACACAAAAAGTTTTCTACAGCTAAACTGTGTTTAGTTTTAGGTAATTATATTTCATCCTAGTGTAAACTAACTTAATTGCAACTCACTGTTAAAAAGGGAATCAAACGGGAATCCGAAAAGAGACGTTAATGACAATAGTCCGAGAATATTTACCTCATCTGCAGTCCCCTGTGCTTTTATCTGCAACTCCTCCAGTTCCGTCTTCGGAACCTGGGGACCAGGTGCTTCTTCAATGGGCTCTTCCGGCATTCTGAAAATATAAAAATATATACATGTCAAATGGTTGAATAATTGCTTATAATCATAATTCAATTAAATTGTTATTGTCTGTCGATATCCTGTATCACATCTAAATATACCTAAATCATTAAAGCTAACCATCAAATATAGAAAAGGATCCACATTTGCAATCAAAAACTATGCACAATAACAGATCCTAGTTAATCGACTTTAAATTAATAAAACTGCAATAAACAATAAGCATTTAATTTCTTACACAGTTTGTGCAGATGAACTACGTAGAGTATAATTTTTGGGCCTCAGAAGGTAAACTAAGACAAGCTTTCGGAGTTTTTTAACCCCAGACAAGAATTTTCTCTTTTTTCACAGCTGAACAGCGTCATTCATAAAATATATTATATAATAATAATTGAAAATTCAATTATAATTATTTATTTAATTTTAAATTCAAAAAAGATAGCAACCCTCTAACTATAATCAACACTTTATTTGAAAACAAACGTTTACGACAAATTAAGGATCGCTCAATTATTTGTTACAAATTTTGCATTTTGATAAGAACGATCCCATAAAAAAGGTGCTTTCAAATGAGCAAAGCCAAGCAGCACTTTCCTAACAAATACAGACAAGTATTATTTTTATTCACCAAAACCTAAGCAAAAAAAAAAATAATATTTGAAATGAACAAACAGCTCTTAAGTATAGAAATTGAAGGAAAGTGATGTGTACTGGGAACTAACTCAGAAAAAAACCCCTAGACAATTAACTAGACTGCTGAAAAAACAGATGCTTTTAAAGCAATGGAATTGGAAGCATGAGACAATTATAAATATGCCGTCAGACTATGCAAGTAAGGTGCTCGCAGATAAGGTCAAGTCAGACCATGCTGCTTTCACATTATACCGGCCAAGTAAAAGCGATAAACTCTCAGTGTTTAAGGAGACAGATTCCAAGAAATCAGTAGGAGGGTGTGGAAGAAGACTTGGCTGTCTGCTGCTTCGAATTGCTGAACAAGAAACCAGGACCGTCCAAGGTGTGTGTGAAGACCTTGAGTGTTTTTACATTTATTGATTTTTTGCTTTGTCAGTGTCACAATCTGATGCTTATTATTTAAGATAGTTGCCACTAATGAATAATCAGTTTAAATAAATCTTGAATCTTGATGATTATAATTTTCAATTTGTTTCAATTATTTTCCAGTTCATATACATATTTAGTTTGACTTCATTTAATTTTTCAAATTATTTTTATGTGTGTTCCCTGAAAATTAGATTTTAGTTTATTTTAAATTATGAGTCACTACCAAAAGTTTTTAAATTAAAAGAAAGTTGGTATTAGGGCAGTGAGGTCTCCAATTCTATGAGTTGCATAGCCATGACATAGTCATACGAATTTATCCCACAATTTTGATGTAATGAAAGAAAGACTTTCGATTCCATTTATCCATTTTTTGCACATACATATATAAATCCTATAAATTCAAATTCGACAGTTCGATCAAAACTGAATGCTATTTTATTTCAAACTAATTTTTATTTTATTTATTTTCTTGATTTTATTCAAATATTAACATATATTGCATCAATTAGTTTGAAATAATATGAATAAAATGAATATAAATAATTCCATAACAATAGAACTATTGAAATCAGCAGGTCAATGGAATCAGTTTTCAAAATATCCCAAGATATTTTGCGATCTTGCAAATTGGAGCACGCCTCTCTAAACATTCTGAACAGCAAAAAACGGGTTTATTGTACTTTCATAAGGATAATTTAAAAATTAGTTCAAAATTAAAAAGACTATGTTGCATAGGAGCTGACTGGCTGTACTGACTCTGATTCTGCAGGATAGAAGTACTTTCATGTCTCTATCTTCACGTTAAACAAGTCGAGAATAAATTATTATACAGATATTCTTTGTAAGAAACGAGGTGTAGAAATAAAATTCAATTTCATTAGATTTTGTATACAAGAGCCTATATGTAATTAAAATTTCAAGCATCAAGTCTCCTATAGTCCCCAAGCTCCATAATATAGACAGTGAAGGACCAAAAAATGCATATATAACATATGAACCGTAAGATGTATTTATGCATTTGCACAACTATTCTTCTTCGTTAAGAGGTGAACATTTTGGAAACAAATAGATGAGAAAACTGAAATGCCAATTTATTGGTTGGGAAAATGTGCAATAGTTATGATATTGAACAAATTATGTAGCAAAAGCTAAATACAAATAATAATACACTGTACACATACATCAATTTATTTTATTGTGCTTTTGTGGCGGAGATTTATTAATATTGCGAAAGTTAACGTTAATGTTTACGTTAATATTATAATTAATGTAGGGGCAGGTCTATATTCTGATTCTGCGCACTGCTAAACTACATAACTTGTGTAAAATCAATAGGCTCATGTCCGTAATCTTTGCAAAAATGTTGTTCATTTTCTAAATGTATCAGAATATAAAAATATTCATTTTATTATATTTTTGAATATATTTAACTTCACATAATATATGGTGAATGCAATACATTCAAATATTAGTATACATTTTAATATACATACTTGACTTGCTGTTGTTGTTGTTTTCACAGTAGAGTTAAGTGAAAATTTTCACTTGTTCCTTAGTTAATACTTAAACAAGACTGTAATATTAACAGAATAATTTCCTAATTTTTTAGGTTCGCGCACTGATAATAAACCACCAAGTTTTGCTTCACTTCTGTACTCAAATTGTTTTTATACCCTGTGATATCACCGTGCAAGTAAAAGTCTACAACCACCAACAGACACGCTCGTATAAGGTTAATATGGCATATGTACACATATGTATTTTACAAATAAAGCTAGTAATTTTAATCGTGAATAACCAAACTTTTGTGGCAAATATAATAAATACCAATTATAATATAATACTATAATAATTCATGTTATTATAACATCAAATTATTTATTATTATTTATTAAGAAACGATGAAAAGGGTATCCGGCAAGTGTTCCGATTCTTTTCTGTCCCTACAATATGACGAGCTTTTGCGCGCGCATTTTAAGAGACACATCTCAAAGCTTTCGATTAGTAGGGATGTCAAAGCTCATATTAGATAACCAAATGAGTAGTGCTTGAAATAAATACTAATTGGGCTTTTAAATTGCCTCTTAAACTCTTGATTAAATGAAATGATATTTGTATTTATTTAACTTAATAGCACTATAAAATATATTTAGGATTAATAAAATTAACATTAAACGCATGATTAAATTAAAGTATAATCGTTAAACTTAAGAACAATAATATAAGTTAAATTAATAATAGCAAATACTATATAAATTATTTATTTAAGTCAACAGGGTTCAACATTATATAACTGTTGGATTTATGTCTAATACTTCGTAACTCTACATAGGGTAGATTATGGTATTTTGACAAAGATTACAGTTATTTGCAGCAATAACTGAAATATTTAGTATAACACATTTAGTGCAACTAAAGAGATAGAGTAGATAACTTGGACTCTTATTATTTTGTTGAGGCACACCACAGCGAAGCACTTCAAAGGCGAAAGATGTTAATGAATTCGCAATATCTTGAGTTCCCTTAGCGCCACGATTCAAGAATTTCATCAAAACCGACAAGACATTCCATGGTATCTTCTGAAAACATGTTTTGTTAATGTATGAGGAGATAGAGGGTGTGGCACTATCACGATACTTACGAGAAAAAACCCACCGTCTGATGAATTTGAACATAAGTTTTTGCCACGACGCAATGGCCACACTGGAGCGTAGCATGAAGAGGATCGGTTCAAGTATTATTTTGCATACAGAGATTATAGGCGTCTCCTCGTCTTGCAGCGTTCTCAATAGGATAGTATAAAACGTACACAAAATTAATTTCCAAAATTTGTCTGCAATTTGGTGGAAAATTCAGAAATGAATGCAAAACGATTCCCAAAAATCAGGAAATTGTGGAATTTCTTTCTCATCCAAGTTCGGCATAGGTGAGATGGTAAGTTTAACAAAAAAAGTTCCTTAATGCAATTATTAATGTTTAACAGAGCAGTATACGAGTAATTGCAATACTATCAAAACGTTTCCGTAATTTTCAACCAATTTTATTTAATATATAAATATGTAAATTATCGGGGTGGAGTTAAAAATTGTTTGTGGAAGTTTTCTAAACTCCTTAAATAAATGTTTAAATTACATGGATATATCAATATATACAAATAAGTTTTAAAGTTTTACAAATATACACAATTTGATAATTCAAAATAAATATGACAATTAACAACAATTGAAATTAGAATCATAGTTATCATCAAAGGGATTCTTTGAATCACGTGCACCGTGGGATGCTTCTGCCAAGCGAAATTTATCCGAAATTTTTAGCTTAAATAGCCCAGAAGCAAAATCATTTGAAATTGTCTTGATTGTGTTGGCAGACTTGGAACTAAAGTTCATATTTTCAGAATTCGAAAGAAAGTTTTCAGTATTTTTGGCGCACAAGACACAAGCCGTATTATCATCGCCGTTGTTAGAGCTGTAATTGTAGCTGAGGCAATCTTTGTGGAATGAATGTTGACATAGAAAATACACTGAGGGCATGTGCAACGGTTGGCGGCAAATGTCGCAGCACCTGTTGCGGAACTCCATTGGATTCGACTCGAATTGCGATACTAATGCAGCATTGATATCTATTTCATTTTTGAGATCATTATTCAACTGCAGCTCGGCTTTGACATCATTTGCATTTTTCGTAAATGTTTCCATCAAAAATGGTTTTATATCGATTATTTTGATTTCAGAGTTATTGCATACTTTTTGCAAAATATTGAGCAATGATCGCTGATCAGTTGTCAACACGGGCGCAAGACTTGGATTTTTTTTAATTGTTTCCTCGATGCATTTTGAGTTTGTTTCATAGCCAGTAATTACTTCAGAATATCCAGCGGCATGCGGATTCCCATTTTCGTGGGTAAATTGATAAGCCTTGGATATTATTGCAATCTTTTGAGAACTAAGCGAAGTTTTCTTTAAAAAATCATGAATAAATTCCGATGACATTTTATTGTCACGCCAAAGACCAAGGTAAAGAGTAAGCAAATAATAGGATAACTTTTCATCACAGCTGGAAGAATTTTTTATCAGTTCAGCTATTAACTTTGCACAAAACTCCCCGTAATCCGAGAAAATAGTTAAGAATCGCTGCACATTTTTTATCTTATGCGTTTTCACCAGTGATTCTGCCGTTTCGAAAACTTGTTGGGAATCCAGCGATAAAAGTTCCCGACCATATTCTTGGAAAAATTGATAAATTTCATCTTCGTCCTTTTGCTGAAAATCTGTCGCCTGCAAATATTCGCTGGCATTTTTCAAACTGGAGATATTATGCGATCTAAGCGATATATTCCTAAAGTCGCAAATGTGACTGAAATCGTTTCGAGTAATCCAAAACTCATCAATTTGCGAGCTGAGCTTTTCCCGATCGGCGCAACATTCAAGCAGTTTCTTGTGCTCAATGCTGGCGTTTTTACTTCTCAACAATTCATTCATGTATTGCATTAGATGATCATTATGCCTGAGACTTAACAGTTTCGAAATGATGTTGTATGGCTTTATTTCACCAATGGTCTGAGCATATTCGGTCACTGCCTCAGACAATCTGCCCCTTTGCAATAAATTGTTGCCATGTTGCAAACGAACATTTGCGATATTTTCACTTTCGGCGGCACTTGCCTCTTTTTCCAAAATGCTCAGCGCTTTATCGTGCATACACTGAGCGATTAGGAGGCGAACTTTATAATTAGTATTGTGCTGTTGCAATTTGTATTGATGGTAGGTAGAAATATCATTTGACTGTTCGCTTTTAATGATAATATGATAAGCATTTGCCGCATTGAGAATGCAAAGCAAATTCGAAATTCGTTCGTTGAAAAGTATCAGTTTGTTGTGCACATCCACAACTATGAGTCTGGAGCCAAATTGAGCCTTAACCACGACGACCAGATGATGGCCAATCCATGACAGAAATTCCTTTTGACCAGCAATCACGGAGCAGCCTCCACGACCATCCCGACTAAAACAGTAAATGGCGTCATCTCGTCCAACGACGAAAAACGAATTGGGGCCAAGTGGTTCCGACATTGTGCAACACTGGTTATGCATATCCTTATCGCTGCCCAGTGGATATGTGGCGATAATTGAAGCTCTGTCGTTCAAAACAAGACTATAGACTCCATCGAGGGACATGACGAACACATTACAAGTTTGCGTCTCCGACTGCTGATAGCAAGTATTAAATTCTATTCCATTTATGGCACTTGTTGCAATGCTCTGCTGACAAATATTTGACGAAAGATCTCGGTTGATTTTACCAAAATAGAGGAGGATGTCACCCCGCTCGAGCCCTATGGCTAAGGCATATGTCCTCTCGGGTCCAATGAGGGCGACCTGCATAAATGTGACCCGACTTGTTGTGGGCAAAATTGCGGTTGCGAGGCTTGAAAATCCATTCTTTTTGAACTGGTTGAGATCGTATATATATATGCCCAGCGAGCGATTTGTCTCGTTTTGAGTCACTATCGTGAGCATATTGTTCGTTGTTAGTGCGCACAATTTGATTGGTTGCTTAATTTCGTGACATTCAAATCGTAGAGGCGTTTTATCATTATCAGAGAAAACATGCACAAATCCATTTTTGTCACAGAGCACGAGAGAAGTGCTCGTTGTTCCATTCGAAGATTTGACTAGGCTAAAGCAGCGAGCCCCTATTTCAGCATTTACATTATCTGCTTTGATTGAGCGCAAAGTGATTAGGTCAAACAGTTTGATTTTTTTCCATTCCAAGACACTCATCCTGATGATTTATATGTAAAATACTATATAATAATAAACTGATATTTTTGGTGCAGGCTGGTGATGTGAGTCACCATTGACAGTATCGTATATATCGATGTATCGATTTTTTTTTTGGGTTCATGGCATCGCATCCACGGTTTTTCACTTCCATTTCATTCATTTCCTATTTTTATTTATATATAATTAATAATGTTCTTCTTTTAATGCATTTTAATTCTGGAATTTCATAAACTTGGTACAAATTTTATTTTGGATCGCATCGAAAATCGACAAAATTGCTGACAACTTTATAAACATATCGAAAAACACCAGACGCTACTTTTCCTTTTAGAAACACTCGAGTGGGAAATTCACAATTATCGGTTTGATTTTCCATCTCTATTTCTGCCATCTATCAACATTGTGTTAAATCAACTTCGGTGATAGTAAAAATGTTTGGAAATATTAGAGCCCTCCGAAGGGTTTTAGTGACACAAAGAGCAATACAGGCTCTAAATGGCAACACAAATCTAATAAGTAGACAAAGTCATGTGTAAGTAGATGGAATTATTCATGCATACATCGAATATTCGAATAATATCGTTTTGCTTTTGTTATATTACATAACGTTTTTATTTAGTGTCTCGTACCGAAGTGCTCCTCCGCCTCACTCAAAGGCAACTAGAATTGTGTCCGTTGGCGTTGGGGCAGCGATGTGGTGGTGGGTAATTTGGCACCTTTGGCATGAACCGGATCACATAACGGTAAGTGCCAGCACTTCCCCGTATTTATAATTGTATTCACCGAAGTTAACCGGTATTTTTATATTTCCAGGGAGAGTTCGACTACCCAAATCCGCAGGAGTGGAGCAATGCCCAGCTGGGAATCCCTCGTGATGATGCATAATGTAATTTATAATTGAACAGAATTAATACAATGTCATGAATACAAACTGTTGCTGTTGCGATTCACGGGATTAAGTAAACAAACATTAGACTTCTAATGATTAACGCGATAATATATTTTGAATTGAAAATCAATTGTCCAAGACCACATTATGGTAAGAAAAGTTGCTGGAGAAATCTAAAATATTTATTTTAGATTTCATCATTTGATTTAATTTTTTTCCGACCGGGCGAACTTGGAACATTCCCCTTGGAAGCGACATCTTAGTTTTGAGAATCTTCCTGAATATATATGCATTTGTTTTACAGCTTTCCTTATCGTCGGCTTGTGCAATCAGCAATTCTTAAATGTTCTCAAAAGTTGCAGTCTCTACAAATGTGTAATCTTTGTTTTATTCTTATTTCAATTAAAATTTATGACATTGCTTAGATGGAATTTCATCGAAGTTAAAATTACGCCTAACAGAAGTTGGCAGTTTTAGCTCATTACGCTTAAAATGCCTTATACCCGTGTCGCTGTGCACGGTAAGCAGATACGTGAGATCAAGACCGAGATTCTCAAATGTGAGATGCTCAAGGGCAGGCGTTGCGTCATGACAAACCGTCTCGCACTTTAGGGGCATTCACATCTTGCCAATGTTCCGGAATACATATTGCCCACGGCACTCAATCGTTTTTTGAAGAAGTGTTCTCTATTTTACTGATAACTTCCTTCGCTATCCAAATATCGGTGGAAATCGAAAAAGTTACAACAGATATTGGATTTCCTCTGAATGAAAAGCATTTCATAAGTTCAAGAAAAAACTATACATTCTGCTAGATTGCGCAATTTGCGAAGTTCTTCCCATAAGACGTGTACGACTTAAATTCAGACTTGGATTAGATAAAACTACTAGTCGAGCTCTATAATTTCTAGAAGAGTTTTCAATCGAAGGAACTGGAAGTGCCAGCTGTGGATTAATTATAGGACCTTGAACTTCCATCAGATATCAGTGATGCGGATTCTTCTGATATATATATATATATAATATATTCGCTTTGGAGCATATCTCATTTCCAGATCTGACTGCGTTTTCTCCTAAAATGCTAACTGGGAAACCGAGATTGGGGCTGATGGGAAGCTGAAACACCACAATGATCACAAATCGTGCAGTTACAATTAAATTAGTAGAGGAGGGTGGAGATGAGCAGATATTGTATATAATAATAATGACATCTATATCATGACACATTTTACAAAATAATTAATGCTGTCTGGAAATTGAACCAGTGCATTTATTTATTGAAAACCCAAAGTTGACTTTTTAAGCATAAACTTCACGCTGAGCCTTCTCCCAGGCAGCCATTGGTCCGTGCTCTGGTCGGTATTTGACATTGCAACCATCTTGTTCGAAGCGATTGTCATCGCGCAGTTCCTCGTAGCGCTCCCGTTCGTACTTGGTGAAACCCCACTTCTTCGACACGTAGATCTAAGAAAAAGAAAACAGATTTTATTATATTTGGATTTATAAATCGACATTTCTGCGTTACCTTCTGGCGACCTGGGAACTTGAACTTGGCACGACGCAGAGCTTCGATGACTTGAGCCTTGTACCGGTCACTGGAACGCACCGACATAATGGGCTGTCCAATGCGAACGCGAGCAACGGTTCCCTGCGGCTTTCCAAATGCACCTCTCATTCCTGTCTGAAGCCTAAAATAGACACATATATGTAAGGGAAATCTGCAATTGGAAATTCCAAGACACTTACCTATCAGCTCCAGCGCACGACAACATTTTGTTGATGCGAATAACGTGGAATGGATGCAAACGCATTCGGATGTGGAACTGATCCTTGCCACAGAACTTCACCAGATACTTGTTGCAGCAAATGCGTCCAGCTTCCAATGCTTCGCTGCTCAACTGCTCGTATTCATCGGACACCAAATGGACGCATAGCGGGAAATCCTCAACTGTCGCCTTCTTTCTGCCCAAATCGAAGATGCGAATCTTTGGGTCTGGCACACCACGACAGAAACGTGACTTTGGGTACGGCTTGTTCTTACAATAACGGTAACTTTAATTGGAAATAAAAAAAATTATATTTAAATTAGCATTATCATTGCATATCTAATAAATATAAATACTTACCACCTAGCTGGTCGGCGACCCATCTTTAATCTGAAACAAAATCGAGAACAAAGCAAAACATTAAGTAAAAAATATAATTATTATTTATTACATAGCAGCTTTTGCGATTTGGCCATATAAGCTGCCAACAATTTAGAACAATATTCGAACAGATGTTTATAGATATTCATAATACTCAATTTGTGTACCTTTCACCGTACGGCTCAAAACGAAAGGAAGTAGATTCGTTCGACGGAAATACACAACTAAATTATCAAAATAATCGTCAAATCGATAAGATTTGCCTTATCGATAGCTGCCAATACGCAGGTTAGCCACGAAATTGTACGTCGTTATGGAACGTTGAAGTGATGGAATTTTCTTGGAACATATATAATCAACATATATCATATTAGTTTGTTGTTTAATTAAAATTTGTATTTTTTGTTTAATTCGTACTTATATTTAAATTTTATATTCGCCTTTGGAGAGCGGATTGCTCCTAACTTAACAGCTGTTATTTGTCAAGTAAATAACTGTTAAAAAAAAAAACATTTTATATCAAAATTGATTTTGAGGAGAAATTTTTTAAAGTTATTGCTGTTTTTCATATCTCATTGATAATTTGGAGATAAATAGAAATTGATTGCAGGAAAAATACCAGTGCTGCTGAATGTTGAATGCTGTAGCGTTCACACACTGATGATTCATTACAAAAATAATAAGTCACCTATAAGCGATGAGTTGCAAATATAACATAAAGTAAATAGTTCAACCAAAAAGCTTAACGAAAAAATTTGGTATTAATATATATTATGTTATGTTAGGTGTTAACGGTTGCCGACCAAGCTTGGCACACTTAGACCAGTTTTGGCCCGTTTGTAAGCGTCCGCAAAATGTCTCCCAGTAAATTTTAATTAATTTCGTACAGAATATCAGAGGAGTGAGTTTTAGATACATCACCGCAAGTTATATTTTATGCTGTTGTAAATTTATTATTATTAATTTCAATAAATTGTACATGAAATTAAAAACACAAGCATTTAGGAATTCGATTCCACTGTTCCAAAGTGGACGTCAAGCTTGCAAGTGTTTAGTGTTTCATTTACAAAAAATTTTTTCTCGCTGGAACGAGAGCCTGCACTGACAACATAGCGTGTTTCCGTCTTTTGGATTTTGGTCGGCCACAAAGGTGGGTGCTGAGAAATTTCTGTGTGGAAATTAATTTTTTTATTTCCCAAGTCATCAGTTTATATTAATGTAATAAATTTCTTTCTTTCTAACAGGTAATTACAACTACAGGGTTTGCTACGTTTATTTTTTTTATTCTTAAAATGCTGATGATACTTCCATGCACCACTCTGATGCTTTTTAAGCAACGTGCAGATTATGGATATTCTGACAAATCCGTATTGATCGATCTCGAGTAAATAAAGTGATTTAAATTGTATTTAAATGACACTTTCAATCTATTTTTAGGTTGTAATAATTATGAGAAAGAAAGAAAAACCAAAAAATAGACCAATGATGTGACAAGTTATGTATAAAAATAACAAATTCCGTTTGTTGCTAGGTCTATCAACCGTTGGAAATGGGTGCCTACCGCTATATGCAGGAACTGTATCGGAAGAAGCAGAGCGATGTTATGCGCTATCTGCTCCGCATCCGTGTCTGGCAGTATCGCCAATTGACTAAATTGCATCGCTCGCCGAGGCCCACGCGCCCGGATAAGGCTCGTCGTCTAGGTTATCGCGCCAAGCAGGGCTACGTCATCTACAGAATCCGTGTTCGCCGCGGCGGCCGCAAGCGCCCCGTGCCCAAGGGCTGCACCTACGGCAAACCCAAGAGTCACGGTGTCAACCAACTGAAACCATACCGTGGATTACAATCCATTGCTGAGGTGAGCATCATTCCAAATAAATAAAAAGTGTCCTATTCTTAACTGATGATAATTACATGTTTCCTGAAGACAAAAATATGTGGCATTAACTTCCTTAGATGTCTGAACTTAATTCTATCTAAATTCCCTTATCCATAATACGCCGGTTAGTAATTGAAGATTTTCTCAATTTTATTTCTAGGAGCGTGTTGGCCGCAGACTTGGTGGTCTACGTGTGTTGAACTCTTACTGGGTGGCCCAGGATGCCTCTTACAAATACTTTGAGGTTATTTTGGTGGACATTCACCACAATGCCATCTGCCGTGACCCCAAGGTTAACTGGATCTGCAAGCACGTGCACAAGCACCGCGAGCTGCGTGGCCTGACCTCGGCCGGAAAGAGTTCCCGTGGTCTCGGCAAGGGTTACAGATATTCGCAGACAATCGGCGGATCCAGGCGTGCTGCCTGGAGACGCAAGAATCGCGAACAAATGCACAGGAAGCGCTAAACTGCAATTATGTTTCTTTGAAAACATTCTGAAAAAAACAAACATTTTAAATACATATATCGAATTGTGTATAAACGTGATTTGCATTGTGTACGATTTATTTTTAGTTTGTCAGATTAACGAGGATATAGAAAGGGCTCCGTTAAGCTAAGCAATAATTATAGATTTGCTAGATATTTTTATTTATTTTATCCTTTGGGAATAGCAGGGAATTGCTTTGTGCAATGTCCGAAGCTTGAGACTTTATAACTTAGTCAATGTTAAGATGTTTAAAATAAACATTTAAATGAATTAAAGAAGTGTTCGGTCAATGGATAAGATATGATGCTGTTAACTACAGTGTTATATAAATTCTATATGTATGCAGTCATATTGGGGAAATGTGTAGCTTGCAGATTAGAGCATCCATTCTTGATCAGCGTGAATAGCGGAATTGGTATCTCTCCGTGTGAACCTTTAAGAGAAATTTGAAAAATATGTCATAGTTTTTATTTATCTTATCCATAACTCTCCGATACCTTAAAATCAATTTCTGATTGCAATGATAATAGAAAATAAGGTACTTATTTAATCGGCACATTATTGAAAAGCATGTTAAGCAACCAAATCGTATATTCATTTCGAAGAAATTGTTGCTTAAGGGTTTGCAGTGCTGACCGACTGACTGTCTTCTCGTCTATATTAGCGAAAGAATTTTAAAAGCTAGATAATGTAAGTCTTATTTAATATAAAATCTCGTACATAGCGCGCAAATCAATTAAATTTATCGGTAACTCCCCACGTTTTTTGAATATCGATACATACCGATTCCCGATAGCTTTAAAATGCACACTTTAACGGCATCTTTGCAATATGATGCATAACATACACTAACATATTTTTGATCAAATTTATATATATAAATATATTTCTTATTTCGTCATTTTCTTTTTGTGGATAAAAAAATAAAACTGTCCATGCATTGGAGTGCTCGATCAGATTATTCATAAATCGAATTGCAGCTGCAAAGAAAAACGAAAAAATTCGCTCTATATTTGCATTAAATTTTTCTCCCATTCTTGATGATTGAGAATCAGATGATCGTGTCTGCGCAACTGTTCTATTAAAAACATGAGGTGTAATAGAGAGAAACGAAAATTGACGATACAGAAGCTGCGTTTATCAAGCAGTCCGCCAGTATTTCGCTGACACTTAAATATTTTTCTACATATTTCATTACTCAGCTGTCAAAAAAAAAATTGACTGCCTTACGACTGTCGCAATTGGGGTACCCTGTTTAATTACACCATGAACACGATCAAATGATCAATCAAATGAGGAATTAAAAGAAAGAAACACGTCATTTGTCCAAAAATTTCCCAAACAGATGTTTTCTAGCTTCCTCTTTCATAAACGAAAAATTATATACAAAATTATCATTCAACATATTTTTTAAAGAATAAAAAAAGCTGTATAATTGTTTGTAGATTCATCTGATGAGTTTTTAGCGAATTTTAAAAGCGATACTTATTCTACTCTACTTTTGGTATATGTCTGTATATTTTATGTTAGTATTTTTCGTTGGTATTTTATAAGTACTTGTTTCGTGACCACGTTTTGCTATTTGATTTCCCTTTGATCCCAGATTAAACACTTGCGTGCCTGATTTTGTACAACTCGCATCTTCGCAACTGCATTTCTACATTGACTAAATGGATCAAATTTCGAAAGGCTGGTTCAGTGAAATCCAGAATGATTTATGGCCGGGACAATCGTTTTCTTTGAAAGTAAAAGAAGTTCTTCATGCAGAAAAATCACAATTCCAAGATATTCAAATAGTTGAGACGTAAGTTGTGCAAATACTGTAGCTTTATATACATATACAAATTCTATCATATATGATTATTTAGTTATACTCATTTTCATAAGCATGTGTGTACCACCAGTTCTATGAATAAATATTTACATGTTTTAATAAGTACATCTGCATCTGTGTTTTTGTGTGTTGTCTTCAAAATGAATTTGTTTACAAAAAGGACATTATTTCTATAATGCATGAATATCCGATCATTAAATCTTCATTACTTGCTCTTCAAGACTGAATGAATGTCACCTACAAAGAAAAAATGTTTCATCTTGTTATTGTTTACCCTATATAAAAGCGAAATTTGTGTGAGATAAGTGGGTCACGTCCTTGATCTATTTTCATCTTTATATATGATAGGGCCCTTGTATAATATTGGCTCACAATCGAATCCAGCAGGTGGCCCTGCGATCGAGTTCAAGGAAATTGCTATAATTATTTTTATTTTATATTAAAGCTACGAATTTTTAAACACAAAAATTCAATCAATTAAAATTGTAGTTTACATAATTCGTATGCAACTTAGTAATTAATATTTTAAACAAGAATTTTGAAGCATTTTACCATAAGTTTTTTATCATTTTTGCCACTGCTGTTGCCTGGAACTCTATTTTTGACTATTCCTTCCTGCATTCATGAAAATATGAAATAATATGAATAATATTAAAATATGCGTTTCATGTAAAAATAGGCTTTTTTATGTCACATAACATTTAACACATTTTATGATCATTAATTTCAGTATTTGGCCAGATTAAGGTAATTTATTTTTGTCAACATTTTCTTATCAAAATTTATTTTTACAGGGAAACCTATGGAAGGTGCCTCATTCTCGATGGAATCATTCAATGCACTGGCCGAGATGAGTTCTCGTATCAGGAAATGATTTCTTTTTTGCCACTGTGTTGCCATCCAAATCCACAAAAAGTTTTAATTGTGGGCGGCGGGGATGGTGGTGTGGCACGGGAGGTTGTCAAGCATCCGTTGGTTAAAGAAGTCCACCAAGTAGAAATCGATGACAGAGTTGTGGAATTATCCAAAAAGTACCTACCTTCGATGGCGTGTGGTTTCGACAGCGAAAAGATAACGCTAACAATTGGCGATGGCTTTGAGTATATGAAGCAACACAAGAACGAATTCGATGTCATCATAACGGATAGCTCGGATCCAGTTGGTCCGGCAGTGAATTTGTTCCTCGAAAGCTATTTTGAGCTGCTGAAGAATGCACTAAAAGATGGCGGAATTATTTGCTCGCAGGCGGGCAGTTTTTGGCTGGACTTTGATCACGTTAAGAAAACAATGAAAGGATGTGGAATTCATTTTCCAAAAGTTGGATATGCCGTTACCTCTGTGCCGTCTTACCCATGCGGTCACATCGGCTTTATTGTCGCATCTCTCAATGCAAGCCGGGATCTGAAGGATCCAGCGAAAAAGTTTGAAAAATCCGAAATAGATGCGTTAAATTTAAAATATTATTCCAGTGAAGTACATTCCGCTGCTTTTACCCTACCCCGTTGGATTGAGAAGCACTTTTACGAATAATAGTTTGTAATAAAATAATTAAGTTCATGTTGTGCCTTCTATACAAATGTAAATTCCATTTTTACAAAAATACAGACTTAAACGATTAATTATTATTTAAATATTTTCTTGTACGCATATTGTACGGTATCAAACTGATATATTTATTTACTCAATTGCTTATAGGTTTTAGCCAACGAGTCTGGATAGAGGTAGGTATCTTAAAAATACAGAGCCGTTTACCGGCAGTTGTATATTGATATTTATTGACATATCTTCATTTTGGCTAGTTGTCGATTGAATTCAATAAATTTGTTGCCCAAGTTGTCATTTGACGTTTTATGTAGCAGATCGTTTATTTTTTAATTTCATTAGCTGGGAAAATGAAAAAAATGCCTCTCAGAATATCTCGCCTTAAGTCCTGATTTTTGATCTAAAAAGAGATTGAAAATAGGAAACTCCCTTTAAAAAAGGTAAAACGGCATGGTAAATTTTTCATTATTATTTTTCTTTTATTTTGAGCCTTCAAAACAGAAACCCACAAGCAGACATTTGTCTTCATAAGTTCCACAATCGAAATAAATTGCAATTTCATGATTTAATCATTTTCTATCTGAAAACAGGGCTTTGGCAAAAAGATGTAGTATCCTAAGGAAACATGTGATCAACCTGAAAGTCATGGGAACTCAACAAAGAAATTGCAATTTTTGACAGATCCGAAATATTTGTAAAGTTCTTCTAGATGTCTAATACCAAATATGTCAATTATTTATTTGCTTGCATGCTTTCAGGCTAAATGGAAGGCAGAGAGTACTCGAAACAGTGAAAAATTTCAAATGATCAAAAATAAGTGGTTTACAAATTAATCGAAAGCTTATTTAACTTTAAACTTAAAACAACACAGAACAGATACAAATAATTGCAAATGCATGTCCCGTTCATACAAAAATTCAAAACAAGTTTTTTTTAACATTAAAAATTTAAATTTGACCTAATAAAAACCATTTATTTTTAGCGCAAAACTGTCGTTCGTTAAGTAAAAATATCAATAAAAACCGTTGGTTTGTGCTAACGTGAATAATTTGAGAATATATCGCACAGCAAAGCTACAAAAGATAAATGCAGATTAAAAGCCGGAGTTGTATTAATGTTAAGTTTCCGATCTATTTGTTGAAGACTTATGGGCAATTCTTTATTTATAAATTATATTATAAGTCTTGCAAATTGTAATTCTACATAAATATTATTATTAAGTTTGCTTGTCTCCTCCACCATCAAACAACTTAAATACGCACAAAAAAAATTGTTCGTCTATTCAATTTGTAGATGCTAAATTACAATTCATCGTGGCCATTGTCTTCGGAATCATTCTTTGATTCCGTATTGTCCTCGTCCTCATCGTCATCATCCTCATCATCCTTGTCCTTGTTCTGCTTGGACTCCTCCTCATCCTTTTTCCGCTGCACCTCATCCTGCAACTCCTTCGTTTTCTTCTCGCCAGCCTGTGTGGCTTTGACACCCTCCGCCGTCTTCGATGCCAGCTCGATATCATCGGTGATAAGGACATTATCAAAAATGGTTCCCGATTTCACTTGCCACAAATCGAAGCCCAAAGTGCAGATCTCCTTGCGCAGATACAGTTTATCATCGGGACTGTGCTCGGGATTTTCGATTTCTGGATGTTCCCATGTGCCCTTATAGTTGGGGTTGTCCAATTGCTTGGGTTGCCATTCGCCCTTATATTCGGGATTATCGACCATTGGGGGCTCCCATTCGCCATCCATTTCATCGTCCCAATCCTCAGGCTTGGTCGCATCGGGGTCTGGAATGTGCTGTGGCTTATCCCAGTCCTCGGGTTTCTTATCATCGGGATCGGCAATTGTGGCCTGTAAAAAAAATTGAGTAATAATAATTAGTCATGTGAAATTATAGATAAGAATTTTGCAAGTTGTTTGAAGAGCAAAAGGTAAAATAAATCAAACAAATTAATAGTATAAGTATGTTAATAATTTAACTTATCCAAATCAGTAATAAATATATAAAAACGACAATTTACCCTGTCATCCCAATCAATAATTACGATAAAAAAATAATATAAACAATTTACCTTATCATCCCATTCAATAATATAACATTAATAATATAAAATATTATCTTATCATCCCCATCAATAATAACAATAATTAAAATAATAATAAACAGATTTTTACCTTATCATCCCAATCTTCTGGTTTCTTCGCATTGGGATCCTTGATTTTCTTGGGTGCCAAAAAGTCCCAATCATCCTCAAGATTTCCCGATTCCACCTTCTCATTATCAATTAACACCTCATAAGTGTTATCCGGCTTAACGATGAGTGTGTAGAAATGGGTGAAGACATCGTCCTTGCACCTGATGTCCTTGTTAATTAAGTGATTCTTGCCCTTGTAGCTCAAAATCACGTGCACCTTTTTGGTGCCAGGACCACAAATATCGGGACCAAACATAATCTCATATGGCGAGTCTCCGTGCATATCGGTTTGATCCAGCGAACAATCGAATAGTTTCACATAGCCGCCTCCACAGTCGATATTCTGCTCGTGCTTCACTGAAAATTGGACAACAAGCGGCTTTCCCTCATTCGAAAAACCATCGAATTTCCTTGAAATGGCATAGAAACGTGCATCTTGGGAAGTTTGAATGCCTAAAGGGAAATTTTTTTATTGGTTAGAAATGCTAATGTTACTATACGTATATGTATGTTTGCGTGGGTGTTTTCATGCAAATAAACATTAACACACTCACGTATGTACATATATGCATGGACGTGAGTATTTATATTTGTTTTATTACGCACCTTTGTCGGCTTCGGCATCGTTGAAAAAGGCACCCGCCGAATGAACAAATTTGCCTAGCTCCTTGCCAGGATGCTTGCTGTAGACCCAGTCATCCTGCCAATTATCTACAGCAAAAAAACGAAATAAATATATATCTCACAACTCATATATACGTATTCAGTTGAAAACTTACCATTTTCGAATTTGTCTTCAAAGAAAACGTCGGCGTTTACAAATCCTATTGTAAATAGCGCAAGAATCGCTCTCAGATGCATGATGAGGCCGTGTTTCTTCTCCAAACTTCAGCTACGAACTGCGGAGTCAGCAATTTGTGTGCTTCTAACTAAATGCCGGCTTGCTAGATGAATGACGATGTCAAAGAGAGATGAATGTATGTGTGCTGTGTAAAATCGGTGGAGCGACTGGATTGGATACATGTGGACCAATCACAATTGTCAACGTATCAATAAGTGTTGGTAAATATCTAAAGTTCGCTTCACATTCGATAGGTCCACCAGCAAATAAATAAGCCAAGTACGCTACTCTAAATAATTGATAAGTGGACGGATTTTTACGCTTCGTTTTTTGTCCAAATTTGTAGGAATTATGGACAGTTTTCGGTAGCAAATAAATAAATACAAATAAAAAAAGTGCCACTTCTTACAATTTCGTTCTCTTATCAAGATTAATATTTATAAATTGTATGGCAATGCCTAAGCGATAATCTTATATTGAAGTTGGCAAGAAACGGCCAGACTGCTCAAACTACTCCTCATTATTATCTTATGTTTATTTGCCGAAAACTTAAAATCAATGTATGTGTTTGCATATATATATTTATGTATATAAATGACATTTTTAGCTTGCTTGCAAACTCATCCATACGATACACAATTTCATCAAAGTGGCAACGCTAAAAAGGGATTTTCATTAAAGAACAATACAACAACAAGAAGAATCAAAGATATTACACCCATACCTTGCATTACGGCCAAAACTCGTTCCACGAAACTTGGCCGTAAAGCGAAAAACCGTATAAGGAATCAATTATTCTAATACAAATTCATACAAATTCAATGGGATCGGATCCAAATTTGTTAAATATGTAAAATGGTTTATCATTCATTTTATTTCATTTAAATCACAAATACATACATAACAAGCAGATATATTTGTACATAAAACAATAACAGACTTCAAAAACCATAATAATCTATACACAAAAATTAAACAACTTCACGTTACATAACATAATACATCTTTTTTTTATAAATGGCTGTAATCTGAAGACAATGAAGAAATGGTATCCTGTAGATCACTGTCGTTATTACTTTTCGCTGGTATGGATGGGCCTGGCTCAAAAAAATTGCCGAACGTAGTTTGTCTTGCCTTATATATTTCGTTCTTCAGTGATTTATAACAGCTTATGGCTGAGTTAATTCCTCGAGAAACTCTATCGCTACGTTTGAAGTCAGGTTCCTTTTTTGCCGTTATAGCGAAACATTTTAGTCCGTAAATCGAAAACGAGCCTCAATTGAAGAGGGCTGTTTTAGCGAAATGCCGTATAAACAGCGGCCGTATAGCGGGGTATGGGTGTACTTTTTTTCTGTTTTCCAGTGAGCAGAAGACGTTCGAATACTTTTCAAACCTCTTTACCCATCATTGGCGAATTAAATTATCTTGTGGTTTTCATTTAGGGAGCTTGCATTGTATTGCTTCATAAATTAATCATCACCGAATTTCATAAAATTTGACGGATAATATAGGTCGTGCATCTACACAAATTATTGTGGAGGATGCTACGCTCGAAATCTATATAATTCGCCAGGAGTGTTCAGGAATCAACTTCAGAAAAACTCGGACAGTAAAACATGAGAAAATCATTGCATTTCCACGCAAAATGGAACTAGACTCATTAATTATTATTATACGATTTTTTTTAGAGACGCACAATTAACTTAAGTGTTCGTAGGGCCCAAACTCTAGCAAATAATTATACATAACTGATGAACCTTTAGTGAATTGTGAAGGTGACCCAGAAGTAACCAGCAATAAGTAGCAAGGAAGAAATTTCATTATATCATTGTATTCATTTCATTATTTATCCAAAGTCCTTTAATTTTAGAATATTTTTTCATTGCATTTGAATGCATGGTTTGTCCTTAAATGACGCCAAATAAATTGTGGCAATGTCCAAGTCAAAGTTTCGAGGAACAGACAGAAAAAAAGGAAATGACTTACTACCTCTCCTACTTTCCGTATAATCCCAACCGATCGAAAAACCGCACCGAGCAATTATACAAACACTGCGGTGATCCGGTCACTGGTGGAAAGGAACTCACACAGCCAAGCAGAAGAGGAATCAATTCAATTCAGACCTCGGTAGAAGACTTCCATATTTGGGGTCTTCCTTTGCAGCAGACATATCGGATATTGCCAATACACAACCAACGCCGATGTTCTTACAGTCTGCTGGATGGAACCTGATGCCCAAATTTAGTTATAGCGACTGTAGAATTGGAAACGTGACTAATCGTCATATTATGTCAGTTAAATTACTAAATGATGATATCGATTCCGCTGCAATCTTACGCCAACTCAATATTTCCGTGCCCTCTAGACCTTCCCAATTACTTTTTCGCAGTTTCTTTTAAATGTTTTACTACTAATTATTCCTTGAACCTTTTCGGGTATTGTGTCATGGTTACAATAGACTTTATTATGTAATCAATTTAGTCATTTATTTCTATCATTAAGAACCCAATTATAAACTTCCTGTCATCGCAGCGAGACCCTCTTCTTCTTCACTTAATTAGCATGCAGATTATTCTTATTCGCAACCTTGGCGCATTTGCTCTCTTCGCTGCCTTGACGGCAGCAGCTGCAGTTGGCTCTGCCTTGGCGTCCTTCTTGGCCGCAGCTGGAGCGGGCACTGATTTCTTGGCGGCGGCAGCAGCTGCTTTCGCAGCGGCAGTGGTCTTGCCTGCAGCGTCTGCCTTCACGTCCTTACCGACTTCCGGCGCCTTCTTCACATAATTGGCAGCAGCAGCCGCTGGTTTGGCAGCCTTAGTTGCCTTGAACCTCACCATTTTGCTCTTGGCGGCGGATGGTACAGCCTTCTTCTCGGCGGGCTTGGCAGCTGACGCCTTGAAATCTCCCTTGTTGGTTTTTGCGGTTGGGGCCATCCTATCACTTGAAAAGCACGGATGAAAAGAACCGGTAAGTCGCAAATATAAAAGTAATCGATCTGCTTTTTTGTTGGAGTTCAGTGCGATAACCAATCGATAAACAAGGATGCCGCGGTATAGGAACGATGGGAATTTATGGAACACTGGAATGCGTTTATTTTGTTTGTATAAATAAATATTTAAATATATTACTTTTTTTCTTAGTAACGTTTTTAAATGTGACTTAATTTAATTTTGCTTTATACAGCAAAATAATTTCAAATGCATTATGTAACACGTCTATTGTTGCGCAGTGGGCAACCTCGGCTAGCTCAGATTTCTCAGGGTGGGGTAGCTCCAACCCTGCCCATAGGCGGTACAGATCTCAAACAAACTCGACCTTCACAACACTACACATCACCCTACATGCACACACACAATAAAATGGAACAGTTGGCCGGCCTGGTGTATATGGCCACGACGTACCCGCTCTTCCTGCGATGAACCCATGGGGTTTCGTGGGTCCATCGCCCTATTATGGAATTGGCGATTAATCTACTCCATACTCCCGGAGATTCTCCCCCTCCCAAACCAATCTACTCGCACTTCATTTATACTTTCTATATTTTAATTACATACATTATTAATTTAATATCTATTACTTAATTTCAAATAAAGTGTGCCTATATTAATAGATATTCATTATTGACTTAACTCTACACAACAAAAAATACAAAAAAAATAAATACCCCAAAAAAAAATATATACAAAAAAATTAAATTCCAAACACCAAAAAAAAACATTCCACTTTTACACTCAATTGCCATGTAAGTGGTTCCCTCTCTTTTTTTTTATTCATTGAGCTCCAGCGCGTCTGCTTTGTCTGGCATCCCAATAGGTTTTAGCTTAAGCCACTTGCGAATTGCAAGAGCCGCAGACAATTTGTATTCGATTTGCGCTATCGATACCTTTCTACGAATGCAACAACAGCAAAATAATTTCAAATGCATTACTACAAAAAATTGATGAGCATAAAATATTATGAGTTAAGGTACAATCGTAGAAAATATAACGGGATCGAAAATTATCAAATGCTATTGAAACATTTGAGACGTTAATAAGTTGATTACTTCAAAGTCACATTGAGGTTTCTGTAGGGAAAACGATATCGAAATAAACTGAAAATAAATTAAATGCACATACATAAGAAAATAATAATGTAATAAAATTACACTTTTTGCACCAATTATATTAAAATCCCAAATTGTTCTCCAGGAAAGCAAATTAACGTACTTTACTAAAAGTAAACGTGTTGTATTTTTTATGAAAATAAAGCATTAGCAAGATATGTTCGCACAAAATATCGAACTAAATATCGATAGGGGAAATTAATATATTGTATTTGTATCATTCCTATGTGTGTCAGTAAATAGCTACACATATAACTTCTCTTCAAAATTTAATTTTGCTTGTATTTTTCGTCAAGATGGCTTCTACACTATTCATCCACCCAGCATACTCAACTCATTGAGCACTTCGTATGTGTTTCTCGTTGAATTTTCCTCGTGGCCTTTGGCTTTCGAACGTAATGTAAACTATGTACATAAGTTTGTATGTATGTATGTACATGTATAGGTTACCAGCATTCCAATATATGTATGTAAATCCATCAACCGATATATGTACATATATGTGTTAATTGTATGCATATATACAAAATCAAATACAATTAATAACCCGACTAAAGACTCCTTAGTATTAATAATTTACTCAAAATATTTTGTATGAATTTATTAAATATGTATATACATCCGATGATTATTGCTTTTGATTATTTTATCAGCAGGCAAGAAAGGCAAAAAGAATAAAGGCACCGTTATTTCGCTGCAATCGTTCCTTTCCAATGGCGATACACCCTCTGGAACGACACAGGTTTCCAAGAAGGTACGAAACCTAGATGGCGACGATAGTGATGACGGTAGCCATTCGTTACCGTTAGTCTAAATTACCGACCGCACCGCGAGCGAATCGGATTTTCGACGATGATTCGATTCCACACAGGCCGCCCTTCATAGCTTATATTAATAATTTACCGTTCGATGCCGGCGAGGACGATGTATACGAATTCTTTGGATCAATCAATTTAGTTTTCCTGCGCTTGCCATGGGAAGATGGTGAAACGGGGCGTTCCCGTGGATTTGGTTACGTTGAATTGGAGAGTTGGGAGGATATGATACACGTGCTCAGTCTGGCAATCGTATCGAACTCTTCAATGAGAACGGGGTACTGTGTCATGCTTACAATAGACTTTGCTATATAAACAATTCAGTCTTCCATTTCTATCGTTAAGAACCCAATTATAAACTTCCTGTCTCGTGAATAAAATTTCCGTATACATTTTACCTAATTCACAGTAAGAATTTTGTGGTCAAATTTGGTTTTTCTAGGTTTTCCCAAACCCGAGAAATAAATGTTGGACCATTTCTCATTTAAATACCCCATAAATCTTTTGTCTTTCATTTTTTAAATTTAAGTTTATTTTTACTTTCTGTATTGTTCTGTGTTTTACATGCAGTGTACATTTTTAGAATTATTTCCCTTTACTTATTAACCCAAACTAGATTTCTAACTAAATATTCGTTGACTATCCCTCAAATAGTAATTGATTAAAATTGTTCTGGATAATAACTTAATCCGTTTAGTTTGTATTTACCATGTGTGGTGGCGTTTGTATTTAAAAACAGATCATGTATAAAAATTGCTGTTTTGAATCTTTACTCCGCATCGTCGTCTTCATCGTCGTTGGAGCTTATTCTGAAGTACCGCAGCTCGTACGAGTCCTTCTCGTTGGCAACCACGCGGATCCAGTCCCGCAGACTGTTCTTCTTCAGGTACTTCTTGGTTAAGTACTTGAGATAGGCCTTGGAGAAGTGCACATCGGAGCTAACAATTAGCTTCATTTTGGAGCGCTCGAAGGTGACATTGTTGCCCAGATTGTTCACCTTGCCGTTGACCTTGAGGCGAGCCTTCACATATTTCTCGAAGTCGGCAACATCCATAATGTTGTCCTCGGCAATGTTGGTGCAGTCGATAGTGAAGCGCAGCGAGACCCTCTTCTTCTTCAGTCCCTTGCCACGCAGCGCATTCTTTTTCACAACCTTGCTTGACGCTTTTGCTGGCGTTGCTGTCTTTGCCTTGGGCTTTGTTACAGCTGGCTTGGCAGCTGCAGCAGCAGCGGGAACAGCAGCGGCGACAGCAGCTGGTACTGCAGCAGCAACCTTGGCCACGGCAGGCGCTGCCTTCTTTGCTGGTGGGGCAGCAGCTGCAGTTGGCGCTGCCTTCTTGACGGCAGCGGGTGCAGCCTTCTTGGCAGCTGCCGCCGGTGCAGCAGCAGCCTTGGCGTCCTTCTTGGCCGCAGCTGGAGCGGGCGCTGATTTCTTGGCGGTGGCACCAGCAGGTGGGGCTGCCTTGGTGGCGGAAGCAGCTGCTTTCGCAGCGGCAGCGGGCTTGCCTGCAGCGGCTGCCTTCACGTCCTTAGCGACTTCCGGCGCCTTCTTCACGTTCTTGGCAGCAGCAGCCGCTGGTTTGGCAGCCTCAGTTGCCTTGGGCTTCTCCACTTTGCTCTTGGCGGCGGATGGTGCAGCCTTCTTCTCGGCGGGCTTGGCGGCCGATGCCTTGCTATCTCCCTTGTTGGTTTTTGCGGTTGGGGCCATCCTATCACTTGAAAAGCACGGATGAAAAGAACCTGTATGTCGCAAATATAAAAGTAATCGATCTGCTTTTTTGTTGGAGTTCAGTGCGATAACCAATCGATAACCAAGGATGCCGCGGTATAGGAACGATGGGAATTTATGGAACACTGGAATGCGTTTATTTTGTTTGTATAAATAAATATTTCAATATATTACTTTCTTTCGTAGTAAAGCATTTAATTTCAGTATATTTTATACAGCAAAATAATTTCAAATGCATTAAGTAGAACAAATTAATAAGCATAAAATATTATGTGTTGAAATCGCATGTATATGAGTTCAGGTACATTCGTAGAAAATGTGACTGGATCGAAAATTATCAAATTTTGAAACATTTGAGATATCAATAAGGCGATTACTTCAAAGTCACATTGAGGTTTCTGTAGGGAAAACGATAACGAAATAAACTAGAAATAAATGAAATGCATAAACATAAAATAATAATGTAATAAAATTATACTTTTTGCACCAATTATATCAAAATCTCAAATAAATTGTTCTCCAGAAGAGCAAATTAACGAATTTTATTAAAAGTAAAGGTGCTGTATTTTTTATGAAAATAAAGCATTAGCAAGATATTTTCGCACAAAACATCGAATTAAATATCGATAGGGGAAATTAATATATTGTATTTCTATCATCCCTATGTGTGTCAGTAGATAGCTACACATATAACTTCTCTTCAAAATTTAAATTTGTTTGGATTTTTCGTCAAGATGGCTTCTGCAGGTTTGATTTACAATTATTTTATAATGCATACACCATCCATCCATCTAACATACTCAACTCATTGAGCACTTCGCATGTGTGCAAAAATGCCAATGTGTTTCTCGTTGAATTTTCCTCGTGGCTTTTGGCTTTCGACACGTAATGTACACTATGTACATATGTTTGTATGTGTGTATGAATGTGTGTGTGTATGTACATGTATATGTTACCAGCATTCCAATATATGTATGTAAATCCATCAACCGATATATGTACATATATGTGTTAATTGTATGCATATATACAAAATCAAATACAATTAATACCCCGACTTAAGACTCCTTAGTATTAATAATTAACTCCAAATATTTTGTATGAATTTATTAAATATGTATATACATCCGATGATTATTGCTTTTGATTATTTTATCAGCAGGCAAGAAAGGCAAAAAGAATAAAGGCACCGTTATTTCGCTGCAATCGTTCCTTTCCAATGGCGATACACCCTCTGGAACGACACAGGTTTCCAAGAAGGTACGAAATCTAGATGGCGACGATAGTGATGACGGTAGCCACTCGTTACCGTTAGTCTATCAATTACCGACCGCACCGCGAGCGAATCGGATATTCGACGATGATTCGATTCCACACAGGCCGCCCTTCATAGCTTATATTAATAATTTACCGTTCGATGCCGGCGAGGACGATATATACGAATTCTTTGGATCAATCAATTTAGCTTCCCTGCGCTTGCCACGGGAAGATGGTGAAACGGGGCGTTCCCGTGGATTTGGTTACGTTGAACTGGAGAGTCGGGAGGATCTGATACACGTGCTCAGTCTGCCAGATCCCTCGATCAAGGGGCGTCGCATTCGCATCGAACTTTCCAATGAGAACGATCAACAGAATCGCCAGAAGGGCAATCGTCGCTTCGAGGGATTCGGCAATAGTAATGAGAACCGTGATTCCGGAAATTGGCGACGTGATAGTCAAAATAATGGAAGTAACTTTGGCGGATATTCGGGGAATTTCGATCGTGGTTTCAATCGCGAACGAAAACCGATCACCGAACGCGAGGAAAATAATACTCCGGGCTCATGGCGTACAAATAGCCGTCAGCAATCGTCGGATTTCTCTCCGCCGCGAAGGGGAGGGGATCGCAGTGACATGTCGGACAAATATCGGTCACGAAACATCGATGCGAATGTTCGAGACGATGGGGCGGGATCTGCTTCGACAGAGGAGAGGCCAAAGCTAAATCTAAAGCCTCGAACGTTACCCTTGCCGGAGATTGTGAATAAACCAGAAGTGGAACATCAACAGCAACATGAACATGACAACGACAGCGACACAAAAGTGGTCAATGTTAAGCAGAGTTCCGTAAATGTCTTTGGATCGGCAAAGCCCGTAGATACTGCCACAAGAGAGCTGGAGATTGAGGAGCGCTTGGCGGAGGCGCGTCGCCAGGAAAAGGTGCGCTACGACGAGGACGAGGCGGCTGCTGTCAACGAGAAGCTGGCTGAGGTGCAACTGGACAAGCAACACGATAGTGAAAATGCCAATGCGGCAACAGTCAGCTGGCGCCGCATCCACGATCCCTCGACCAGTGATAATACCAAAGTTAGTCCAGGAGTGCAGGGTAAATACTAATTTAATTTAATCTAATCTAATCTTCCATTTCATTATCATTCAACATTTATTTATGATTTTCAGGTGAACGACGTAACGAAGATCAAGATCATAATAATAAATTAAATAAGCCGCGGGACCGAAATGACAGGTAAAGTTTTTTTTTCGGCTAAAGAGAGCATCTCTGACTGCTGTGACTCAGCAATTTGTATGCAGCAGTCTCTCGCTCTCTCTCGTAAACTACACAGATTCTGGCAATTCTCTTTGTCCTCGACAAAGAACAACTTTGCGCCTCTCTCTCGCACTCAGGTCACACTCTCTTAGCAAGTACGGAAGCATAAGAATTACCGCTGTGTGGCACATTTGCTGCCTTTATTTTCATGTGCTCAATGCTAAATTATTTTGAAAACTTTTGGGTACGAGAAAGTTGACCCTATTCAAATAGCTGTATTTTTTCTTTTAGCAGAAACAATGATTTCAATTTCGTCACGCACAACGTGCTTAAAGTTGAGATAACGAATAATGGTTATCAAAATTTTGATTTATTTTTGCACTTCAGTGCCTATTTTCATTTTAGCATGACTTCATTTCAAGCAAGTTGGTTATCAGAAAAAAAAAAATAATAAAAAAAATTAGTATCACTTGATTTGCATTCTAAAAGATGGGTTATACTTTTATAATATTTTTTTTTAAATATAACTTGAAATGAAAATTTCTAAATTCATAACTTCAAATTCTATATTTCTAATTGTCTTTTCTATCTTTACCTTTTGGTTAATCTTAGATTGGCAAATGAAAAATCTGAAGCACCGTAAAAGTCTATTGACGCAAGCATGTTCAAGTTCCAAAATGTATTATATCAAATGATCTACAAATGTTAATTACAAGTTATTCAAAATTAGTTGGAGGTGAGATTGTTATTGCGTTGGGGGCTGATTATAATCGTCGGCGGGTTAAGAACGAAGGAAAGGGGTTCATCTGGGGAACCAAGAAAAAAGGTAATTTTCCACCATGTATCAGGGTATAAAAGAGTCCTTTACCTATGAATTCAAAGCTCTGACTTGATTGTATATTGTATATGAAGAATGCCGGCCTTTCTGTCAGGTATTCATTTACGGCATGCCTAAGATAGCTGCTGTTTATTATAAAACAATTTTCTGAACAATTTATTTGCAGATCTGAGAATGCTAAAGCAAGAAATAACCAGAACCATGAAGCAAAAACTAGAGAGGAAAATAAAAATAAGCGAGATCCTCGAAGTGAACAATTTCAGGCCAAGCATGCAGCCCAGCACGGTGAACCTGTAAGTACAATTGATAAGTAACTACTTGACTTAAAATATTAAATTAAATTCTATTTGTTTTTAAGTTAATTTAAAATTATAATCATTTCCCCAATAAAAAATGACTTCTTTGTTCCTTCCCCGTCAGTTGCAAAAAGCCTTACTGACTATATGATCATTTTAGAGAGCCACAATAACAACGTTAGTGACTATATTGTAACCGAAATTTTCATACTCTGTTACTGAGGGTATAAGAGTATAATGTTATGTGCAATGCTGTTTGTCCGTCCGCATAAGCTAGAGACTAGAATCTAGGATATATTCGTCTATGCCGCTTCAGATAATATTCTGAGGCGTCTGGGTAGGTGGGAAACCGATAAATCCGATAATTGCAATCAAAATAAGCCAATTAAGTCGAACATTTTTAAGCATAATTCTGGCGGAGTCCATGATATATATGTCGAAATTTTAAAAAATCGTAGTGCTAAATCTATAAATATTGGAAAGCTCATCATAAGTTTGGAAAGAAAATATTTGGGGCACGCTCACCCTACCATATCATTAAACATATGATTGCTTTGTTTTTGGTTACTTTACACCAAGCAAAAAATTTGCGATAATAATGTCAGGATGTCATATCTAACATCTATCTCAAGGTCTGACTTCGGCCACAGAATATTTATGCTTATTTTTACACATTAATTTTAAATGTTTTTATTTATATTTTTATTTTATTATATATTATTTCTTATTTATAGTTTTAGTCAGTAATATTCAATATAAAAAGCACTTTTTAATGTTTTCTCCATAGGGATTAAATTTTCAAGCTGTGACTTGCTCCTTGGAAAAAACTGTAGCAAAAATAAAAGTGTGATGTTTTTCAATTGTTGATTAGTTACTAAAAACACTTAAACCTTAAAATTGTATTTATGATTATTTGCGTGAAACCATTCATTAAAACAACGTTAACAAATTTATTTTTAGGTTTTGCAGTCTTCCAACAAATATTCTGGACTTGACGATGAATCATCCGAATAATAACTATTTCTATATTTGTAATAAATGATTAAAAGAAAATAATTAACAAATACATTTTACAAGTTTAAAATAAAATCACATTACTGAAACAAAACAAAAATACAAATTCGATAAAAGAAAAATAGCTTAAGCGGATTACTACAGCTAGTGAGCTGGCAGGGTAATTTTTGGTTCACAAAAGGGTCAATCTTCAAAATTTGATGACTGCTTTAAAATTGTGGGAAAATATATATTTTATCGATGTGCGCCTCGGAGTATATCGATTGGCTGGGCATTGATTTGGTGTCGGAGTTAAAAAATATAAGTAACTGTACTGAAGGCTTATTGTTGAAAACGATTTTTCCAAGCAGCAAAATATAATATAAAAATATACAAATATATACAAAATATATATTCATTTTTAAATAGCTAATTTTCAGCTAATATCAATAATCCCGTTTTTTCCAATCGATGAATGGCAGCAAAATTGGTGGAAAACTCTGATGTTACCTTGACATATCGATAAGTAAAAAACAAATCGAGCATTTCTTCCATCACTATGCTGAATCTCGGTAGAGTTGTAAATTACAACTTGTATTGACATACTTTTGTGAAGAGAACGCTTATTCAATATGGGAAGAAGGAAGTCGAAAAGAAAGCCGCCACCTAAGAGGAAAAATATCGAACCCTTGGACCAACAATTTAATTGTCCATTTTGTAATCATGAGAAGTCATGTGAAGTAAAAATGTAATTAGTATGTATGATTTCAATATTGTTCCAACTTTTTATCCCTTCATATCCATATTACAGGGATAAAGGAAGAAACACAGCCAAAATAACATGTCGGGTTTGCTTAGAGGACTTTCAAACGGGAATTAACTTTTTGTCAGAACCCATTGATGTATATAACGATTGGGTGGATGCATGTGAAACAGCAAATTAAGTTTAGTATTTTAATGAACAATAATATCCAGTTTCTACAGCCCCCTTTTTAATAATATATGTATAATTATACCCTATTATAATTGTGTCACGAAATGAATACGAAATGTGAATGTTTCAAAACTTGAGTCCAAGTCAATTTTTTTTGCCGGTTCTCTTGTCTTTATTTATAAAAACAAGAATCAGTTTTCCGCTACAGGTGGTATATACAGTAAGTCAAGCAAGTATTTTGACAATATGAAAAATGTATATTATAGCAAAGTGCAATTAAGATTTATGTCATCGTGAAAGAGACATAAGTCAAAACCAAGCCATATAATCTCTGTTGCACTGCCTTTTATTTTCTTTCAGTTTATCGCTGCAGTACTCTATTAAAATAAGAACCCTATGCATAAGGAATATATGGAATTTTTATAAAAGTGAGAAACTATAACAGTGGACACTCCATCACAATTTGAGGACATATCAACATAAAGGACACCTTAAAAATATATATATTTGGACTTCAATATTTAAAAAGTTTTAAATGAATGGAACATTAGAATATAAATTTTGTTGATCAATCAAATAATTTATTTGTTACTATGGCTGAGCAACACAAAATGCTCTTTTCTCGCCGATATGGATAAAGATAGACTCTATTGTGGATTAAATTGGACAGTGAAATGGACAATGGTGTTTAGTTATTTTGTGAATTCAATTTAAGAATTAACGCTAGATAATATTGTCAATTAATACTTCAGTTTTGCCCTTGTACAGTTTAAATTGAAGATACAAAATTTCTTTCAAATTAATACCTTATGCAAAATGCAGTCTGTCATAAAAATGTTGGCCATCCAGAAATGAGTCAATATAACGTTATCCTAAAAGTGTTCGTCTCGTAAATGTAATTATAAATTGTGTCATTTCATCTTCAATATGGGTCATCATTAGACTTGATGTAGAAATACAGAATAATTGGAGGTAAAACTACGTATGATTAATGCATCTTTCAAATTTTAGAAATGAGAAAAAACATCGATGATTAAACCGTTGTGGAACCGGAACTTTAAATACATTTTCAGTTAAAAAACTTTTATTTCTTCTTAATACCAAACTAAGCTTTAATGTCTACAATTATTAACGACGACAAGGATTTACTCGACTTCATTCAGCATTGGTCGAAATAATTTAATGATCCTTTCACCGTAAAATTTCTATGCCTCCGTTCCATTCTGAAGTACTGTTGGAATACCTCAGTATAAATCAAATTGAGTCTGTTTGAGGCAATTCCTTCTTCTTTGCTTTGCGTGGATTTAACTGGGATTCCAATCTTCGTTTGTACTCGTACTCCAGTTGACTTGACTTAAGGCTCTGCTCAGTGTGGTTATTTAGCATAAGTTTATAAATCGTATTATGAGGTAGCCTTAGCTTGTCTGCTAATAATTGACCTACTTTTCGTTAAGTAAAATTCTGTTTGTGTCATCTGTAAATCTTGCAATGTATTCCTTTCATTACATTTTCATGTTCAAGTAAATTTATCAGTCTTTGTTATTTTAAATGTTTAAAACTTTGTTTCAACAGATAAATAGACTTTCTTTAGTTTGATAGTCAAACAAAGGCTCTAAATATTCGTTTTTGACCTGCGCTACAATTCGTAGCTTAATTTGCTTACAAAAATTATTTAAGCGGCTATTTTTTTTTTTAAATTAGAGAAAAATACAACTAGATCTGTTTTCATTCGATCTCGCCAAAAAGGTTAATTAAATCACGATATAAGATTCATAGATTTATACAAATTAATTTATAGCTGACTGTGCTGATATACTAAATCAAGGATTCGTTTTGGGAGTTGAATGGATTAATTAATTCTCTTTTTTTCCATTAATTTTCTGTATGTAAGGCACAGTTAAAATAACTGTATAACTATATCAGATTACATAGATTTATTTATTATTGAATGCGATCTAAGGTCAGTCGAAACAGCACAATGCATAAAATTAAAATTGGTTCAACATTCGTTAAGAAAAATCAAGAAAAAAACCAATCTGACCAAAAAAACAGAACAAAAAACATGAAATACGCAGGATTAAATAAAAGAGTTAACACGATTTTAAATTGTTTAATTTTTAATTTTAATTCACGTATTTTGAATATTAAATTGGTGGATAACAAAATGAAACCAAATTAAGGATTGAAACATATGAAAAATGATATCAGTCGAGTGCTTGCGCTCGAGTCTTCTTTTTAGTATGACGTCTCGGTATCTACCTCTACTCCACCAAAAACTTTCGCAGTCTTATGAAAAGGACTATTTTAGTCTCCCTTACGCTTCACAGAAACTCAATGGGGGTGGTACAAACGGTGGTTAGAAAACGGTGAAGTCAAAACTCAGTCAAGCCCATGTACGTCTGCTTTTCGAGATTTATCCAAGAATAATTTCTTTCAGACATATACATTTTGTACCATAAAAAGAAGGAGTTAACAAAAGTTATTTATCCGTCGATTATAAAATTACTTATTAACAACTTATGGCGTTCAAATAACACACAGACTCCATTCAGATCCCACCAACAGAAGCTCTGTCATTTAAAAGCTGAATTCCACCGAGTTGTGGAATCCGATGCACTGATTTCAAGTCAAGGATAATCTTGCGACCCAAGTACCATTTAGTTGAAAATCCTACATGAAATGGAGCGGAAATTAATATTATTTTACCTTTGCACTCGATGTGCAACATTGTGGCTTGCAACATGTATATCAACATATTATTTAACAGAGGTCAGTGAATTCTACATATGTATCTGCCCACACTCAAGCTGTGTAGGACTGCTGTAGTTGCATAAGCACGGCATTGTATTCGATTCTTAGTGGTGTGGATAAACTTAAAAGCAATGCGCCATCTACCTGAACACCCTCCACTTAAACAATGTGACATCTATTTATATTATTTAAAACAAACTCGATTTGCAACATTGCTGCTAGCCTTAGCAACATGTTAAATGCTTAACAGAGCTCGGTTAATCTGTAAGGGAGTAGCTTTAGCTGTAGGTGCAGAGATAGAGGTTACACGCTTACAGTAGATACGCGTACAACATTCTTATGTATGTATTCCCATTGTTTACATCAAAAATCGACAGAGGCGCATGCGTTAGTTAACAGTTAGCGATTTCTCAACATTTGACCATTTGACAGGTGTAGTTGTCTGGAATTTTTGCTCGGTTTCGGGAGTGCAGAAAATGAATATTGAAAGCTCGTTTTGGCAATTAAAACTGCACTTTTGTGACTTTACTACAAAAAAAAAATCTTTTTAAATGTTCTTCTATGAAAGCATTCAGCATCGTTTCCAAAGTGAAGTGTTGCAAATATTAAACTAAAACTTCAGACATAGTAAAACCCAATTAAAGTATATATGTAAGGGTGCCAAAAATAGTTATACACACGCTTGAGAAAAAGGAAAAAAAAAAAACAAAGTGCAGTCTATATTCATACCTATGCTTGTATGTATATTCATTTAGATATATGCAATTTGAGTATTTCGTAGATGGTGTGAAAAAGTATGTATATGCTTGCATAAATGTAGGTGTGCGCATTTTACCGGTATAATCAGTGTTGATAAACTTTAAAGTTAAACTTTCGCTCAACTACAACTACAACTACATGATAAATCAGTTATGAATGTCGCCTAACATCGCCAGCTTCCAACTCGTCTACTTACATAGAATACATGTACATAGACTATATGTACATACATACATATATACATGATTGAAGAAGATAATATTTTCCATGTATTCGGATAATTAATAGACTTTGCATAATAAAGCTAAAATCATAAATCATAAAATCAATATGTTTTAAATGTGCCATAACGAAGGATAAACGTTACAAATTAATTGCTATGTACATACATACAAATAGACATGTATATATATACGTACATGCTGCTATACATACACATGTGAGCTCCAATGACCAGATCTGTTCGATAACATAAAAACATTTTGGCAGATTTTGGGCATTGATAACAACTTAACAATCCTGTTTACTGGATGTACAATAACATACAACAAAAAACTAAAAGCTACAAAATGGCAGTCTCAATCCGGATTTTATTATTCGTCATTTTCCTCAGAGCAATTGCCGGATTGAAAGATGGTAAGCAAAAATAAAAAAAAATAATGTTTAATTTATATATTCTTGCTGAGAATTTTCCTTTTTCATTGTGCCATTATAAAAAGCTCCAACTGGGCTCTCAGCATTACATCTAATATATTATTTTCTTATTACCTAAGAGAGCGGAAACATCTCGTAAAACTCGAGTGCCTGCCCATTGAAATTCTAAAAGACAAAAAGACTAAATGAAGCTTTTCATGTTTTGACTTCTGCTTGCCAATTTGTAGAAATGCAGGTCAAGTAATAAGTAATAATAAGAGATAATTTTGAAAAGATATACAATATGAATTTGTTGGCAGTGAAATGAAAAATGGTGCGTCTTACTCCTTGCAAATGATATTATAGCAGTCCTTTAAAAATGAGAGTGAAAATGTTGCCAACTTAATAGACACAAAGTTTACACCTAAATAAGCACGACGAGAAAATCAGTGTTATATTTATAAACTGTTTTTGATTAAATTTTAACAAATATCAGCAAAATACAAGGAGTAAAATTAATTAGAGTATTAATTAAATATAAAATGTAACACTTAAATTTAAATTTAAAAAAAATATAATTTGTTATAAGATTATTGTCGATTATATTAGTGAAAAATAATATTAAGCAACATTAATCTTAATAGAATTGGTGAACGATTTCAAAAGTTTTGTAAACTATCGTTTAAACCGCTGAAATTGTCCAATTAATTCTGCGACGCTTTCGTTTCTGGGCTAAACCGCATACCCATTGCCACAGGAAGTCACCGCTCCTTAAAATTGAAAATGCTTTTATCTTCCACAGCTTTTGAACTTGAGTCATCAATTAAGGTATATTAACGGTAACCCCTTTTAAAGATAGATACAATTATCTTAGACTTCCACTTCCCCCCAATACTTATCTAGTTTATTTATTTATTTAATGTGGATTAAAAAGAGTTCAACAAATAAAAAATAAAATTAAGTAAATTAAAATCTTAAATTAAATTTTAAATTAAAGTAGCAAATAAAACAAAAAAAATTAAAAGTAAATAATTAAATATACCAAAATAATGGACATAATAAATCTGTTTGTTATGTATAAAATTAAATAATATAAATCTAAATGGACATAATTAAATTTCAATTTAAAAAATAATAAAATAAATGGTATAAGAAATCTGGGAAAATTAAAGTATAAAATGGTCCACCATTTAATGCAAATATTTGAGAAACCCAGAAAAGTCCCAGTTAAACCAGTAAATAAATACAGTCGTATCTCGCACATAAAGTCACAAAATTTAAAGACTTAAAAATATGTATGGTCTGAATTATCGAAAAAGCCTATATTTACAGCAATTTTAGAGCTACCAGTCTTGAAAAGCAGATTACAAGGAAGAGTCTAAGAGTGGCAACAACATTTTAATTAAGGTCAATCACAGCTAGAAACCTTTCCACTTCTTTAAGATTTCTGAGCGACGACTGCGTCAGAAATTGGCTTAGCCAGAAGAGGACATTAGCTGCTGTTTTGTACAGCGGTGGAGCTTAAGAAAAAGAAGTCCAAGAGACATAATAAGATTGGGTTTTCTTTTCATTGTCTGGCTGGCTTCCTCTTTGAGGCCAAACAGGGAGCTCTCTTCAAGCACCTTCTTTGGGTGCTCGGGCTACGTGGACTAGGCGATATGACTACACTACTCTGCATCTCTACCACAGCCGATTTGCTTGGAGGATTCTGGCTCTCGTTTTACTCTTATCTCCCTTGCCGATGAGCCCAGTGTGGGGTGTCCACAAAAAGGCGGAAAAGAGGCCGGGGGCGAGGTCGCTTGGCTTGCAGCACTGCTTCCTCAGAGCTTTCGTAGCTTTCTCTTTACGGTCATTTGCAAGGCTGCATTGAATTTCCCTCGGTATTTCGGCTTTATTTATTTGTTTATACTTTGATACCGAAAGTATCATAGTATATTGGTATTGTGCAATGTCCGTCATGCTGTCTGTCCGTCTGTCCATCCTTCCGTCTGTCCGTCTGTAAGAGCGCAACTTTTTTCAACACCCTTAGATATAGAGACTTAAAACTTGGAACATATACTGGCTACGTCCACTAGGTGGGTAGGAAATCGATAAAATCGATATTCGGAAATCGATAAGGCCACATATCTCCCACAATTTTAAGGATAAAGTCTCCAAGCTTGGTTGGTAGGTTGTTGGCGATGTCCTTCAAAGATCGGGATATGCCGCGCCCACCTCAGCCGCTCCAGTTCTTTAGACCCTAAAAATTGTAAATGGCTATATCTTTCGCAGTTTTTGAGTTAGAGCCGTCAAATTTGGTAGGTATATTACTGGTAGCCGCTTTTAACAGCCGATAATAAATTTACAAAAACAATTTTTATGGCCACGCCAAACCGATAAGCAGGCATATCTCCCACAATTTGAAAGATAGAGGTGACCAAACTTGAAAGGTAACTTGCTGTAAGCCTTTTCCAAGGATCGGCATATACATTTTCAGATCACGCCCACACCCGTCAAAGTATGTTACTCTCTAAGATATCGATACAAAATTGGATGGCCACGCCCACTCCGCTTCCCTAAACCGATACACCTGTTAGTGTAAATCGATTAGACCATATATCTCATATATATCTGAAAGCTAGAGTCACCAAATTTGAAAAGTATATTGCTGGAAATAAGCTTAAAAAATAAGCCTTCAAAAACGATAAAATCCTATATCAGCCGCAATTTATGAGCTATCGTTACCAAACTTAAAAGGTAGATTACTAAGATCGTACTCCCGCCACACTCCCGCCACCGAAATTCGCAGAAGCCTATATCTCCGCAGGTACCAAGCTTGGAAGGAAAATTACTAGGAACCTTCTCCATAATTTTTGTTCCAAGCCCACTCCCGCCCCCCAAATTTCCAAAAGTCCATATCTCCCATAATTTAAGAGCTTCAGATACCAAACTTCGAAGGAAGGTAACTAGCTTCAATCTATCACAGTTTGAAAGGTAAATTCGGAGAGTATTTCTTGGCTACATCCACCCTTGTCTTTGGTATTTGTTATCCGCTGGAATAACGTGTGGTATCAAAGTATTTCGCCGTCGGTTACGACCGACTACAACGGTCTCCTTATTAATGAACAATGTTTATATTTTTAGCTTTCGTCCACACAGTAGATTCTTTGATTGGCGAAAATGTTTACCTTCCATGTAATGTTACAACCAATGATGGAGATGAGGCTGTCTTAATTTTGTGGTACCGTGATGACAAAGGAACACCAATTTACAGGTAAATATGACAGAAAATAATATTCTATCTAAACATCTAAATTCTAAATTATTGTCAATCTCTTATGCGCGCTTTTCTATTTATAACAATGATTTTTCCTATACTATATCTAGAGGTAATTGGGCTTAACGAAATTGTCTCCAATTCCATCACTGTACAACTCTATTCCAATATATAAAAATGTCCTTGAACATAACTCAGATTAAAAGTGAAGTGTTGATCATTTTTTAAATCTTGGGAAAGGCAATCTCATGGAGTGGCCAGATAAACAGAAAAAACAGACAATTGTCCTCCGCAAAAATATTACCCCAAAAATTATAAATATTCTTGATTTATTTCATTAGCAGATGAGTTGAGAGCTAGATACCAAAAAGTTTTAAAAATAAGTTCTCGTAATTCCCCTTTATACCTGCGAATTGATATAGAACTTACCTTAGCAGTAACCAACAAAACATTGGGAAATGTGTTTGCTGTGATCGCAACAGCGAGTTGCCTCCGATTTATGTTTGCGTTCAAGTGGACGATCCACAAGTGGATCAGAAGATCAGTCTGAGCGCAATGAAAAGCATAATATTTCCTCTACATCAAATGCCCAGAAACAGTCTGAGGGCTCCCTCAATATATATGAATTGCTTCTGACATAAATGATCATCACATGATGAAATGCTTGAGATTGTCAGAACACCCCATAGGTTGTCACCAATTGGGTGGACATTTAATCGCAGTCGCTATCAAGTTTGTGATGTGGTCTGACCTATTTGCGCACAATTATTCCATTCTGTTGGAGAAACAGGATGTCTTCGAAATGTTGGCAACCTATCAGAGAACATACAGGAGATGCTGCAGTTCTTCAGCTTGCCGACACCGGGATTAACCAATTCTGGAGATCTCAGATGGTCACTGAGACTACACCTTTCGTCATGCTTCACGGAGGTGGCGTATTTTTAGCTATAAAATTATTTTCTTGATCAACTAATTAGCAATGGGCTGCATTAGAGATGTATTTGTGTGATTAACTTTTAATTTTGAAAATGTTTTAGATTTAGACTTTTGAATATACTATTTTAGTAGCATTTTCTTCCTATCGCTTCTAGTAATTGCGGCTGGATTTTAGACTCACAAACTGATAGTTCCGATTTTATTACTGTCTTATTACCGATAACGCACAGGGTTATCATGTATGCATTCCACCAGGAATATTAGATATAAATATATATCCCGACAAAGCATTGACTTACAAAATACATAATGCCATCTCACTTTCTTTTTTCTTTTTTAATATAGTGTGGATATGCGTGCTGGAACGTCGAAAGCTCCAAAACGATGGTCTGATGACGTGGTTTTTGGAGAAAGAGCTTACTTTGGTTTTGAAAATGAGCCCGGAAAACTCTCCATTGAGAAAGTCCACGCAAACGACTCTGGAGTATATAGGTGCCGCGTGGATTTCTTAAAGGCACAAACATATAATACCCGGATAATGCTCAATGTCATTAGTAAGTTTAAGTCATTAAAAGATTTGGTTTATATTGTTAGATGGACTAATGGTTTGACTTTGAAATGTGAAAAATACAGATTACAGACCTATTACAGACTTTTACCTTCTATCACCTGTCAGAATATTTAGCTTGTCTGGCAATTGAGGAAGTTTAAGTAAGGAAGGTTTTCAATTTAAAAGTAGAAGACTTTTTGAAAGTGGACGTATCTGTCCGTTCAATTTAATTTGGTTCAGCTCCATAACTTTTAGAGAGATGGGTCTTAATCTAACTTCTCAGTTTTATAGCTCTAGCTTTAATACTATGATAGATTTAGGCTTTCACGAACTTTTTGTGGAACGGACAGGAAATTTTCACTCCGATTTTTCAAGGAGGTTTCCAGCAATCTACCCTTAGCGAAGTTAAGTAGAGTTGTGAGACGGAGTTTATCCTAGCAATTTAAAAGTTACATTCCTGTTTCTATATAGTACACACATTCAAATATATCTCATATATATTAATTTCAGCTCCTCCCAAGCAAGTTGTTATTCGAGATGGTGCAAATGTTGAGCGTTCAACAGTGGTTGGTCCATACAGCGAAGGTGACGTTGTGGCGCTGAAATGCCAAGTTCTTGGGGGTAAGTATTTTGCTCATAAAATATTGTTATGCCTGCTAAATTTCATTATTTATATATAGATTTAATTATTATGTATACATTATTATGTCTTGAATGAACATAATCCGTTACTTTGATCGAATATCAGAGAGGTCTGTTATGTGCGAGACCAAAAAAGATCCTGTGACCAGAGATCCAAATCAGCTCGGTGTTCAAATGTCTTCATCTCCTGAAGGGATCAACGACAGTTTTTCACAGTTTTTGAATTGTTTGATATAGAACCAGTGATTTTATGACAGCTTTATTGCCACCGGTGGTAATAGAGAGATTGCCTTCTCGTTCGCTGAGACTAGCGCTTGGAAAACACTGCAATGATCCGGTAGTCCGAAATAATTATTACATGCCAGATGCGCAGAGTAGACTTCCCCTGCAAATTTGCCATCTTATATGTATACACATCGGCTAGCTTTCATGGTTCCATTTAGCCATTCTTTCCAGGTATCCTAAGGTATCTTAAGTTCCCAATTATAATTTACAATTGGCCAGTACCAGAATACTTTCCCAAAGTAAAGTGTATAGTTGCACTACCAGCGGTATTCCAGTAATTTCTTTTAAAAACCGATCTTTAAAGCAGGTTATGGGGAATCAACCTTTCAAGTTTGCAGACTTAAGCCATAAATGATCGCTGAAGTTTATCAAGTATCCAAAGCATGCCTAGAGTAATCCAGGCCTATGTTCAATTACCTTCGACTGTCAGGATATATGCAACAAATGTATCTAAAATTAAAAACAATACAATAAAAGTCAATTGAAATTAGTAGAAATAAATTATTTAAATTATTTGTATTCAAGTGTCTTTAATCTCTATTTTGCCTAGGCTACCCAACACCGTCAATAACTTGGTATCGAGATGGCGCAGAAATTCCGAGTGACACTACCTACTTGTCGGAAGGAAAAGTTCTACAAAGTGAAATTTTACTCGGCCCACTTGGCAGAAGCGACTTAAACTCCAGACTTGTTTGCAGAGCCTTAAACCATCCCAGAGCTTCGGTTGTAGAGGCAGTTGTTCAAATCGACATGAATTGTAAGTTGTCATTTTTACTTGCACTTAAAGTATAACTTCTAGTTTGTTGATCTTTAGTTTATCGAAATACAAATGAAAATATTGCTTAAACATTTTCAATCTGCCCAAAACTGTGCTAATTGATCGGGATTGTCCCGCAAAAAATGTTACTCGCCACCTACGCTGACGATGTCTGTGTACCACTCGCCAATACCTTGCTCCCACAGCAGATAGAAGTCCAAAATTTTAGGGTAATGAATATTGAAATGGTGCTCGATGGTTGATCATCGTTCACCTGACTTCCAGCTCCTTAACAAACCGGAAGGCCGATGTGAATATGTATCCCGTTTAGGCTTAGTGAGTCTTGTAGATAAGATACCGAAACACAGGTCTGCTAAGACGACTACGTCGACTACAATAAGACACATCCGTAGACGCTCTCCACAAGGAAGCGTACTCTCACCCTCCTATGGAACCTTAGAGGGGGATGTTTTTCACGTTATTGCATATGCGTAATATGTTGACATCGCCTTCTCGAGAAAAATTTCACCAGACTCGCCGTGATCGCATAACCAACATGGATACTATCCGGCTAGGTTAGATGATCTGTACTCAATGTTAGCCCAGCAAAAATTTAATTTAAATTAAAAACTCGACACTAAACTCGCATGGCTAAGCTGCAAACTAATAGGAAAACAGTTTGCAACTCTCGCAAATCTGAGAAGGTGGTACACGTTAGAGTGGAAGCCATTCCACTTTGACCACGCCAACATATTTACGGCTTACCCACAACTTCCAAGCAGGATCGACTATGCAGTTCCCTCAGAACTCTCAACCTCCACTTTCTACGGTTTTATTCCATTCAGGCAAGAGTGGGTAAATGGAGGCACTTCTAATACCTGCTAAAATAAGGCAAAAGATCTTCGCATATGATCGAACTTCGGCGATCAGGGAAACACTCGTTTAATCACTGACTATCTTTGGTCATCTAGCCTTACTGGGGGCATTTCCTATTACAACGGCATTTCACAATAGATGAGGGCCGATTTCTGAGCATTCTCAGCTAAGTCAATAAGCCGATATGATCTGGAGTCCTTTAATCTAAAATATTCATTAGGACTAAGATGCCTAAGTCAGATCATGTTTATTATTATTTGGGTTTGGAATTTATGATAGTCGAGTTTTCTTATAGAAAACTTAAAGTTCCAAATCAACATTTAACTTACCGAGTATTCCCTTCAATGAATAGTTACTGTGAAACTTGCCAAATAATTTGTTGTTTTTAATTTACGTTAATTATAGTTGCACCTTTGAATATAAGACTGCTGGGGGCTTATCAGCCCTTATCAGCTGGACGAAGATATGATCTCTTGTGCCAAAGTGCTGGATCCAGGCCGCCTGCTGTAATCACTTGGTGGCAAAATGGCGTTCGACTGGAAAAGACCACCGAAACTGTAAGTTGCAATATCATCTTTATAGTTTATATAACCATATATATATTATATTTTATATCACATTTATAATTATTTAAGTAACGCATTAAGAAGCAATAAGAATGTCAATTTATAAAATTCGTTTGGTTGGTTAGTTTAAGCTGATAAACATTATTTTGTTTGCAACATTCGATGCTTTGCTGCTGAAGACAAACTTCATTCTGCAGGTTACCGAATCTAATCTCGATTTTCCTGCAGATATATATTACTCCGATTCATTATTAATGGAGTTTCATTTCATATCCACGTTTATCTCGTTATTCTGAATGACTCAGTTATATCTTAAATGATTTAGTCTATTAAAATTTTGATCATTACATATGTAACGCATTAAAAGAGATTCCCTCTATCCCAGTATATATATATATATATATATATATATATAGATATATATTATTGAGCAGCATCACTAGCCGAGTCGATATAACTACGTCGGTCTGACCGATTTTTTACTACCACAAGCTGCTCAGTTTTAACTGCCGAAGTTTTCAAAACCTATATCTGCCATATATAATGTAGCACAAAAATTGTGGTATATTTACCAGGTTATTTTAAATTTTTTGTTGTTCATTTTGAAGTTTAACAAACTTTTTATATATCAATATATACCAACATGATATATATAAATATATATATATAAATTATGCCTTACAAATATTTTTGTTATTGCAGACTTCGAGTGACGGAAATCAGACAACCAGTACACTTTCAATAAATCTGAGCAAAAGCGATTCAGGAAAGTTTTTATCATGCAAGGCTTACAATCATGCTATTCAGTCTGATCCCCTCGAAGATGGTTGGAAATTGGATATTCAATGTGAGTATATAAATAAAGTGTATTCATTTTTCAGATTTTAATTGTTTGAACTGTTTGAGAGGTAATTTTCAAGATTTGTGGGTGCGGCAGTGGGCAGATTCGAGCATCTCGAGGGGCTATCCGTAATGTACCGTAATGGAACCACGGTGACCAAATAACCTTCTAAAATGGAATCCTGGACTCTCGCTCGAAAAATATATGTAGTTTAACATTACAAAGAGACATAAATCTAGCCCAGGCACACCTGTCATACATTTTACTAATGTTAAATATAGATTAATGCCAAATCTGACTTTTGGTAGGAAACCCTCCATTAGTATGCAACATAATTGTATATGGAGACCTTAACATTAAGTCTCGCATGGACATAATTATTTGAATCTCCAAAAAGCACCTCGATAATCTTTAATAGAACTTCCATAGATGAATTCAGTTGCTAGAAAAAGATATTAAGAGCAACCTACTTTGATGATGATTCTGGTCTGAAATTATTCCTTTCCAGAGGATAGAAATGTTGTCCAAAATACCTAACTCTAAAACACTAGCAGATTAGTGGTCACGGAAGTGGGCGTCTAAGGATTATTTATAAATAAATAATTTTTTCATCAATCTAACTTTCAAGTATGGTACTCAAATGCATAACTTATTACTTTTAAGTCAATTACTATATTAATTAACCAGAACACTGCCAGCCCGCTATAAATAAAAGTTTTGTAATTGTTTTTAAAAATTCGAATGCAACTTTATATTCATCTTAATTTCAGATATCCCTGAAGTATTCGTTCGCTTAGGAACATCTTTGAATGCCAATGCCTTGCGTGAAGGAACCGATGTTTATTTTGACTGTTTTGTCATAGCTCACCCTCAGGTGTTTAGGATTGAATGGAGACACAACGTAAGTATTTTTGGTCGTAAACCATTATTATAAGAAGCATGCCACGCGAATGCGGCAATACTCAATGGGAACTACTCAGCTTGCTTGGAGCTTATCGTTCTTGTCGTACCATCTAAATAATAATATAACACAATAAAATCCATTACAACTACTCCCTACAACCTTATTTGGTAATAGCTGGGGATGGAGCCCGCTTTAACAAATATATATGTTTAAACAATTTAGTGAATTATTTTAGTTAAATTAATAAGATTAAGCGAAGTTAGAAAGTTTGGCAAATTAATTAAATCGATTCATTAGTTTAAATACTTTTCAGTATATATACATAATAATATATCATAATATATATAATAATACATTAATAATTAATTCTCTTCTTTATTTGAAGGATCAACCATTATTACATAATATATCGCAAGGAGTTATAATAAGTAACCATTCTTTGGTTTTACAAGGCGTTACAAAGGTCACCGCTGGTAATTATACGTGTGTGGGGTTTAATGCAGAAGGCGAAGGTATCAGTGAGCCATTCCATTTGAATATCTTATGTAAGTTTCTAAATATACACAAATATAAAATGACCCATATATGAATTTATAATAAATATCCACATTAATTATGTTTTATACAAAATATTATTAATTTTGAGAGCCAAAAACTCTGATACCAATGGTAGAGGATGCTCATGAAGCTTAATGCTAGACACTTATATGAATATATATTAATTTGAAAGAAAAATAAAATGTTATAAAAGAATATGTCACTAACAGGATGCCCCTCCGATCCCATTAAGTATTACGTAGTCATTTGACATGGATGTCCATGTCTGTAAACACGCCAGGAAAAATGATCAATAGCCGATTTAATCTAGCCGTGTCCGTCTGATCATCTGTGAATTTCCGAAAATATAGCTAAAGAATTTTAACTGGAATTGTTCTCCCGTTTTCATCAAATCGATAAGAATATATTCTTGAGCCAGTCTAATTATTACTAGTAAACCCCAGCTAGCCCACTCTCAAATCTGAAATCAACTACCCACCTACCCAATATCAACCGCAGTTTTGGAGTTACTACAACCCCCGCAACTGAACCGATATATTATTACTGGCTTTATTAAAATATTATCCGAACAATCTTGAAAATATTAACAATATTTCTATCAAAAATGTGTTTAATTAAAACGTGTTCATCTATTTATATAGATGCACCAACTTGTGCTCAGAACCAGCCAAAAATTTATGGTGTTGCAAAGCAGGAAGATGCGCACGTGAAGTGCATGGTTGATGCAAATCCGTTTGACGTCGACTTTAGTTGGACATTTAACAATTCCGCGGAAAGCATTGATGTTGCGACAAATCACATTTCTCGTTTGGGTAGTTACTGCAAATTTGTTTGTATATATTTATCCTTATATCTATTATAAACATTTTGTATAGGAACGACATCTGTGTTAACGTACACTCCAGTTACTGAGCTGGACTATGGGACGCTCCTCTGTGTGGCAACCAATAAGATTGGCAGACAGCGAATTCCTTGCGTGTTTCACATCATTGCAGCAGGTAACATTTTAAATCACTAAATACTTTGTGGCGATACATGGAATTCTGAAAAGCGAATGGTAATATTATTTTTATTTCGATTCGAAATATATCGGACTATATAGTAAATAAAGAATTAGAATTGGACGAAAGAGGTCAGCTTAACCATATTACAAGAGTCGGGAGTAGCCAAAGTATCGTCAAGATAACTGTAAAACTGAGAAACTATTTTGCATTAGAGCAGACTTAAGGGCATTCCTTTGCTCTCTTGTTATTATATGTATACCATATTGTTTTTGATGTTTTCTCAAAAGATTAGTCAACTACTCCTTACTTTTGTTATTTTAAAAGGACGTCCGGATCAAGTACACAATTGTACACTGCTAAATATTTCAATGACATCCCTAACGGCAACTTGTAGTGATGCCTTCAACGGTGGCTTGCCACAACTCTTCATTCTGGAGCTTCATGATGCAAACAGCAAAGTAAGTATATGGTAGATATAGGAATACTGTAAAATTAACTATAAGCTAAAATCTATATAAAATGTTTTTTACGAGGCGATATCTGTGCTACTTTACATTGGTTTCTATCCATTTTAGACCTTTTTGTTCTCTTAAAGAGTTCAAACCTTAGGAAAATATACCTTAGAATGTATACGTATAACATAATATGAGTATTATTTTCATATTTTGAGTACTAAATGGATTTTTCCTACATTTTTAGGAAATAAAAGCAAATATTACATCATCCGTGCCGAGGTTTACAGTTTCGGGGCTTATGCCAGGCAACATGTATATATTATCAATATTTGCATACAACTCTAAAGGACGATCGGATCCTACAATAGTTAACGCCGCAACGATGCGAATGCCTGAGAAGCAACTAACATTTGAACAAAGTAAGTATAGTCATATATCATATATCAAATTTGATATCCCTAAACACGCTACCTTAATATGGTCATGATTGCCGTTTATTTTTGCTGCAGGCATACAAATGTATTCTTTGAAAGCGTATATCTGGATCCCAAAATGCTTTTTGCCACAGTGCAATGCAATACTTACGTCCGCGGATATCTGCTTATACTCGTAATCAAAGATGTAAACTTCAACTTTCTCCTTTGTCAATATTTTATCTATGTTGTTTTCACACATTCTTTGCTCGTCAATCTTAAGCAGTTGTTCTTCGTAACCTGTCTTCCTTTGGTAGTGTGCGAATTCTGCAGTTTTGTATCGATATTTTGTATCGATATTTTCGAACAATTTGTCTGACGAGTGCATCGACGTATAGTAATAATAAGTTTCGAAAAAAGTAAATTGTACAAAAGTATAATACTTATAGCCTTTTGAAATTGAGTTTTCAGTTTTATGCCCAAGATTGCAGTTTGCTCTTGTTATATATGATTACTAAATACCGGCTCGATCCTTGGTGTGTATATCTTCTAGTTCCCAAATCTGTATTCCCGCATACTTCGACTATCTTTCATTTTGTCAAATTTAAAATTGTTTCAAATAATGCTTAAAAATTACATTTTTAGAATAATCTTAAGCGTACAAAAGGAAAACCTAATTTTGAATTTTAAAAATTGATTATATTTCTTATTTTTAGCCCATAAGCCGCGAGCAGAACTACTATTCTCACCCATGATATCATTAACTATTGGATTAGCTCTGGCAATGATTATAGCAACATTTGCCATAGTACTCGCTCTCCGAATTCCGTGCGCCGCTACCTCAAAAAGGCGACAAAAAGTGGTCACTAACGGCAATGATTCGAGAGATGTGTCTCCAGGTCCGAGCGATCAAAGTGCTAGTAAGGATGTGGACGAAAATGATGACAGAAACCCGGATGTGGTGCCCGAAATTATTGATTTTGATGATCAAGTAAGTTAATATAATTATATTGTTTCAATAACTTTATCATCTACTCAATAATAAACAAACAAAACAAAACATTCTACAAAATATGCTTTGTCACGTAGTTCTAAAGTAATCAGAAAATCAGGAAGATCACCAGAGGGTTCATAAGGTAGTACAACTAATTGGTGTTGAAACTTTATAAAAACTGAACAGCTGAACTGTTACTCTTAATCTGTTCTATAATCGCAAACAATAATCTGACGATAGCAATGACAGAACTCAAAAGGAACCAAACTTATTGACAAATAATTAGAATATTCATATATGCATCAGGAAAGTTAGCCTAATAGACCATCTTATTCTTTTCAAATGCCATCTCGGGGATTAAAATAAGGAATCTAATTATTTTGTGAAAGTAGCGAAGGGACAAAACCATTCGACGTCTGAATTTACAAACAAGTGGTCCGGCGAGATGGTATTGGTAGTGTTGTCCTTGTGAGCAGGCGTGAAATTGGAGTTTGTGATTGGTAGTGGTAGAATAGTCTTTGCGTATATGAGAGACCTTACTGAATAGAACCAGAGCCTCCTGCAGAAGAATATGCCTAGAAATCATTCATATTTGGACTTATTTGTGTTCTCAATGTGGCGAACATCTTCGGAGCCTTGTCTTAAGAGTAAACTCTGAAATTTTAACAAAGATATTGCAATATTTTGGCTGAAAACATGAATTGCAATATTAAATAGCAAAATATTTTCGAAATATTTTAATGCTAATGATAATTTGATACAAATTTTAGAGAGAAGCGGCCCGAAAAACACAGCATATATCGACCATTGATACAACGACCTGCAACCCTCGAAGAAGTATTTTGGTTAATGCACCTCTGGGACAGAGCTTGGATGCAACAGATAGGGCGTTCTGTGCAGCTCACAGCATTGGTTATTGCACTTTGCGATTTGGGAGGCAGGTCCAAACCAAACGACCGATTGGAACACTGCCAATGGTAAGTACACTGAACAAAAATCAAGCAAGTAAGCTTGCAAATTTAGTTGGTGTATTGTTTAAAAAGGTAGCAAAAGTTATTGATGTTGATTGATTCATTGGTGCTTAACATCTTTTTCAGAATGTGACTCCACATGTTTATTCAAATGCGATTGCCCAATGCACTCTTCCACGCCAGTCGTACCAAAATGAGTGGCCCCGATACGCCAACAACGTTCCCGAGGCAAGCCATGCCGGATTAAATTCGACATTTCATCAAATATCAACGCCAGCTGAAAAGTGCGATTCACATTTAACTCGAGACACTACGGAAGACTATGCCAGCTCGTCGTCATCTGCATCGAATAGTTCTATGGTTTCAGCGCCCAACACCTTTGCTCAATCTCGCGGTCGAACCATAGCATTACACCACATGAATCAGGTGCAATCTGGCCGGGTATGTGTTGAAGCAGCCAGCAACGTGATCAGCTCTGTTGAACAAACCCAATCAGACGATGAGGCTACCGTCCAAACTCCATTAATGATAAAGCGCGATAGCTCCGTATGACTATAGAATTGCCACGGGACTAACAATTCGGTCCTGTGATGTTAAAAACTAATTATGTAATTTTATTAGAAATAATACATTAATAGGAATATACGTACATTTTATATCACGAAACTTTATAATACAATTTTAAGAATATTTCAACCGCCAAAATATCCCTAAGAGAGTATTAACAATTTTCTATTTGTATTTTCTTAAGCAATGAAAGCAATCGTATCAATTACAAATATACGAAATTTTCGTTCCTTATCTGTTTTAACAGAAAACAATATGCCAAATTTTTACAATTGCTTAAAACATTTTTGTTGAAAATTTATTTAACTGAAACATTAAATAAAACCGGATACTCAAATAATTAAAAGATCTGAATATTTAAAATATGTATGGACTTTAGCAAAGTTAATAAACAATAATATGCAACAAATAATACCGCTCTGCTCAACTTTTTACAAAGTTCATTATTTTCATCGTTAGATTTGCAATTTAGCTGGCGTAATTTAAATAATAATAATACAATAAATAATTACTGAGAGAGCTACGATATATGATGCAAGTGGGGAACAACTTCTTGATTTGTCATTTGAAGGGTCCTTTCGTGACATATTTTTCGATCATCTTTCAGGTTTCAAGTTTAATATTATTGGGGGTCTCATGCACTACTACCTTTAAAATCTATTGTGCCCCTTGAATTGAGGGTTTCTATATTTTGCTAACTTATAATAGGTTTCTGTCAAGAGGCCAGTAGTATTTTAACTCCTCATGGATTTTGCTTGCTTGAATCGATTTTGATTATAGCTTTTTGTTCACTCTCATCTCGTCCTTAGATTCTACCAATAGGGAGAGATTAAGTATGATCTCAATGTCTAAGAATGTGGTTTCTTCAAGCCCGTTCCTTAGGTATGCTTAGTAGATTTGCTTTTATGGAGACCAAAATAATCGTGGCGTGAGCTCCATTAGGTTGTCAATGACCATTGTCGGACAGGTGGAATATATACATTGCCGGCAGACAATGTGTAGAAATTGGGGTGGTAAGCACACTTGGGGAGGTCTATGAAATCGATAATTGCAAATCGATAAAACCATAAGTATGCAAATATTTATAAGCTGGTTAACAAATTATGATTATTATCTTCGTAACGGCAAAAATCTTAGAGCTGGAGGCACCAAATTAAGGTACATTAATCATTATTTAATAGTTTAGCCAATGATTAATGATGAAGCTCTACTTAATCAAATCTCTAATAAAATATTTGACAATTGAAATCAATCGGAAATTTAGTGGCACCCACAAATTGCAACAGGCTTGGATTTTGAATTTTGAAGCGATGAGTTGACGACAATATCAACCACTTTACTAAGCAATAAATAAATTGTTAAACATTCATTTATATTCAAATAGCCTTTTATTATTAATTTTGTTCTCTTTATATATATTAATGTTATAAATGTTGAAATTAACAACTTCATGCTTCCTGAATAACTAAATTACTACTACTAATTAACCGCCTCTCCTCGTTTGGCACCTTCCGAAAGTCCTCTTGTGCAATACTGTCATCTGCAAAATAAATAACACATCATAAATAAAATTTAGGTTCAACAAACAAAATATATTGCAATTCCCTATTCAAAGCAACTGGCTACACGTTTTTTCTGTTTACAACTCTATGGTAGATTTGTGTCGAGTGTGCTAACGATAGCTGCTGTGTGTTAATCAGAGAAGTAATCAGAGAGAGTGATGAAATTGGCATTATCACACGTTATTGTTGTCGATTTTAAATAAATCGAACCATTTGTTTTTTGTTGGTTTATTCGTTTATTCGCCGTACTATTAAACTACTCATTGGCATGTTTTTAAGTTGCTCAAAGGATTCTCTAAAATCTGTGTCATTTATGTTAACTTTTGATTTTTTTTAAAAGCGAAGTGTCAGTGGCATTGAAACTTTGGCATAGTCCTTCATAAACGATAATATCCTGTTAAGCCTAGCAAAATATAAATTTCATTGTGCTGGTATATGATGAGTATTCGCAAAGCTGAGTTTATTCAAAGCTAGTTTTGTTGAGTGGTTGCATGTGAGTAAGAAATTTAGTGTAGAATAAAATCAAGGAAAAGTTGTGTTTGCACTTCTCTGGTGTTAATCAGCCAAGGCACACATATGGTCTATTTGAGGCACTGAGCAAAATCATGAGAGCAGTTTGAAAGCCATCTCTGGTAGGGGATCTGTTGACATTCAAGTGTCCGAAATTTTGAATTTCTATGAAAAGCGGATGTCCGAATTAACAGAATAATTGTATACAATTTGCTCTTATTGAACAGAAAGCGTGTAGCAACTTACATATTCCAGTAATGCTGCTCTCCACATGTAATTTGTTATCTGTTTTATTATAATAGACGCTGCTATCGTCGAGTACGAAGTCATCATCCGTATTATTGGTGCACTCGATTTCCCCGAGCTCTGCTTGTAAATCCTCGCGGCGCCTTTCGATGAGGCACTCCAGATCGCATTTTGTTTTCATTTGGAGTTTTTCTGTCTGGGTCGTGTGGACGCGAGGTTGGTAAAATAAATATGGTTTTGTTTTTGTTCGAATCTGATTTTGTTGGCAAATCACTGAGGATTCCCATGTTTTGAAGTCTTTTAGACGAGCCATTTTCTTCTCGAGGCATCTTATTTCAAGCTGCTTACGCTTTCTATCTAAAAATAATGAGTCGCGTTCTTTTTGAACCAATGCTTTTTCTTGCAGCTCTTGCTTTTCTAATTTCTTTTCTATTTGAGCTTTCTTATCTTCGTTTTTTCTCAATCTGGACTCCTCCTGGCTGAATTTCTGCAAAGTGCCCAGGAGGGAACCAAACATGCGACGATTCCGAGCCCTTGATTCGGAATCGACTCCTTGAGCTTCGACAATTTCCTCTCTCGACGGCAATTCTCGAATTACCCGAGAATTAAGTCGAGGTGTTGGTAGCCACAACTCTTCCTTGTCTGAAAGCCGATTAAATACCATTTTTGGATCGTAACTACGCCGCTTTTGTTTTAAAATCTCGTGGCGTTGAATGTTTTTATCCTGATTTTGCTCATTTTTCTTGCTTCCGGCATCGAGATTATACTTCTCAATTCTAAAAAAAGGAGAGAACACGTACTAATACATACATCGTGTGAATATTGTAAAATAAAGACCTGGGCTCCTTAAGTCCTCGACCAACAAATCGCCGAATGTTGTCATTTAGTGAGATTAACGACCGTCTAGCAGAGTTAAGTTTTTTTTCTAAGTCGCCGATGGAGGATAAAGCAATATTGTCTTCCATTTCTAGATATTTTTCTTTTATTATTATTCGAAGGTAGGGTTGTTGAAAATATATCCGCTTATCGATATATATTGTCTTTCAAGAATAAATACTCATAAGAAATATTTTTGCATGACAACAAAATAAATATCGATATGTTTAAAGATTTTTCATCGCATACAAACAACATAATATATGAAACGAATTTTCGGACTTTTTACACCTAGAGCAAAATATCGCTAACTGCATTACAGATTTTGATATGATCAAGTGCACCAAAATGCATTTAAAATGAATTGTTTATTGTGAATAAAAGTCGATAAATATGTTATTATTAGTAAATTATTTTGGGCGCAAGCATTTTGAAAATGTTTTTCAAACATTGCAAATCTTAGCTAATTAACAACCAAAAGATGTCTGTTCCAAATAAATATATCTTTTCTAAAAAGTTTACTTCTTCGAAAAATTACAGGTGTTTGATTAATCTCTGCTTAAAATTTTAAAATTAAAATGCAAGCTAGTTTTCAGATGTTCAATTTTTTAATATATTATTCTGGATGCACTTAAACATATTAGACTTCCCCCCGAGGCTTCTCTCCCGGTGCAGAGTATGAAGTATGTAAAATTATATTCACAATCATCAAAATGAACTAATACCATAATTATTAATTTTATAATTGTTTTAACATTCTGGTATAAATTATTTGTAAGTTAACATTCTAAATGATATAAGAACACGGAATTCACTACTAATAAGTTTGTCATGCAAAAGAACCATACCAGTTCATCAATAACTGTGCCGTTGTCATAAACCTGTCACTGTAGATGCGCCTTACAGTTTAACATTGACACGAAAATTCGCTGCTATGCTTACACACAAATAACAGAACCAGTTCAAAAGAGGTGGTTCTTAAAATAATTCCACTAGGCAATTTCAGCTTTTGTTATCTTACGGCTAACCATTTAGAATAAAGGTGCATTATTAATAGTGTATTTATTATACGGCATATTTATTTATAATTTAATCATTGTAGGATGCAGGGGCTCGGATTACAAAGCATAAAAAAGAATCCTGCGGTAAGTAATTGATTTTCTTTCGGTTACGTAACGCTAGTGATGTGAAAATAATATTAAAGTCATATGTTTTTACTTCCGTACGCTTGTCTCTTGTAGTTGATTCCGCTGTACGTCTGCGTGGCGGCCGGAGCAATTGGCGCAGTTTACTATATGGGTCGTCTGGCTACTAGGAATCCGGACGTCACTTGGAATCGTTCAAGTAACCCAGAGCCATGGCAAGAGTATAAGGAGAAACAATACAAGGTGGGTACCCTCATAATACTGTATATATATTTATATATATTTATAAAGCGCATTGTTGTGGTAGATATATAAGCATGCCAAGTTTCCCAAGGACTTATATAATAATATTTCATTTACTTTTTTATTTCCAGTTTTACTCACCCATTAGGGATTATTCCAAAACAAAGAGTGCAGCTCCAACCTTCGAGGAATAATCTTATTCATATGGATATTGAATTAAACTAAGTTTGTTGTCCAAATAAATGCAATAACTTGCTTGCTACTACGATTCTCTATTGTCGATTTAATTTGAGCTATGCTCGAAATTTAAACAATCGCTATCCAAATAAAAAAATAAGCCACATTGCAAAGGCCTGACCCGAAGTAGCTGAATTTTTGCTTCTGGAGAGTAGCGCATTTTTCAGCACACATAACACAGGTCAAAGTATTTTGAATATTCTACTAAAATATCAACATTTAAGGATAGCAAACTTATTATTTCAATCAAACATATTTTTCTCTTTTTCTGTGAGCTTAACCCGTATAACAAAGTTAACATTTCCATATTATTTTTTATTATTAATATAAAAGGGACAATGTGACGCCATAATCTATCATATTTAAACAGGAAAATATGCGACAGCGCAAAAAAAATCTACTGGTGTCCCCGCTCGGCTTTGCAACAACAATCAGCAGAGTATAAAACCATTCTTGTTGTGCTGTGCCTTGTGCCGACTGCTAACGACAGAGATGGAAATAAAGTTCTCTCTGTCAGTACGCACGAACGATATAGCGGTAAAAAAAGCTCCAAGGCAACATTGCAGTCCTTTGCAGTCTATCGTCTTTTTTCTTTCAATGCAACTCTGATGCTAAAGCTGCGACATCAAACTGATAAATAGTTTTTCACAATAAAACATTTCAAAGCACAAATTTTTATTAACAAAAGCAATTTTTCAATAAATAATTCAAAAATTAATTAGATTGATTAGATCGATATGCAATTGTTTGTTGAATAAATACGGGTAACCCTCGTATAACTATTGGGATAAATTTCCTTTAACACGATATCATCGTGAACAAGAATCTTAAACATAAAAACAGAACTTTTCTTTGTGCTCTTGTTCTTTCTGCTACTGCTATTGCTCTTACAAATAACAGAGCAGAGCACAGCGAAAGCGCATTGATTTCAGTTACCATCAATTATATAATCTTTTTTGCAGTTCGATAATGAAACAAACTTTTAACATACCTTTTTACAGGTTGTCAAACAAGTAATCGTTAACCGAAACTAAATTACTATTAGCAGCGGAACATTTACATTTCGTAAGAACTAACTACAGAAAGCGATGTTATTAGTCCCGAAAGAATTTATTGGAACAAAAACATACAGAACAGCGGTCGATCCCGTTAATATGTGTGTATGTATGAGTCTCTGTGCAAGGTATTTACCGTTCTGGTGCACTTCAAGATCATTAATCCTTCTGAGTCAGTTTTGTTCTTGAATAGTATTCATATATTTGCGCTCTGTGTAATAACTATCGAGCTTGTACAGATTCATTTTCTTTGCCATGCGTAGCTTTAACTGAGATCCAATCTTCGTACTTCAATGGGATTCTACTTATTAATCTTTTGTACCCGTTGAACATTTCTCTGCCCTACACATTTTTATCAATCATAAAATCCTTAATTTTAGTAGGTAATATTAACTTTTCTGCTTCTGAAATTTTCACTTTACATGTTAAAAGATACAAGTATTAAATAGAGGAATAATTAAATAAAAATTTGAAGTGTACAAAACACAATATTAATCTGTACACTTCATATTTAATAAATAAATAAATTTATTAATTTACAATTTAATATTTATTATTTAAAAGTTTTTAAAAAATGAAATATTTACAAAAAAAAATTAATTTGGTGAACTGTAGTCTAAATTTAATTATTTATTGTATATCAAGTTGGCCTATGTTCAGTTAAACTCGATATTTAAACAAATATTTGCAAGTGATTTTGAATTAATTCATAATTCATATAGTATCTATACTGCTTTGTTATCTATGAATGGTCTTACTAATTTTGTAAAATCAAAATTACAAGCTTTGGAAGTGATTTCATTTTGATTGGCTGTGTGCCCAGTATTTTCCGATAACTTTATCATTGAGGGTCACTCTGACAATTTGTTTTGATTTTGTTTAAAACAGCTGGATTTGCTTGAACACCAAAAGTTCAAATCGAATGAATATAAATTGACGGAATCATTTATTTGTATAATGCAAAATGATAAGTAAGCAAGAAAATGGCTGTCAATTCAGGAAATGAGTAATAAATTCAATAAGTTTAAATAATTATTTGTATTTGTAAAGAAATGTTTGTAGTGAGTTTACGTAAAAGGATAACTGGAAAGGATTACTGTTTCTCCCCCATGCAAGCCGCAAACTGGGTTTATAACTTTGAACCCTTTCAGAACATTTATTTCGCATTCAGATTTTTTTTTTAAGGGGTTTAGCGATATAATTCCTTTAAAGATTTTGAAGTTGTGAGGAAATTTAAAAGCCGTAAGATTACAGCTTTATACCAGTAAACAAGATTTATATTTTTGGAAAGCATTGACCAACTTCGTAGAACTACAAAAATTACTGATAATCTTTTCCAGAGGTTTAGCTAAAAGCATTCCTGCCACGCTGACCACGTCCCAAGTGAAGGTCCTTTCCCTTCTGTTTGCAGCTGTTTCTTGGATCAGAGTATTAAAGATGTAACAGAAACGCTGAAGGTAATTTAATTTACTTTAGGTTGCTTAATGGCGCGTTTAAAGGCTTTGTTACAATGGACATACCTGATGTGCCTTTCGTGTAAATTGCCGAAAGTAAGAAAAAGCTCTTACTTGCAAAAGCTTTGATGGCAAGCTCTGAGAGCTTTTGTCAAATATTGTGAAAGTTAATAAGGCATGTGAAAATAATTGAAAACATTATAATTAAATTCGGCAGTATTCTATTTATTGATTTCAAGTACTTTATAGCATGTAAATAGTATGAGTACATCTACGTGCATAAACATGTGCATTTGGGATTATATTCCGCTTTGGTTTTGTAAAGCAAAATATTGATTAAACGCATTTCTAAATGATTGACACATGCGTTGTAAATGTTAGAATAATACCAAATAAATTAAAGCTATAATTTTTGCACACTGGTGTCTTAAACGTGTACAAGCGCAATACAAAGATGACAGCTGAGTTTAGTTCTCGTAACACTTTTCGGAAAACTGGACTCGGCAGCAATACCCGCAGTATTATTACTTCTGCCAATCCATGCGGTGGCAGCAGCGCATCGCTTCTCCAAAAGCAGCTGTCATTCAAAACCCCCATCTGTTCTAATCAGTTTGGCAAAATTGATGAAGTTGAAATTATCGACAACTCAAACATAGATAACTTGGCTGGCCGATATAACAAGGTATAGTAATACTCCCGCTCTCGTATAATACTCGTATGTTCCAAGAATACCAACCACTTTCATTTCTAGAATAATATTATTGGCTGGATATGCTGTGCTCCTTGCATATGGCTGCGCACCTCAGCTGCTGTTCACAAGGTGGCAATAACGTCCGCAACATTATTGGTGACTACATTACTGGTCGCTTCACCAATACTATTTTTAATTAGTACAGCACCCTCGCCGCTTCCCAGGGATTGCTACATGGAGGGCGATGGGTGCTCGCCAACAATGTCATCTCCATCGGAATGTACGGAAGCAATTTGTGAAACAGTGGCTGCCAACATTCAAGCAAGACTCAATTGGAATAAAGATCCTTGCTCCGAATTTAAAAAGTTCAGTTGTTGGCGCAGCAATTTTAATAAAAATATAACGAATCTGATTGAAATGGGCAATTCACAAAAATCGGTTGATACTCAAATGCAGTGTGAGTTGTACATCGATTTTCTTAAATGATTTAATAATAATGATCAATACAATTTTTTAGTACTCTTGCAGAATTCTAGTATAAATGGAGATTTTAAGATACTCCAGAGTTTATTTGAGAGCTGCTTGAAACTCAAAACAAATTCAAGTGCTTTACACCGTGTATTTGATACTTTAGGAGGGTACTTAACGGTTGGTGTCACCGGTCCTTCGTCCATAGCATCTCTTGTAGCTAAAATATATGAGCTTGGGCCAAGCCCACTTGTTGATATATATTATGATCTTAGTTATGGTAGAAGACCGCATGTGCTTCTCATCATAAGTGGACCAAGTACATCATCGATTATTTTGGAGGTAAGTTCATTTAAATTGTACATTTATTTTAACAAAAAAAAAAAAAACAAAAAACATTCATTAATAATTTAATTTGCAGCTGTAATTTTAAGAATTCGCTTTCAAAGCGAAAGTAATCGCAAATACAGAATTTTGAAAAATTATAGCCCCAAACTCGCAAAGCAACTCTATGAAATTTGTTGGTTATCATTAAATTTACTTAAAAATTATATTTCATATTTCAATGGACAGAAATTAATACGGTTCATTAACAATCTGTAAGCTAGCATCGAGGCTATACGTATATTGACGTATTATCCCCTCATGGGCATGTTAAAGCATCTGGTTGCAATTTCCTTAATTTTATTAGTTGAAGCTGGTAATTAATTATTTCGCTTATATGTGCTTATATGCCTTTAATACAATATAGCAAATTTTATTTAATTTTATTTTGATATTATTTTATTTTCAGAATAAAGTTCGTTGGATGAGCCCAAAAGCCCCTCCAAATCGATTACGGCAAGGAGTACCAAAGCTCTTACCCGATTTAATTGACCATTTTCTACCAAGCTACTTGTCCTTTGCTCAACGAGTATCTGAAAAAGATACCATATTAGAATTTGTGAAGGATCTCAATAAGGTAAGGATTTTTAAGATTCTAAGACAATTGCATATGTAACTTTCGATGTAAGTGAAGGCAGATCAAGAACGAATGCTCTAGTCGAGAGAACTCCTCTAGGATATATCCTGAACTTAAATATTCAATTACGATTTCCTTCGGTGTTTCGTAAACAATTTGGATTGATTTGTTAGAGTCTATCAATATTAGGCCAATATATATTCTTCTATTGTAGTAATCGACTAATATCCAAGTCGGACACTTTCGATTAGAGCATTCTTACGTCTCACTTCTAATACGTTTGCTAAATTGTAGAATGAAAATATAATACACATAAATTTGAATATTTATTTCAGCTTCAAGTTGAACAATCACGCCGAGGCTTTTGGGATAGCTCTGTCTTGTATAATATATCCAGTTTGCAGGTCATGTATCCAATTGTAAGTTACTATTTCAATATATTGCTAATATTTCCTGACACACAAATACATGTAAAGGTAAAAATTAAAAGTAACTGCGAAAACTTTGTTAACAGCGTTGCAATAGCTTTGAAAGGGTGAACAGAAGCAAACTTATACTGGCTATAACCACTAAAATTGTAAAGTCAACTTGTTGACTCTGGATTTACAACTAGAAGATATAAATGTACATTTGCACGATATATTATTGTATTTACCTTCAACATATGAGCATTTGTACATATGCCCAAGATTCACCATCTTCCCAAAAAGAAGGCGTCAATTTTAATGCAATATTTAAATTAACTACTTAAATTAATTACTTCTACTTTCCGCCAAAGTATTGCAATATTTGTGCTTTGCACATTGAGGAAATGACAAATCGACCGATCAAATTTTAAATATCCTTCTCAGAATTGAAAAGGAAGAGTCACAAAGTATTGCCTACAAATGGATGTCAAATTACTTCAATGATCGCGATTTCTGATTTTGTTACATAGTTATCAGAAGTTGGTTACATAAACATACATACATCAAGCCAAATATGGCTGTCAATATGTATGTCAACCTTTAACCTTACAACAATGAACAAGATTAGTTATCTGTATTACAGTCAAAAAAAAAAAAATTTGCTTAGAATTTAGAAAATCTACCTTAAATAAAAATCGCCCTGAAATCCAGAAAGTTTTTGTTGATTTTAAAAAGCAATTTACAAGTGTAAAAAAAAGAATTTCAGAAAATTAATTTTTTATAATTTTTAAAAAGAATTATAAAAACCCGCTAAAAGTATGATAATATTCTAAATATTACGATAATTTTGTTCTGAGTGTAGTTTTTGCTACCACAGACATCTTTGTACTTCTGCAAATGAAGTCATTCAGCTGGTAAAAGCTGATTTCATATCAATAAATAAATTTATTTTCATATGTTGTTTCAGCTAAATTGGACTCTTCTAATTCCCAAGGACTGGAGTGGACCTATAGTTGTAAGAAATGCTGATTATCTCAGAGCGCTTCAAGCCTTTCTTACAAAGTATCCGTCTCGAATCGCACATAACTCAATGATATTGCTGAGCGCACTTGAACTGTTACCAAAAGATTATCCCAATGCGGAGGTTTGCACACGCTCTACAATGTGGGCCTTACCGGAACTAGCGTCAGCATTATATATTTCTCAATACTCTTCAGTAGATTCAAAGGACATAATAAAGAGGGTAAAGCAAGTTAAGAACAAAAAACAAATGAACAATAATTTTATCATATATTCATATTTTCAGGCGGAAATAATTTTCAAATCATTAAAAGCTCACTTAAAACGAGCTCCATCCTTGAAGGGCGCCGCACTTGTAAAACTTTCAGCTTTAAAAATACAGTCTCAGACTTGGGAAGGATTTTCGAACTTGACACAAATAACTAATGCAATGGATCCTCTTCAGATCAGCCCAGATAGTTGGCTTGAAAATATTTTACAAATATATAAACGGAATAAATTAGTACCCAATTCAATTAATATGGATGGTAGCTCCCATGATGCGTAAGTTTTATTAACGGATAAATAATTTAAAAAAAAAAACTTAAAAACATATATTATTTCAGATGGGCATATCCCATTGTGTCGACCATATTTTATGATACATTAAGCCACTCAATAGGTGGGTATTTTGACTGTTACTGCAGCTACGATAGAAATAAATTATTTGTTTGTATAATTCGCAGTTGTTCCTTTGTCGGTTATATTAATACCATATTTCAATGCAAGTTTACCACCCTATTTGCATTATGCTTCAATTGGTGTCTCCATTGCCAAGGAGATTTTGCGATCGATAACGAAAAACTTTGATGATAAGGCAATGCGTTGTGTCCCCCATTCTGTTAATATCTTTTCAAACTTTAGCCGCATGGACATCTTAATTCATTCTGGAGGAATGCAGATATCATATCATTCGATGCTTTCGTTGACTGGCCCTATTAAGGGAATGGCTCGACTTCCTGGTTTGAATTTGACACCAACACAAATATTTTTTCTAGTTTCTGCTCAAGAACTTTGTTCTGAATCCAACTACTTGGGAATCGACACAAGCGCATCGGAGTTTGACAACATGTAAGTTGACCAAGCAAGTAATAACGATCTGACAAGTATAACTATGTTCTAGAAAAGTGCTACAAATAGTTTTTGAGGGAAAACTGGGAATGGGTGCAGATTTTAGTGAAACTGTTCTTCAACGGGAAACATTTTGTCGATTCCTGAAGTTTGTTACCGGTTATATTCAGTTTGGTCACACTAGCTCTAAGTCTGTATAGGAATCGCAATTTACTTAATATTTAATAAATAACATATATTATTATATATAAGTAAAATAATTTCAGTGTCTGACTATACTAAATAAATGATTTATTTTGTATTTCAGATTAGGTTGGCTCATTGCCCAAGGCGGTAGCGCGACTGAGGTTTTCAAATGTCCATCGGGATCTATGATTAATATTCAAAAAACCTGCAATGTTCTTTAAATGCGATTTGTGTATTAAATGCAAAATAAACCGTACTCTACTGAAGTACCTTGTTAAGATCTAGGATCTTTAATAATTTGATTCACAAGTTTTTTTCCTAATGGTCGGCAATTATATTTTTTACAGCACGGACAGCAATAACCTTCATTATTCAAATCTTTTTAATGAAATGAAGACCGGAGTCCAACCTGCTTACATACATACAAATTTAATAATCCATTATTTCTCTAAAACCAAATTGCAAAATATATAGATTTCATTGATTACAGCCATCGGCCATATACATTTTTGGAATTTGATGATGGTTGGAACGACTATGATCCCTGATCAGAATATGGAACCAAAACCCTAATACAGCTTTATGTTTTTTGGAAAGCTTTTCTGATTGGGAATAGCAGAGCAATACACATCAGTATTAAACTAGATCATTACTACTAAAATCGTTTATTTGATTTGGCTTCGCTGCAACAAGTTCTCTTGTAGAACATGGACCCGATCCCCTTATAGCTGTGCATTTTGGGGACAATCGATATGGTTTTATTTTTCCATTGAAGACGTCCAAAGATTCATTTAGCATACATTTCTTAAGCTCCGTTAACGATGTTGATATTATTTGCAATCTTTAATCCTTGTCGCCATCGACAGTTGCTGGTTCTGTTAAGTCAGAAAGTTCCAATTTGGTCGACTTAAAGATAAATATCTGAATTTTAACTCACTTGTTTTATTTTGGCTAGCCTAGCGCCACAAATATTTGAATACAACTTGCGCTCACTTATATACCCATATCTATTGTACATGTATTAAGTATTCGATACACTGACAAAAATTTGCATTAAAATTTATATTAGCACATATTCGATAAGTACAATTATTTTAAATTAATATTCTAACATTTTACTGCCCCGCACAAATAAAATCTTACATATATTTCAAAAATTAATAATTATTATTTCATTTTGTGCATTTTTGTGCACCGAAAACGTCAGATCCGTTTGTATTGAATGTTTTATCTAACTTCTCACCAATCTGTAGACAATTAAGAAATTGTGATTCTCAAATTAAATTATCAAAAACCTAGTTTTCTAGCCTTATATTTGAGAAAAGAGTTCACAATTTGAATTTCTCATCTTAAATGCTGTCGCAGTTGTCCTTGCACATCATCAGAGCTGCTTTGCTTGGTGTCTTACTAAGCATCCTTATAAAATGTTGAGGACAACCAAATTAAAGGTGTCTGCGGCAACTCTGACTGATGAGCTGAAGACAAGTTTAAAAATATTTATAGTTTCACTGTTGGTCTAATTCAGATATAAGGTGATTTATTTAAGGAAGGTGATTTAATTAACAGTAATCTAACTACACAATTTTTTGCCTAAACGATCTTTTGCTAGCATCTCAAAAAAAAAAAAAAATGAAATACCTACAAAAAATTTGAATTTGAAATGATGAGCAAATGGCTGCAATTACTTGCAAACTGCATAAATATTTGTTTAAGTGTAGCTGCAGGTCAAGGAAGTCATTCTCTTGTCTATGATTTTAGCTGTACTTAACTCTCGGTCTCTCTTTCCAATTTCAGAGAAAACTCACGGTGCTTTATGTTTACCAAGTCCCAAAGATCCATATGTTATTCAAAATATCACCCCTACCTTCTTAAATCTAAGCTTCGGTGTTACGGAACTGGTAAGAAAAAAAAATTCTGCTGACCAATTTCAAATTGGTTTCCATTCCATCAGAAAGATATATGAAAGACTTGTCTAGTGATTTGTGCCTATAAGGTGATGCTAAGAATAACATACTAGTTACCCTTTAATAAGCAAAATCTTGTGCAACCTCGGAATAAAAAAAAAAAACATTTTATGAAAAAATTTAATATTTTATCTGTTAACCTTTTAAATCAACCACATCTCTATGAAAATTTATAGAAGACTGCTTCTTTTTTTTTCTTTTGCATAATCATGTTTTTGGCTAAGAATGATCGAAAAGTTTTCAATTCAGCAAATTGTTGTAACTTTCCGAAAGAATTTTAAAGTATTTACAGCAATAATGAAAATTAGCCCCGAACACATTTTGGTAGACTAATATTTTGAGAATTTTTTTCCAAAAACTTAGTTTCTAATGTGACCGGGCCGCCGTTAATATTCCAAATGTTATACATTCATATGTATGTAGACCTTTTACTCTGCTTAATTGTAACAAATTAATTTATATGTATATCAACAAATGTTAATAGCTTATAGATAATGATCCCATTTGTCCAATACAGCGGCCTTCCTCATCGAAGCTGGCTAAAGTCAATCGAGACAGCTTATTACATAATATTCCGTTCCCATTATTTTGAATAGGATTCGGTTCTGTAAATACAATTTAAAAATAACAATTATTAATCATAAAATAGATTTGAAAATTATTGCAACTTTCGCATAATTTTTGTTGGTCTTTACTTTATTAATATTTTAACAAGCTTACCATCATGAAATTGTTCGGCAGAGTTTCCCTCTTGTCGCTTTTTTCTCATTTGCTCTGTGAAGTGCGAAATGAGTGCATCAATCATTGCAGCTTGCTTAGAAAACACTTGTACTAGTTTCGATATTTGTATTCCATTTTCTACAGCGTCAAACTAAAAATATACCCAAATATATATTTAATAATTATTGTGCTTATGAATGTAATTTCGAATGTTTTTCAAATACTAACCTGCAGGAATATGCATGTAAGACATTCGGAATCCTCACTATCACTTGGCTTAGCATAATCCCATGACATATCTTCATATCGGAGCCCCAATAATAGAGTCTTCATATTTCATGAAAATTAAATTGTTAATACATAAGTAAGCAAGTTCAATTATATATTAGTGGGTTATACGATTTAGTGTTATATATGTGGTTGTGGGAAACATAGACAATTTCGACTAAATTCTGTTTATATTTTTTAAAATAAACTAAAACTAAAACTAAAATATATAACCTAAATGTATCATTGGGATATTAAAGTAAAATAATATAGGATAAAAAATAATATTTTAAACTATTCGTTTTGAGTTAATTTAAAATAAATTTCATTATTTTGTTTTAAATATTTGGCATTTAGATATAATTGAAATTTTATGAGAATTAAAAGAATCTACTAAATACCAACTTAGGATCAGCGAACAGCCACTTCCATATTTTATATTATATACTTTTCAGATAGTACTTACGTTTTCCACGCAGTCTATTATAAAAATTCCTCTCTCGTTTACAGCAAGCAAGACTTCCATATCCTTATGGTTGACTAAAGACATAATGCCTCTAACGGGTTGCTCCATTTGTCCGTGGAAAAATGCAGCACTACATTTTATAAATCAGATATAAAAATCAAATTATATAAAGGTCAAAGAGCAAAATGATGCTTAAGAGTTACTACAACGATTAATTTGCTAATTTGTAATTAATACTAAGCGATATTCATTTTTTATATAAAGTCACCTTTAACTACAATGCAAATGCTTCATGTACGGTAGTAAACTATTTCATTAAATATACCTTATTTGAAAATATTTAAATGCATAATAATTTGTGTCTCTAACATGTTTATTTTATTAAATTTAGTGTTATTCTTTAGGTACTCGAAGCCTGTTGAAAATAGGCTGCTTGACAGACATACGGGGCCGATAAGTCGATAGCTTCGATAGGTTTAAATCGATAAGAGCACATATCTGCCAAAATTGTATAGCTAGTTGGATTTGGAAATTGTTAGCAACATTTTTTAAAGATCGGCGCCCCAGCCATTGCCACCTTAACGGACCATATCAATCACCTAATATGGATTCTTAGCCGAGAAGTTTGCATGCTAATTAATTAAATTGTTTCAGATGAATAGATGTTATAAAGGAGATATTCGATTTATCAAAAAACTAGTCGACATATATATAAATGGAACAATACTTTCGTACAAAAGAAACAGAAGAAATAATAAAAAGGAGAAAAAAACACAATGATCTGCAAACTTACCCATAAAATGGTAGTGCCCAGCAAAACTCCAAATATTTGCGCATTAATTTGCGAGTTGTGGCTGTTTGCGGCACCCGCTTGAATTGTTCTAATAGTTTTATTTCTGCAGAGTTCTTTTTACTAATTGGCAACCACAACCAATTTGAACTCTTGGCAACATGTTTGGGTAAGAATCTTGACTGGTTTTCCCTAAAATCAAAAAAAAAAAATTTGCTCAGTTAACTCCAATATTATTATATTCTGACAATCACCTGAAAAATCCGACTGTGTGCGTGTGAGAATTGTAGGGGCCCAGTTCGATTCTAGCTTGAATACCGCCAAGCATGAGCGAATGAACCGGTTCCATAATATATCTTCCTGTTAATACGTAATGCTTTGCCTCCTCATACAGTAGCTCCACAATTCGATGGTCCCTAAAATGTACCTCAATTAATGTAAATCAAGTGTGGATCGACGAGCACAACTTACTTGATTTTTTCTTCATCGCGCTTGGAAAAGAAAACATTTCGCTTAAGGACAATCATTGGCTCATCATATTTTTTTTCAATCGGTGTTCCGCTGCTAAACTTTTCGAGCAGATTCGGCCAGGCTACTCTGACAATGTATGGACAATGGTGTGCTTTCAGCTGCATTTCCAGCAAACTGCTGGTCATCCATAATCCAAAAATGCTCTGCGCCAGCAATTTGTTAGAAATTCCTAATTCTTCGCATCCCAGTGCAGCTGCAAGCATCACTTGAGAAGGACACTGAACCGTACCCTCGATCTCCATGTGCACGGCAACTCTTGACATTAAGTACACACAAGTTGGTATGACCTATTCAAAATGTACAAGAATTATGTATATATACATATATAAATATATTTTACTTTAAGCTTATTTAATGAGAAAAAAATTGGCCTGAGTTTTAGAAATTCGCCTTACTTTTGGCGCCAAAGGAAACTCACCTTATTATTCAGAAAGCATATTTCTAAAAAGTTAGGTTTTTCTTTTCTTAATTTCAGTGTACATTTTTCTAAAATTTAGAAATTATAAATTCGATTCGAACCGCCACAAAAGGCGACCGAAAAAATTGCATTACTTTTTACTGAATTTTAGAAAAGTTTTCTTCTAAAAATGAGAATTTTGCATTTCTACTTTTCAGAAATATATTTCTTAATAACAGATAATATTTCTATATAATAAAAAAAAGCTTTTCGAAGATATAGGAATTTTTTTATGTTTACAAATTATTTTTAAAAAACAAGAAAAACTTTCTAGTCTTAAGGGCGATTTTCTAAAATGTGGGCCTTTTTTTCTGAGTGTATGAAGCTTACATTTTGTAGAGTACGGGTTACAATCGAATTGGATTTTCCGGCGCTTGTGTAAGTGGAAGATGAGTTGCCTGCAACCATTCGTTTTGATACCACTGGATTCTGTTGAGCGTCATTGCTGCTGTTGCATTTTTGTTGAACTGGTAAAAAATTTTGGAGAATACCTGAACATAAAGTAAGATTAAAATGAAACTAAAGTAACGAAAGCTAAAGCTCTAAAGCCATTCTTACCGGATGCACTTCGAACTCCGGTGAGAGGGCCAAGTGAGTTGCCGGTATTAATGATATTGCCGCCGATCTCTGAGAGATGCAGACAAGGATCCTTGGCTGACATGGACATCGCTGAAGTCACCTGGGCCGACGAAATGCAATCGTTCTCATTGCGACCGGCACTGACAACGCTCGAAACGCTCGCAGACGATGCAAATGTGCTTCCGACAGCTGTCTGGATCTGAGCTGTGGTCACTACACGATGCACTGTATACATCACAGGGGGAACAGGCACATTGACTGGCACCAGCGAGACTGGTGTTTGTTGTGACCCCAATTGGTCACATGCTGCCACATTGGCATTGCTTAAATGCGTTTGTGTTGCGGCCCCAACGCGTCCTCCACTTCCAACACCGGTATTTGAATACATTGTGCAATCAACATCGATGGTATCCAAGACCGAGTTGGGGCTGCATGCGGTCTTTTGTTGATTTTGAGTTTGCATCCGTTGGCCATGAGCACTTTGATTGATGTGTTGCAGTTGGTGTTGCACGTGATGGTGATTTTGTGATGTTTGATGTTGTTGTATTTGATGATGTTGTATTTGTGCAGTGGTTTCGTTGCTGCGCTTGCCATTGTTTCCCAAATAGTAATCGTCGCGACACTTCACATCCGTTGTATTGTAATATAAACGTGATCTGTCCATGGAAAGACTTATCTTTAATTTTTCAAGTTTTTTTTTGAAGGAAGACTCTACTTACTGGTAGTCCTGCGATGTGGACTTCTTGCGATTATATTGTAGCGTGCTCAAGGGAACCGACATTATATTAATGTAATTGCCGGTATTATTTGTGTTATTTGTGCAGTGACTGCTGTTATTGCAACTGGGAAATGCGTAAGGATTTCCCATGTTCCGATTTCCAATGACAGATTTATTGTTCCCATTTCGTGGAGGCATATCGCTCGAGTTGTAGCCCGACTCTGAATGATTTGAGCTACATGCCAAATAGTCCTGACCACCATTGTTTACATAATTCATTTTGCTTAGCGGCGGTTGAGAAATTGATGGTGATGAATTCTGCTGTATTTCACTTCGGCAATAATATTGGTTTGCCTCCATATTGTCATCGGCTATTATCAAATCGACTGAAATTTAAGTTGCATTATGATAATATGGTAGCATATCCATTTATATTTTTATTATTTGCCAGTGTCTGCGCCCCGCGGCCACTTGGGTCTATTAAGCCTCTCCCTTTAAGAGTCCTGAACACATTCTGAAAGAATTCCAGACTTGGTGAATTTTTAATTTATTATTTGTTATAATATTTCATTTAATGTGTACTAATCACAAATTTTGAAAAATATGTAAAATTGCTCAACATTTATAAAAAGTTTTCTGGTCACCCAAGGAAAACACCCATTTAGACCAATTTAATATCGAAGGATACGAGACTTACCTATACTTTATTGTTAGTAAATGACGTCACATGATTGATGTGCATATATTTGTGCGTATCGTTCTGAAAATTATAAATTTAAAATTGCAATTTTATTTCATTTTCTTTTGTGTGAAAAACATCGACATAAACAAAGTAAAATATGTATTTATATATGTATTTTTATATTTCCGCAAGAGTCCTGTAAGAATTAACCATAAAATTGTAGCTATACGTTTCGGAATGTTCATACAGAGAGACGATTCTCAAAAATATCACAAGATGAATGGGTATATTAGACACGCCCACGATTACATAACCTTTTAGCCCGGAGCTAATCTGATGACAAATATACTGTTTTTTATTGTAGGGTATACGGAATATAATTTAGGTTTTAATCCTGGTCCGCGTGGGTAAAGTTAAAAAATTCCGGTAAAGAATTCGGTGTGTTTTTTACGGTGTTCGCTATTGTAATGGTGCCGGTACGCATATGTCCCTCCGTCTGTATGATCACAAGACTATGAGAACTAGCATAAACATAACATAAAGTAACGGGATTGGCCTTTTTGATGTTCCGATATGATGTTTTGATTCTGATATGTTCGATCCCGATTCTGAATTTCATTCGGTAGTCATGCGGTTCCGACACCTGTTCCAATTCCGGTTGAATACCCTGTTTGTAACACATATTTGTTTTTTTTTAAGATCTTGTTTTACAGAAGCATTTTTCTAATTTTCAAATATCAAGATCTCAGCACATTTTCTCCGGTCTACAACGGTATGTTATCCTGGGCGTTTCAAAAATAACCGTTCTTTCTTGATCAAGATAGGCTTAAAGATCATCTTTCGACCGATTGTTCCTACGGCAGCTACATGATATAGTGGTCCGATCCGAAGGTGTCTTCTTCAATGCGTTGCAAAATATAAAAATACATTTATCCGGGTCGGATATGTCTTCTTCAACCTGTTATTTATACTGCTTGTGTTTCGGATATTAAGTTTCCTTATGTTCCAACTGACCAACTTACCTGCCTGTAATCAGATGGAGTTGAGCTTTAGAACTTTTGTTTACGAGGCGGGTGTTTTCCTGTGATCTGCTTATACTTCTAAGCTTAAAGTTTACTTAATTAATTCTTGAAGACTTGTGGTAAAATGTTTTATTTTTTTTTATTTTGATACGCTATACTGCCGACACTGTTCTGAGCATGTCCTTAGGCTCGACACTGAGGTTGTCATTAAAGTCCGTGACCAAAAAGCATGTCGTCATTGAGCGCCCGATTTCCATTTGTAGGTATGTACGTGTGCATTGTGTAGTGTTTGGGTTTGAGCGAAAACAGGAAAACGTATTAAGATTAGTCCAAAACTGATTTAATTCGAATGTACACATAATTCCTGGATTGAATCGATACCCTCATCGCAGCTCGCAGCAGCCCGCAGCTTGCAGCTAATGCAAAGCCATATACACAGGCTGAAGGACTTTCAAGTGTACATATGTATGTATTTGCATGTACATAAATGAGTATGTGCCTGAGAACACTTCATCTTGTGGCAAATAAGAAATCCGTAAGTGTAGCTCGAAGGACGTTGTCAGAAACAATTTACACAAAACTTTTTTTTACGTTTAGGCCACCTTTCTTAACACATGTTCCACAAATGTAATGAAAATGTATGAAAAAAAATCGTTGTTCATATGTCGAGTATTATTGTATATACAAAACAAGTGCGTTTTTAAATACAATTTAATTTGTATCTTTTAACTTATTTACGCGATTTTTTTGCGAACAATTTGATTTGTGCTAACCGAGTGTTTCTTAAAAACACACAAATTTCAAAACAGGAATCTTAGCACCAAAACATACATAAATATAACACATTTCGTATACTAGAACTCCAGTAAACAAATACATGCATACTCGGGTTCCACATGATCCACATAGCGCCTGCGCAGAACTTGATGCACGTATCTTCGCTCTCAGCAGTGCTACCAACTATCGATAACCAAAATAATGGACCAGCTTGCATAGAAACAGACAAACGGACGCGGCTATTCGTACTGATTTAGAATATAATGAAATATATACGGCATAATTATAAGTTTAATAAGGTTTGTATGTAAATGTGTATTTCTTGTGCTCAAATTATTAGATAGTTAGGAATTCAAACTCCGAGTCCTTTTCAACTTAATTCTTAATATATCTAGTATAATATTTCAGGGCTAGCTTTCCGAGCATTTCCCATATCATTTCAATGTTTGTTCTTCTTAAAATCAGAATCAGTAGCATGTTTCGACCAATTTGAAGTTTATTAGCGTGACAACGCGAAATATCAGTCCAAATAGGGCATGCTTGAAATATAGACCTAGAGGGAAACCGCTTATTTTAAATCGGTAAATAAAATCAAAATTATTAACTATTTGCGTTAATGAGCTTTTAAAGCCCTCCTAGTGTTAAATTCAACACATTATGGAGACAGTGCGCAGAGATTTGATTCCCAACAGAAATAATCAATTTGATCACATTTGTTGTGATAAATTCTGAGGAAAATGTTTAAACGTCTTTAGTGGATTTAAATATTTTTTCAGTGCTCATAGTTTTAATAGTTTTGCAAAGCATGACATATATATATATTGCATTGCATTCGACATTTTTATTTAGTTTAATGCCTGAAAAACCATTTCAGCAGCCCGATATGAAGCGCATCAATGATGGCGATATGGATGATGTTGCTGCAAACAATGCTAATGATACGAACAACACCAGCAACAATATCAAAAGAAGGAATACCATTGCACTGAGCATCAGCAGCACCAGCAATAGCAACGATGCAAACAATGTCAGCAACAGCGGCACCACAACGACGGGCAGTGTGCGCACCACGGGTCGCGTCAAGAAACCGAAACAAGTTTACGATCCGTCCGACAATTACATATCGCGCGGACCTCGCAGCTCATTAACGGCTCCAACGACGGCACAAACTCAGCAACAATCGCCGCAGCCACCGCAGCCACCGAATTCAATCGTTACAGAGGAACCAATTGATGATGATGTGCCAGTGCCAAGCTTGGAGCAGCGGCGTTACATCGATACGTGCATGACGTGCGGCAAGTGCGAGCCAAGGCGTGGCCCTGGCTTTCGAAACAACTTTCTCGCCTGCAAGACGTGCGGTCTGAAATGGCACTTTGAATGTTTGCCAATGAAGTTTGGAATTCTGACGAATGCACGCAAGAGATACAAGTGTGATGCATGCCGACGCTGTCAAGTTTGCAATTTTGCGGACACAGCAACTGAGGAGCAGCTGGTCATGTGCTGTGCCTGCGTAAATGTCTACCATTTGGATTGCCATTGGCCGCGCGTGATGCCGGCCAAGATGGATGACATGCAATGGAAATGTAATAGCTGCGATCACTCCTATAATCTGAGGGAATCGGTGAACACTGCTGCCAGATTTGAGACACAGCTTGCGCCCCGTAATTCCAAAGCAGGTCGCAAGAAGCGGGTCCCTTCCGATCCAGCTGCAACTAGCATTGTCAAGAAACCATTGCCAAACAAGCGAGTGCTGACTAAGAGTGGCGACGACGACGAAGATTACATTCCTGCCACCAAGTCGACCAAAATTGTATCCAACCTCTCAGAGAGCGCAGCGACAATCAAGAAAAATTGGTTGCCAATCAATGAGAATAAGCGGTCAAGGAATCCAATCCAGAACGAACAAAATAAAGCCAGCGATGATAGCGCGCAATCACCAGAGTTCAACATTGCGCCAGCTCCTGCTCTACTGGCGTCGGAGGCTTCTGCAGCTGCTCCTGCTTCTGCTTCTGCTTCGCTAAGCTCAACTGAGGACAATGAGAATGGCGAGAATAATCAGCTGATTGCAACAGACATGGCCATAGAGAAGGACGTCTCTACGTGGAGCGTCAAAGAGGTTTATGACTTTGTTAAGCAGCATTATCCACAGCACGCAGACATCTTCATGGAGCAGGAAATTGATGGCGGTGCATTAATGGTACTCTCACGTGCCGACATCATTAATCTCCTCGGTTTGAAGCTTGGCAAAGCCCTGCACGTGTACGAAATAGTCATCGGCTTGCAGAATTGTAGCAACGATGTCACCCTCGGTTGGTGTGATTAGGTTATATATATATTTTGTATCTTTGCTCGTTAAAGCTCGTTGGAACGATTGAAGATCCCTTCAACCGTTAGTTTGAGCCAATCAAGACCAACATACTATAAATTAAACACACTAAACGTTTAATTGACAAAACTAACATACACTAAACATAAACATTATAATATATAAAAAGTGAATAAATGCATACAACACATGAAAGAAAAGAATGTAAACTATTCGTGTTTTACATTAATTAGAATAAATCACAAAACAAATCAAACAAGTTCGAACATAGGTGAGCGTGAAAAAGGCGCCCTCCTCAAAACATATATATACTATATTGATTGTAATTTGCTTCATTTGGGACAGACTTTTTCCCTAGATCGATGCAAGCCTCCGAGCTTAGTTTATATTCAAAACAAATCTAATAAAATGCCTTTTCGGCGCATAATAGCCAGATTAGCAGGCGTTTTGTGATTCCGTTTCTGCGATTGAGGAGTATTATAAGCTAACGATGTATAGGCAAATAGCAGAAATCAGACTTCCACTGGAGATTACATAAATTTCTAAATTGAATCCCTCTTCATCAAAGAATAATAATATGTAGAAAATACATTTATATTTATATCGCTGCTGGTGTTAGGCGTGATGTGACAAGAAATATTGCACGGTAGTCAGCACTGAAAGCTAAACTAAACGATAGAGGAACTAAGCCAGACCAACTCGGATCACAAAATAGGCAAGCCCTAAGATTGATTCCGGTTCACTGATAAATATTAGAAATTAAAGGGGCGGCCAAGCAAGCAATGGAACTGAGAAACCTCTAAAATCACGAGGTCCATATTTTGGTGTGGAATACACACAATACGTCAAACAAGCCAATTACAAATGTTTTGGGCAAGCAATTTCCATGGGGAAGAATATACTTTCCCAACATTGTGGTCTAAAAAGTCACCCAACCACACTAGACATATTCTGGGGTCGTCATATGTCATATGTAAGTCATATTTATTGAAAGATTCGCAATTTTTGTAAGGTTTTCAAATGAATGCGCATTGCAAAAAAATTATTAGTACTGAACTTTCAAGTTTTAATGGAAACGCCCTAGAGTCAGTATTTGGGGTTTACCAAAAAACTCACGGAAACGGAAAATTAGAAATTAGCGAACATGTGCCCAATATAAACATAGGTTAGACGATCTCGGTTACTAGAGGATGATAGCATGATTATTTCCTTCTATGCACAAATAATTTCATTCAAACTCTTCAAGTCTCAACAAGGCGTATTTTATTGTTTTAATTGTTTTTATCAACTGTTATATACAAGTTTCATATAGTTTTGAATTATGCAATAAAAATTATGATCTAGTTATTTTCACTTTCTTAATTTCTGTAATTGCGGTGCCGAAACTTTAACTTTTCCAGGGATGTTTCTTGCAAGAGCTTCTTCTTTTATGCTTTTAAGTAAATCCTTTTCACGATTATTACAGGATTTGTCCTTTGCAAAAATATTAAGTGCCAATTTGGCAGCTTTTCCTCGTTTTCCTGTACCGGGAGTCAGCTTCACCTTAAACCTGTAAATATTTGAATTTACAAAATAAAGTGAAACCATTAAAAATATAATCGATAACAAAACAAAAAATTAAAAATAATCATTGGAGAAATTCTCAATTTCTAACAGCTTAACAACTCGACATTTTGACAGACATTGATTTGGAATTTGCCCTAAATAAATTCAGCAGAAACTGGTATGCACGCGTTTCCCATATGAATAGTCTTATGAATATTAGAATTGAACTTGTTTTTGACCTGCTTTAATACTCACTTATACTGTTGCAATGCTTGATAAGGAGCGACAACTGGGATAGCAAACAACAGTTCATCATCATCAAAGGGCACTCCAGTGAGGGTATCTAGCAAATCGGCGTCAACGATAACGGGCGAATCGTCGTTTTCATCTATTTCAATTTGATTTTTGGCAACGGGTGCATCCAATTTTTCGACCTGATGTATTTTTAAAGTATTCTGTTTCTCATCGTCGTTGTCATTGTTGGTGATCACTTTCTGATCTTTTCCCGAAGAATTTAGAATCATCATTCGCATTTTGCGCTCCTCTTCATCTTGATCCCTGTATTTGGATTTCATCTTCTTCAATTTGCCCTTCTGGCCTCGTTTTACTTTGGATGCATTTATAGGCTCCGTCATTTCAGTCACGCTCGCCTGATTCCTCTCCATATCTGCTTTGTCAGAACGTACTTTAGCTTCTTTACGTTTTTTGTTTGTTGTTTGAGTCTTCTTGCGGGACGGCCCTGCTTCTATGATGACTGTTTCCTCTTCGTTTATTATATTATTTTCATGTGGAATTTCAACAGTTGTGGTCTTCGAATCTTCACGCAATAGCTCTGTTTTGACTGTTATTCGGCCGGTGTCATGTTCAACCATAACTTCGGTGTCTGGGAAGGCATTTGCATTTGCAGGAACACTTTCTGCCTCGTTACCTTCGCTTATTTCGTCGAGTTCCGTATACGTAATTTCTGTTTGCTCAACTTTATCGTCTTCATCAGCCACATCGTCTGTATTTCTAATTTTGCGTTCTCCTGCATGGCGTTGAATGAAGCCCTCTTCAAGTTTGAAAAGTAAACTAAGGCCCATTATCAGATGACAAGATGGTAGAAAATTCTTTTTTCCACGAATCATAAAACTGCCTGTACCCAAATATTCTCCAGTGGGTGCCGTTTTGCTAACTTGATTACTATAGACCCAGTAGGAATTTGTGACGACTTTTGCGTCCCAGGCAACGCTGTATGATATTGCCATGGTGCCAGCTTCCAACAAAGTTTTTGGTGGAATATCCCCTCCGGTTGCATTGCGAATTATAACACTTGATGCGCCTTGAATGTCGGCATGAACATATATATCTTTTGGCCGCATGTACCTGTTTTGGAATACAAATACAAATTAAAAATTGGAATCAAAATCGAAAAGGAAATTAGATGGAAAAAAATGGATTTACCTTTTAACAATAAGTTCATTCTGCTGCGCATCCCGCCCTCCAATGACAAGGTAGTTCTCTGAACTAACAAACCAATAAAATTTTTCAAACCAAAAGACTTTGCGTGCCTTGGCTATATTTGATATAGTGCGCACTTCTTTAAGCGTTTGTTGTGTTTTCCGTTCAGCTGATTTCAGTGCTTTCTGTGATGCATCGATGGTTTTCTTTTCCTTTAGAGCCGCTGAACGCTTTTGGTCATAATATCGGCGTGCATTAGCCCAAGCGGATAATGCCAAATCGACATCGACTATGATCGATACATCATCGTCATCACACTCGTATGGATCCGTTAGGAGTAACGATATGTGATTTATTTCCAACTTTAATTGCTTTATTGAGCTGGCAACAGCATCGCCATTTGTTTGAGCCTCCTTTACCAGCTCTTGTATGTCTGGCCACGACAATTGACTGGCGATGGCCGATTGAATTGCCAAAATGGCCTTATCCACCAAACTCTGATTAGACGTAATTAATTCGGCTTTCCTCTTATCAATATCTTGTAATTTATTTAGCTCGTCCAATCGCTTTGTGTGATCCTTTTTGACATTCGAAAGCTTCTTGAGAGCTTCTCGCTCTTGATGCAACGTTTTAATATCGATTTTTTGCGATTCTTGTGTAGAAAAAAATTCATCGACTGCTTCCATAAAAGTTTCATATTTTTTGAATGGCTGATCTTTATTTTGGACGAACAAGTACGGATGGAACTCAACATTTCTATAAAAATCTTCAGTGTTTTCGGTATCCAACGGTTTTTCTTCTTTAACTTGAATTATGTAGCCATTAGTGCTACCATTCTGTCCAATTTCTATTATATCACGTGCGTTCTGCAAATAAAAGTTTGCATTAGTATTGGTCCTGCATTATCTACACAGCAAGATGATATGACGTAATTTATGATTGACAAGTTATTTATGGTTGGAGATTATTTAAACTTGTGAGGAGCCATATAGCTTTGGCATATGCTATATGCGACCCTCGCAACAACTGCAACAAACGACATTCGGATCTCGTGCCGAGTCAGCATATTTCGTCAACGACGAAATCAACTGCAACCGGCGATCAGAACCAAAGGCGCACGTGCCTTCGTCAGCATATTATACAAGAAGCCCACCGTGGGAAAGCTAACTGCACATCAGCAACCTTGAACTGCAACCTGCGATCAGAACCAAATGCGCACGTGCCTTCGCAGGCCTATAAAAGTGCGTCGCAGCACCTAGGAAGGGGTCAGTCAGTGCAAAATAGGCGGTCAGTGCGAAGTCTCGGATTCAGTGCGGAGTCAGGTCAGTGAAGTGCATGAACTAAGAACAGAGTGCAAAATCTACAAGGGAGCGCACCACGAGAGTCAGCGCGAAAATCAAAACTCAGAGGAGTTGGAAGTAGGCGGTCAGTGCGAAATAGAAGTCAGAGTGCGAAACCTAAGAGCTGGAAAAGTGCGACATCTACAAGTGTCAATTAATATATAAGCAATCCCATTGTACCCTAGCCATAAGCGAAGGATCAATAAAGCCTTTAATTAATAGATATAAATTCGTTGCACGAACCCACAGCTCGACTGAGTTTTAGCCCAGCTAAAACTAACCGACCTGAAAAGGTTCGTTACAATATATCGAATTCATAGCCACCTCGTAGACGTAGCACAGACCAGTATATTTACCAAGTTTCAAGTCTCTATGTCTAAGGGTGTCGAAAATTTGCATTCATTCGGACAGACAGCATGACGGCCATTGCACAAAAAAAATATAATATGATACCTTCAGTATCAGAGTTCAACTATTAATATACCTTTTCAATTTTGTGACTGTAGGGGACGGACGAGGGCGAACCCAAAAATTATCTCTCCAATCTTAGGAGCAGGTTCCTTATAGTCTACGTTCAATGTTCAGTATCATTAGCTTTAAGATTGAGTGATGATCTAGCGAGGCCTTTCGCCACTTGCAGAGTGATACCTATATTCTACCATTCCAATTTTAAGAATTTGTGGAACAATTGTGAAGCTACAGCTAAAAGTAATTTATACAAACCTTTATTGCCATCATTAGCTTTTGCAGATCAGTCACTAAGTCAAATAACTTAGTTTTGCATGTTTTTTGATTACGCTTATTTCTTTTCGTATTTTGTGTTTTCGACATTTCTTCATTTGTTGGTTCGTCAGCATCAGGAGAGGCATTCACAATGCAATTTTCTATTCCTTGTTCGACAAGGGCGTGTTCAATGACAGCTGGACCACAGTCTAGGATTGGCATTAAAATACTCCTCAAACTTTCACCACCTTTTGAATTCTCTATTATTTGACGCAGTGCGTCTTCAGACATGGTTTCATAGTTTCCCTCTTTTGCCCTGTCAATTGGGTATTTTTCACGCATGGCAAAGCGAACACTTTCTCCTTCAGTGTGCGGTCGCAGGATGTAAAGTATGGTTAGCTCATAATCAGTTAAGATTACGTTTCCACGATCATACAGCTCCAACAGAACATGATAAGCAGCTTCTCCAGTGCCAAATTGAAAATCAACGATTCTGTCCGCACCCAGTTGACGCACATGCTGAAGTCGCTTATTTTTCAAATGCTTTCTTAGCTTCATGCTGAAGCCCGACGGCGCTACATTTTTGGGCCACTCAAACGCAGTTGTGTGAAATCTAGTGCCAGACTCAATTAACAATGTCGCCTTCTCCGAAGCACCACTTCCATGAAGTCGGAATAGATACGTCTTGTTGTCAATATCATATATTTGGTTTACGCGGAAGCCGACAAGCCTGTAATTATAGGAATTTATAATTAGTTATGCATACTCCAAAATGCAAAATTAAGTAAAATATCATTATGAAAAAATGCAAAAGTAATTGTTGGTTCAACTATGTTTTTCTCGCATCTTTATATACCTTTCAACGAGAAGATGTACAGATCACAATTGAAAGAAATCAACCTTATTTAACCTATATAACTTACCTTTGAAGCTCGGCAACGCCACATATAATATCATAAGAATTAAACCGTGTTTTCATGGTTTATTGCTGATTAAGTCGTCTATTTTACCTGAAATAAGGATGAATGTTTTTTTTTTAATAATAATTGATTATAATAAACAAATAATAATGTTTCGTATATCTACGGAATCCGAGTATAAAAAGATAACATAAAAATATCATTATCAAAATTGTATATTTCTATGCATGTTGCACGAGGCTGTCTCGTTAGTGAGATTAAATCTTCTTTATAGATCACACAACTCACGAACATTGTTTGAAAAATTCAAATTTTTTCATCTCTTTTCAAATAAAATATTTCCTTTTGTAATGTCGTAATACAACGAAAAGTACTGTAGTAGCGTATATATTTTGAATATATGCATCTTTTTACGTACATTTTGAACCTTCCTGTTCTTTTTATATATATATAAAAACTTTTCATATCCTAACACTGAAGGTATCATAGTATTTTGGATTTATCATACCGAAGATTTCGTAGTATATCCTATATTTCCGAGTGTAAATCGATAGCCGTATATCTTCAATAATTTTAAAGATATAGGTACCAAAGTTGGAAGGTAGGTGGCTGGTAACATCATTCAAAGATCGGCATATACACATTCTGAATATCTTTTTGATAACTACCCTAAGAGATCGATAAGAAATTTGATAACATATAAATAAAAAATATTCAACACGGCAACCAAATTGAAATTTGATCTGTTGCCTTCGAGCGACTATGAACAACTGGTTTCTTCATTGTGATTCTTCCCATGAGTGAATAAAGACGGATTTTCAATATTGAAGCTCCGTTTTCAAATCGAAAAAATTGATTGATATGAAAAACTCCATCTAAAAAACGGTATAAGACGGGTCGCGACGTTTTTCTATTATTTTTCTTTTGAAGCGGCAAAACTGAAAACCACACATGTGTTGAACAGCTGTTCGAAGGCGCCAAGAAGAAATTTTACTTTAAAACGTTGATGACAGAATTTAATTCCTTAATTTCCGACTCTCTGCAGGACTTTTTGTTCCAGAAACGAAATGTATTGCAATTTCGTTAGCGAAATTTGTTTTCGATCTGAAAACGGAGCTTGATTATGGAGAGCAGCGATTTCTTACGTGCAACCCAGCAATGTGTCAGGGCTATTAACGAACAGCTGGACAAAATGTAAACTCTAATTTTTAACGGGATCTACTAAAAAGGGATTTGCCAAACCATTTACAATAGTTGTCAAAGCACGTGCTGGACAACTTAAATTGCCAAAACTTCTCGTTCTCGTTATTTCCAAATTATTGAAGTCCCTAAATGTTTTAAGAACAACGCAGAATATAAAGAAATGTAAAAAAATATTAAGATAAGTCATAAAATAAGCACTTAAATGCGCGAAATAATAGGGAAGATATACTCGTATATATATATCTTTTTGTTTTGTCAAAACACTTTCTTGACAAACTGTACATAATATGTACATAAACATATGTACATATTCAATTTGCTCGAAAGAAACAGGCTACCAAACATTTGACAATTACACTGCGTCAACACCAAATGTGCAGTGTAAATAAAAAGACAACAAGTGAGTGTTTTCGTGGCTAAACAGAAGGTACGTGGTTTCTTTTACTACTTTTGCAGTTATCTGACACACACAAATGCATATGTAATCATATACATATGCACACTACATGGTGGAATTGATCTATATGTTAATTGCACATAAAATAAACGTATGTGTGTATAAATATATGTTCTACTTACTGTATTATGCCTCCACGACTATTGTTATTTCGATTAGAAATGTTCTATGCACATTCCGGCAGGGCTGCGAAACTAATAACGATATATGAACATTTATATCGATATATCGTCAAATGAAATAAGTTTGCCTGCCAACTATGTTATCAACATCGATTCGAATATTATTGTGCAATATTTTAGGCCACTTGTAATTTATTATTAAAGTTTTTTTTTAATAATTATGGAAAATCTAACGCTACTTCATAGTTTTTAGTTTTAACAGCAGATTTAGAATCAGATACACAAAACACGAAACATACTCGTTGCTCCGCTCATTGCAACTAGTTCCAGAGCCCAAAGAGATCAACGTGAAGAATCCGTTGCTGGAAATAAAAAAAAACTGTTATAATTATTTATAGAACAATTAAAATAAGTATAAATATAAAAATAAAAACAAAAAAGCAACCCAGCGCCAACAACAGGCGAAATAAACGCCAACGCCGCCACCAAGCAGGAGATCGCCCGGGGACAATTGCAACAAATCAAGAACCAAGGAATGGCATCCGCGAAATGTGGGAGACGATTCGGAGCATCCAAACATTCCAGTGAGTTTGTTTCTGATCGTCCCTAACAATCTAGGCATTAGTGATGAGCAATGCCTGCAATAGTGATACTCATTTTGCCCATCAGTGATGCAACCTTAGCAGGCAATAAAATAAAAACAAAATATCTATTTGTGTAAGCTTTAAGTTAAGTACATAATTGTTAAAATATTACATACGTAAGAGACTTTAGTGTTGGCCAATAAAATATTAGAAATTTACAATATAAACTTATTTAACTAAGGCTATTGTGGATAACAAGAGATATGAATTGTGAATTAAATAGTCTAGTATGAAACGAATTCAAATGAAGTGTTAAATTAATGTGATCGGGTGAGTTGAGGGTATAACAAACGAGCGAAAATGGAATAATAATATAAGGGAATTTCTCAGATGAATTTTGACGAGGAATCATTAGGAAGAGAGTGACACGCAGGCAGTACAACATCCACACAGCCAACACAGTAGCGAGCGGACTAGGTTGATGGAGGTATTTGTTTTTTGTTGTAAAAAAAAATAAATATACAAATTGTTAACTTGCCTGCCGATATATCGCAGTCGAACCCCAACTGAGCCGATAGCTAGCCGGCTGGACGATATATTGTGGCTTTCGATAGGCAAGGCATAGCAACTATGTTTAAACATCCTCGTTGCATTGCTTATTGCAACTAGTTCCACAGTCGAAAGACATCTACGTGGAGAATCAGTTGCTTGAAATTTTCGCCGCATATTGTAAAAACAGTTCGATTTTTTTGCTACAATCCTAGCTACTTTGCTTATTTATTATATTATTACATTAATGCTGACTGAAATTGTTGTGACATCAAACGAATCAATTCCTAATATTGAAAATTAAAACTGAATTTTCATTATTTAGGTTTTTATATCAACAAGTAAGTATATAAACTTAATTATTTTTTTTTTATTTGATTTATTTTCATGCAAACTAATTTGTAAATGGCAAAACGGTTCGAGAAACGGAACCCAATGCCAAATCGCAAAACAAAATGTTTATTTTTTATTTCGTCTTCCCAATTCGCACGCAACGGATCAAATCTATTGCCATGCATTCAAATAAATTCTTTCCGGACACACGGTCTGGTTTTTAGTCAATTTATCGCCTTCATATTGTCTAGTTAGTGATTAAATGCAAGTCACAAGCAATATATAATTATTATTCGATATATTTCGTAAAAACTAAGCCAAAAAATGGTTGTGTCCTCAACCATCTCTCTCTCTCTCTCGCTCTCTCTGTTTACTTTGCTTTTCGCCCGTGCATTTGCCCGTGCACTTATAAAATGTTTAAAAGTAATTCAAATTCATTGCGTTGAACAATTTTGCGACCAGAGAATTTAAGTTGTTCCTTAAGGATATGGAGAAGCGCTTAGACACGAATGAATGAGCGAGAGCAAAAACGGTATAAGTGCCGTTATACACGTGCAAAGCAAAGAACGAAATTCGTTTGCTACTTGAGCGACTTGACTGCTTCTCAGAGTTTTGTAAAAAAAAAGTGTAACCCGATAAGGCGCAATGATCGAGCACACCAATACAGACGCAGTTTTATTTTTTTTCTGATGGTCACTGTCTTGAGTTTGTCGTAAATACACAAACACACAAACACATCATAGTTCAAAGAAACAGCGATAATTTTCTCTGATCTTATAAATTGACGAAATTTTTGATGACTTTGTAGACACAGTTATGATGATTAATTTTGCACTTAAATATAAAAATATAATATCAAAATATCATTTTCGGTGCTTTTAATTTTTAAAAGTGATGGTATTTTGTCTGGAAACAATCGATGAATTAAGCTTATCAAATCAAGGTATATTAATGCATCTTTTAATTCAAAATTCGATATATCGATGTGCATTTACATAAATCACCATCTCCTGTCTCTGTCTTCTTTAGCACAATTAAAAAATTGTTGCAAAAACGAAAGTGGCAGCTTCGAAGAATCTTTAAGAATTCGAATCTTGTCGTTAATATCCTTCGTGCGTGTAGTTAAATTGTGGTTCGGCATGTTCAAAAATGTTAATAATAATAATATACAGCGTCTCACAGCTTAATTGAAACAGTGTCAAGTAAAAAATTAAATTGCCAGCCATAAACTCATTATTCATAATTATTAAAAAATTCCAAATACCGATGGCTCAGTCTCCAGATTTGGATGTTATTGAGAACTTGGGGCCTGGAAAATAACATCCGGAAGCACAGCATATCCAGAAACTACCCGGAAGCTGGTATCTTCGATTAATAATAGGTTAAGAGAAGTTGTTAAGGTTAAAGGATATAAGTATTAACATCCTTATTTAAGTTTTTATACGCCAAACATATGACTTTATTAAGACAAATAAGCAGAGACCAAAAAATAGGGTACTTTTTTACATAATTCTACCTAGCAGGTGGGGAAACCTCAGTTTATTAGGGTCATTTATTCATATTGGTGGTTAATATACAGTGAGTCATGGAAAAAACCAGCTTCCTGTTAGTTTCTGGGCTGATTTTGTTCCACTCATCCCGCAGAGCATTTTTGAGGTCCTCTTTGCTGGATATGCTGTGCTTCCGGATGTTATTTTCCAGCACAGCCCACAAATTCTCAATGACATTTAAATCTGGAGACTGGGCCGGTGGAATTATCACGTGGGGGCAGTTCCTGATGAGCCAGGACTGTACTATCTTGGCCTTATGCTTGGGATTTTTGTCCTGGTTGAACCGGAAAGTACGTCGGATTCCAACCTTCTCGGCACTTTGGAGTACATTTTCCTTTAGTACGTTGAAGTACACATTCTTGTCCATTGTTGTTTCCAAAATCACAAAATTCCCGAATCCGGCTGACGAGATACACACCCATACCATGTCACTTCCTCCACCATGCTTGACTGTTGCCTTTACGTGTTTGGGATTCAGCTCAGTATTGGGCTGTCGCCACTCATAACTCCGTCCGTCCGAGGCAAATATGGTGAATTTGGACTCATCTGCAAATATAACAGTGTTCCAGAACTATAAATCCTTGTCCAAGTGGTTTTGGCGAACGTCAACCAAGTCCCTATATTTTTCACGCTTTTAAAGTGCTTTTTCCGTGGTACTCGGGCATTAAAGTCATGTGTCCTCAGAAACCTGAGCACAGTTTCCACACAGCACTTTTTCCCCAATTCATCCTGCACCTGTGGAGCCACTTTTGGAGCCGATAGCTTGGGAGATCCCCTTATTATCCTGGTGATCCTTTGCTCCTCCTCTTCGGTGAAAATCTTGTTTGGTGCCATTCTGGCCTTGCCCTTAATCCGATTGGCGTCGACGAAGCGCCAAATGATGATATTCACAGTTGAGTTGCTCAGATTGACCATTTCAGCTATTTGGCGATGGGAATATCCGTTTTTGTGGTGTTCCAGGATGAGTTTCCGTTGGGAAATGGTAGTCTGTTTGCCAATAGTCCTTTTTGGCTTATTGCACCCGAGATGCAGGATAAAACTAAACTGACTACGAAGGATTGGTCTATTTATACCGAAAATACTCAACTATAGGTAAAAAATCCGGGATTTATGGTACCACAATGTACCTGCTCCAAATAAAATTTTCCCTAACAATAGGCTACTTTTTTACATAATCCTACCTAGCAGGTGGGGAAACCCCAGTTTATGGGGGTCAATCGTCCACCGTTAGAGAAGTTGCTGAGGACCTAGATATATCGATTGGACAATACCATTTTCTCCACTTCATTAATTTTTTCGTCTGTTGTTGAAGTGCTCGCGCGTCCGGCACGCTCTTCGTCGTTCACATCTTCTCGGCCTTCTGAGAACATTTTGTACCACCGATAAACGTTGCTTCGGTCCAAGGTAGCTTCTCCGTATGCCACAATCAACATTCGGAATGCATCCGCGCACTTAATTTCGTTTTTCACACAAAATTTGATACAGGTTCTTTGAATAGGTAAAAATCGAAGACGATCCAAAACACGTGCAAGCAAAGCAGCTGTCAACAATTAAGTGAACATTCAAAATGGCCGAGCTTGTCGGCATAAGTGAGAGACATGAGTACCAACATAACGCTACAAAAAAATCGAAATTCGAATATACGTAACCCGCGAAAATTCAAAATTCGCGATACTTTTTGAACACACCTCGTACCTACCATCGGTCTTTGGAATTTTGAAAAATAAAGAATAATTAGTTTATGGCAATCAATTGCATTTTTACTTCTCACTGTTTCAATTAAGCTGTGAGGCACTGTATATATGAAACATTGTATGTTAGCAATTTTAATATATGTACAAAGTAATTAATTAATTACAGAAAATAACTTAGTACTCTTTTTTTAATGAACTAAAAACCTTATCACCTTATTTTACAGGCAATATGGATAATGTCGAAACGGTCAAACTTACATATCTCAGTAAATATATTTTATTTATTGAATATATAATAACAAATGGAGAGAAGAACATTAAATTCAGACAAATTATTAAATGGATTGAATCAAATGCAAGGTATTTATACATTTAAATATATACACTAACTAATCCTAACTAACCTAACTTTTGCGATTGTGTTGAACAAATGTTTGTTTTAAACTATACGTGGTGCTATGCTCTTTTCCGAACATTTGGAAATAATCATGTATTCTTGCTGTTTGCGCTATCATCTTTTTGATAGCTTTCTTTCCAAATAATAATGTTATATCCAACACACGTTGTAAAGTTTATTCAAAGAGACAGCTATGCGAAACAATAGATTAGCAGCAGCATCCTGCGGATCAGAGAAGCCTTTTATCGAGAGAGAGAGAGAGAGAGAGATAGAGCGCTGCACAAAGAGAATGGTGTACAAAGAGAGTGCTTCTAACGTTGGCTGCTAAACTACGCTTAACATAGTATGGATATAATTACAACTAACAATGAGCTATTCATATTAAGCCACACAGGGCAGTAGTAGAGAACTGCGGATTCTATGACAGGAAGTGATTTATTGCTTTTGATTTTTAATTGCTTCATTATAGCAGTTAATTAATTGCATTTGGGTGGGGGAGTGAAGGTGTGTGACCTTTTTTTTATGAAAATCGAAAGGTCTAGTCAGGTGGAGGATCACTCACGCACTTGTGTGTGCGTACGTAATTGTTTTTTTTAAGGAGTACATCAGCACTGTACGTTTGTGCTCAGGAGTGGTAACTGTCCAACCGTCCGACTCAACAACACGGTCATACCTCAGGAGAACCATGTTCGCTACCTGGCTATGTATCTGGACAGGAAACTTACCTGGCGCAAACACATACAGATCACGGCAGCAGCGTGTAGATCCAAAAGGGCGAAACTCAGCTGGTTGCTGAAGCCATCCAGCAAACTCAGCTTGAGCAACAAGTTCAAGTTCTGCAGAAAAAGGCGCTAAGAGACATCTCTGGTGCGCCACCCTATGTGAGCAATATAATGATGCACAGTGACTTCGGTGTACCGACAGTGAGTAATGGTCATATAGATTATAACTCTTAGCACACATTAGTCACATTATTAATGTATTTCATTATCGAACATTATAGAGTCGATTTTTATCTATATATTTTGACTTTCACCATTAATTAAACTTCTTAATAACTCTATTTGCGAATTAAAATTCGCTCGTAAAGAACTTTCTGATTTTTTCAAGAGCTCTTCAACCCCAATTTTATGTCTGTTAATCTCATGAAGAATTGTAAATGATATTTCACTTATTTTTTTCTGATCCGACTGATTTTTTTTCTTTTAGTATTTTTTAAAAGTTCTCCATAATTTCATCCAATTTTATTTCTAAAAAGACTTTATTAACTGCATCATTATCTTCCAAGGAATGATCCACATTTTTAAGACGTTTGTTTGAAAAACTAATTTTCTCATCAACTAGAACACCAAACATTTGATTTTACACTTGATCTTTCTTTTCCATTGGTACTCGAGAAGAAGTGACAGTCATTGATACATATTCTAAATATGCATGGGGACATGCGTTGAAAACAAAAACGGCGAAAGAAGTTAATCATGCATTCTCGAGTATTCTTAAAACTCAAGGAGATGATGTGGAAAGAGTTTAGTTATAATGGAACATATTGTTGGATTAAAATTTATCAGCAAATGATAAATGAGTATAATAGAAAACATCATAGAACAATTCAGATGGCACCAATTGAAGTGAATTCATAAAATGGGAACAATTTATTGAACACTACAATCTACAATCATATAATGATCTTTAATGGTAGTAAATTTCGTACTGGATATTATGTGCGTTTTAGCAAGCATAAACATACATTTGAAAAGGGGTATACACCAAACTGGACAACTGAAATATTTAGAATCAGTCATTATATATTAAAAGACTATCAAGGTGCAGTTCAGAAAGGAGTTTTCAAGATTTCCAGACACTTACTTGGTTGAAAAGATAATAAGGCGACGAAATGATAGGGTACTAGTGAAATGGCAGGGTTCTCAAATGATCAGAGCTTTTGGATAAATATAAATGAAGTTTTATAAAAAAAAAGCCTGAAATGATATGAAAAAAAAGATATATATATGAAAAATATTGTTTTTAATAAAGAATAATTATTTCAAAATATTACCTTGAAAAATTTTTAATCCACACGAAATGTTTTACATTTTTTACATTTATAATAGCCATTTGCAAAAAAAAAAAATTCGAAAAGTAAAAAAAGCATCAGAAATTTACGAAAAATGCAAAATTGCGGAAAATCAACAAAAAATTCAGAAATTGTAGAAAATACGAAAATGCGGTAAATAAACAAAAACTGCAGAAATTGCAAAAAAAAAATTCGAAAAAAAACATCAGAAATTACCGAAAAATGCAAAATGGCGGAAAATCAACAAAAACTTGAAACTTTTAGCGGAGTATATTTGTTAATATTTATCTCTAGCCTCAATATTTGTGACATAGTCCAGCCGCTGTGCTTCTCCTGAAATTCATCCAACTCTCATCGATGTTGTTCGTGATGACGGAGTTGATGTCGGTGGTGGTGGTGCTGATGGGGTTGATGATGGAGTCGGTGTTGGTGGTTGTGGTGGTTATGTTGTCGATGTTCATGCTGTTGTTGATGGAGTTGGTTGTGGTGGGGATGGGATGGTTGATCATGTTGAGTTGGCGATGGTGGTGGGGTTGATGTTGTAGTTGGCGGTGGTATTTAATTCATTACCAATAACCATATAGGTTGAATTATCGAACTAGTCTCTGTCCTTGAGCCGAGTTACTAAGGGCAATATATTTGAAGCCCTCGATGGAGTTGATGCAGTTGCTCTTATTGGAAGACATTTTCTTTTCTTTTTTTTCACGTTTTGATAGCACAAAACGAAAGAGTTGACGATTGAATTGTTAGAAAACTACTAACGTTTTAGAAATCACAACCCATAATTTTAGGTATGAAGTCTGTATGAAATCATCATAAGGAGGGTCACTAAAATAGAGCGCACTATAAAAAGGGAGAGAAAAAACACAATCACGTACGCTCACACAAGTGCGTGAGTGATCCTCAACTTGACTCCAATCCACAATAAAAATAGGGTTATCCATAAATCGAGACCTTTCGACCATAAATGTCTCATACGTGATCAAAAACCACACATTTTCATAAAAAAGGTCACACACCTGTCACTCCCTTCACCCGAGAGCAATAAATTAACTGCTATAATGGAGCAATTAAAAATCAAAAGCAATAAACCACTTCCTGTCAAAGAATCCCCAGTTCCCTACTACTCAGGGCTCCAAATTCATACACAATTAAAAGTTCTTTGCCTGCTCTCTATGAAAATTTAAACCAATCTAATGATCAGAAATATAGAGGTGTTTCTAAGTTCTTCACTATTCATGTTCATGAAATATAAATCTACTACCAATCATTTATTGGAATTCTTTTGTTTGTTATTGAGAGATTTCGAAATTAAGTTCAATCAGGTATTATTTACACTGATTTTAGAAATTTCAGATTTTTACTTTATTATTCATTCTTTGCATTTACAAAATTTATCTTCTGGGATTTCAAAATAACCTAATTCTTTGGATCTCAATATATTAAAGAGCTTAGAACACAGAAAGGGTATCTAATAGATTTTGTCTCTAAGCTGTTCAAGTCATTTTCCACATTATTGTGAAAGTAAATTAAGTATTAACGGGACTTCTTTTAGATACTAAAGCTTAAGTTTTACAAGCATATTTATTTTGCTGGAAATCGAGCCTCTGCTGTCAAGGGTTTCATTAAGCGCTGGACAAAGAAATTGGAGGATCCTTAAATTACTCTTGTTTATTCGCCCCATTCGTCAAAAACAAGTTTTCTCTTTCACCTTCGGTGTATAAACTGGAATTTTAATATTAACTTACCGACTTGCCGTAGTAGACTTTGATTGCCAAATATTCCCATTCTTTCTGTTCGTAGAACCATTTTTCGTGTAATCCTCTCCCACAAACTAATAAATTGCTTATCCTGAAATAATCAGTCAAATTATTTTTGCAGTACTTAGATCAGGAATTTTGTAATTCGATGAAATCTATCAGCGCGATGTCGTCAAACTCGATATCCGTAACAAGCTGTCGCAAATCTCTACACGAGATGTCAAATCATCATTTTATTAGCCTAACTTGGGCACCAGAATGTAGAAGGCAACTGAAAAGCTGGTGAGATAGATAGATGAGGTACTCTATTACCCCTCCTATCTGATATGGAAGGTATATCAATGCCTATAGCTACCTGTAAGCTTAAAATCAGAAGAAAAAAAATAGACATAGGTCAAATTACAAATTGATAAATGCCAACTGTGGTCGAATAGCACGCCAAACCTGGCCAAATTTAAATAGTAAATGCAGTAAGGAACTGTGAACTGCTTAGAGCGTATTCCAGCCAAAAGGCTCCAAGCACCCTACAATGACTCAGCAGAAGCTGCAGAGATGAAGAGGAGGTAGAATCACGATGAAGTGAGATCCACATGGTATCACAACGGATCAAAAATGGCTGCCGTCAAACTTAATCCAACCTTATGGATCTTATGCTGCAGGTGTAATGTTCTTTTCCCCTTAACAAGTATTCTTCTACTAAAACTGTAGTGTTATGTCATTTATCTATCGAGATTTCCGTAAAAAATAATTAAAAAGATAAGCCAAAGATAAACCAAGCAAATAAGACCAGCAAATACCGCAGCAGCAGCAACAATAACAACAACAACGTCAACAATGCAAGAATAATTGCAAATGCCAATAGCTACAACAATTACATTAACAAGAACACCGCCAACAACAAAAACAATGTTTACAAAAACATGTTAAAAAACAACAATGCCGACAACAACAATGACACTAACAAAAACACCAATATCAACGTCAACCAGGCTATCAACAACGCCAACAACAACTTCAACTACAACAATGCCAACAAAAAGAGGAAAATTGCGACAATTGAAGATGAAATCGACTTGGATGCAGTGCCATCTACTTCTGCTGGTGCTAGTGCAGCACTGCAAGGGCTCCAGGATCTGCTGTCAGATTCTGACGCAGACATCGAGTCAGTTGACATGGAAGGGATGGGTACAGTTGTGCCTGGTTCCCCAATTTATCTGCCGAGTGTGTCTACTCATAACGAAGTTGCTCACGATGAGGACCCAAATCTAAGCGCTGCCGCCGAGAGCCGTGATTGTTCTCAATCAAAAGCTCCGCCAATTCAGATGGCTGAACTTCTGCCTACAAGGCCTTCCAAGCCTTCTACACTTATTGCTGAGGGTATCACCAACGTTGTTGCACTGCTGGAAGCACTAAATGCTATATATAAATTGATTGCCAGAGATGAGTTGGCCAGACTTGGGCACGCAGTGCGTAGTCACCAAACCATTATAAGTTGCGTTTTCAAGAAGGAGCTGAATCTTTGTTATTTAGAGTTGGAGCCGGCTGCGAATAATAAAGAAATGTACAATATGTCGCTGCGTAAAGTGTGGCTCAGCACAAGCAAGTCAGGTATGCGAAAAACCATTGGATGCAGATCCGAAATGTGCCAACTGCGGAGGAATCCGTCCAGCAAGCTGAAAAGAATGCCCAGCGGATGCTTAGGCATCGAGAGCTCCTACAGCAACAACAGAAACACTAGCAGCAACAGCACATACAACAACTACGTCATCGACAGAACCATCAACAGCCCCAATGCAGCAATATCAGCCTCATCTGTGCCATGAGCACTCCCAGCTCCAGTTTGACCGAGTTTGATTCATGTAGTCAGAAACACGCTGCATGCCACAAACGCAGATGACAGTGTTCCTTGCCAACTCCACCTGTGCTTGGAGGGTAGCTGCGATTACGCAGAGGTTCTTGGATGGTTTTAGTTCTTGGGCCAACCGGTGGAACATCTGCGCCAATGGGAGCAAGTCGCAACACTGCATGTTTCCGCTCAGGAATGGTAATTGTCCCACCGTCCGGCTCAGTAACATGGTCATACCTTAGGAGAACTATGTTCACTACCTGCACATGTATCTAAACAGGAAACCCTGTCGGAAACACATCCAGATAACGGCAGCAGCGTGTAGATCCAAAATGGCGAAACTCAACTGGTTGCTGAATCCAGCAAACTCAGCTTGAGCAACAAGCTGCTGGTGCAGGAGCATCATCGTGCCCACATGGACATATGAGATTCAATTTTTGGGCACAGCGGCAAAATCTTGTGATAACCTCTTGTGCTCCACCCTATGTGAGCAATATAACGAAGCAATGACTTCGGCCTACCACAGTCATGAGGCAAATAAATCGACATAAAAGTCGTTATAATGAACGATTGCATAACCACATAAACCCTTGTATACTGGGGTCAAACACAAACCGCAGACGATTAAAGCGCATCCACACCAGCGACCTTTGAACTGTTGGCTGTTGACACTAATGTGCAAGAAATGTAATATTTAATGTTATGTAATATCCGTTAAAACCAGCTCTATGTTTCTGTTATTGAAATAATTTCGTGTTATTATTTGTACCTTTTTCAAATGAATGTTTTATAACCTTTGAATGTGTTGATGAATGTAATGTAAACAAAATTAAGATTAGTTGTTTACTAGTACAGGGGAGGGACAATGATCTCCCGGGTCCTTTCCCACCGCATAACAACAAAACTTTGTTTCTATTTTTGATTTGAATCTAACTCGTTCGTTATCTGATATTTACCTGGCCGCATAAGCACTATTTGCTTGTGGCTCTTATCTACCATACCAAAACAAGGAAATTTCAAATTTTCTTATATTAAAAAAAATCGTCAATTAAAGAAAATATGAGGATAATTAAATGAATAAAATCTTCGATTCATATTGTTTTGATTTTGTACAATTTTCTGAAATATTCTATTTTTGCATTTTTTTTTTTCAGCTTAAAAAGAAAAATGGCTGAGCAAATTGACAGAATCCTGATTATGCAATACAAAAAACTGCTGCGACAAAATAAGGTGCGTATAAAAGTATTTATTGGGACTACAATTCCTAAACATGTCGCTCTTTTTACAGCCTTTGCCAGGATGGCTTCATGAGCTCTTCAAGGATCAAGTTACTCAAATAGAATTGCTCAGTTCGGAAAATGAGGAGGATGATAATAGAAATGAAAACGCTGCTTGTAATATAGAAAATCCAGTAGAAATAGCCCAACCAACAACCGATATTTTGACGATTGATAAAGAATTACCAAATGGAAGCAGTCCTGGACAACAACTAGATGTGAACCCAGTTGTGTTATTAAAAAAACTGCCGCCGTCGTATGTGGAGCAAATATTAAATAATTCCGAAGGACTTCAGGAGAATAGTGCTGAAATGCTAGAAGTCGTTTTAGTTCAATCAAACAATCAGTATTCGCCTGAGATTGAGAATTATCGACCACAAATCAAGGCTAAAAGAAAAAAAATTGATAATATCTATGTGCGCAACAACGACTCAAAAATGATGGAACAAAACACGAAGATTTGCATTATATGCAATTGTAGGCCGCGTAATCTCACAAGTCATTTTATACACATGCATAGGACCGAATCCTATGTTTCTCGCTTGAGTGAAGAGACTCTAACATGTATGCGTAATACAACCTCATATATGATGCATCTTGGCGAGCTAAATGGTCGGAATATTGATGGTTTTAATGCTGTCAAATTTATGGTCACATGTCCGTTTTGCGAAACGCGTTTAACTGATGTTTTTATAAATTTCTACAACCACTTTTCATCACATACCGGTGAATACGCCTACTGCTGTAAATATTGCAAACTGCGAAGACCGTACTTCCAGGATATAAAGGATCACCAAATGCGGTCCAAAAAATGCAGTGGTACGGGGGCTATAACAATTTATTCATACAGCTCGAATCGGCCGCTTATTCATATTTTTCGATGCACCTTATGTAATTTCGTTCAACTGAATTCAGCAAACATATCAAAGCACATTGTTGATCATCATGGTGCCCATTCCGGAGAAAGCTCTATTGAAAAACTAGTTATTGCAACAATTGATGTTGGACAAACGGAAGCTATTTCAACATCGCCAACAACATAAAAAAAAGACACTATCGAAATAATTACTAAGTAAAGCATGCTAAATGTTTTTGAACTGATATATTATTATGAACCATAAATAAATAACAATAAGAAGCATAAGTTCTTATGTGATTTACGCAAGTTTGTGTAAATAAAATAAACAAATTTGAAATTATTGCTGAGTCAACGGCATGCAAAGATAAGAATTTAAGTATTTAATTCGACAGCTTAATTTTAAATCTATAATAGAGAGGCAATTTAGGAAAGTTATGTTTAAAAGTAATATATATTGAAGCTAGAAGTCAACGCTTACCCTTTTATTCACAACGCTTGGCTTAAGTTAGATGAAGGTTAGAAGCCACCGTGAAACCTTTTCACAAAAGCAAAAAATCAAAACGATCGATAAGCGAGAGATCGATAGCTGCAGCAGCCGGCGGGTCAGCGACTGCCCATTATCGAGAAAGAGCGCTGTACAATAGATAGTGGATTTATTTTTCACTTGTCTTACTTACTGTTTAATAACTTAACATAGTGTGTATAATTGTAATTTAATTGTAATCGCAACTAACAAAAAGCTATTCATTTTATGCTCGCAGGGCGCCAAATTGAAATGTGTAAAAATGGAACATATGGGATTTAAGCACTGACGAACCCACGAGAATGTGTTTCGTTTTTGGAACACGGAATTGAGCTTGTAAACGTAATGGGCAATTCATACATGGAACGTATGGGATTTTTTCAAGGTTGTTGAAACACAAGCAAAAAGTTACAAATTAATTTTATTATTGACGTTTTCAATATTTTGCACAGCAAAAAAAGTCATTAATTATTTATAGAGTAGTATATTCTATTCACTACATTTAGATTTTACTAAAATACCGTATTTGTGGAAATATAAATTTGCAGCAATAGATTAGCCATAGGACTCTTTGATTTGTTAGCAACAGTTCGTCAGTTCCGATTAATAATCGTCGACGGAACTTAGCTCCGATATTTGTCGATCAAGAAAACCGATGCTACCTTGACGCACATGCTCGTTTCTTAACTCAACTCAATAAACCCAGTTCGAGAACTGGTTGCTGGGCACATTCGAGAGAAGTGTGCTAGAAAAATTTAATCTTTTAGTTAGATTGTCATCTTCAAGGCAACTTTTCCCATTTTATTTCTTTGGCAAAATGGAGAATTCGGCCAATAATCGTTATGAACTATTATTTATGGACGATGACGCAGCAGGTGGTACCCCAATCGTTCCCGACAAAAAGAAAACGGATCAGAGCGTAAAAAAGAGCGAAAAGGAAAACAAGTCGAACCCAGTCAGCAATAATAAGAATAAGAACAGTGCTCAGACCAAAACAGCAAATGTGAACTCCGCCCAAAAGCGTAATGGCGCTTCCAATGCCGCCATCAAAGAAATGCGCCCACGAATTAATCGCGCAAATGTGACACAAAATAATTCTTCCTTTGCACCCGAATACAACAATGAGCTTCCACAACGCCAAATTAAAGATCGTGAAAACAAATTTCCAACACGTTTTCGAGCCAACGAAAAATTCGGAAAACGGGAATTCGACCGGCAATCTGGATCCGATAAAACAGGTAAATAAATAATTATTTAGTAAATATAGCTTGTATTTAGTGCATTATGGAAAGATTCCAGTTTATTTTAAGAACATTTTTTAAGTTCCAGTATTTCTATTTTAAATGTTTCTTAAATGTTTTTTTTTTATACATATATTAAACAAAGCAGAAGATATCAATTTGGGTACTTAGGAAAGCGTTGGAAAAGCTCTTGGGCGGTGCATTCTAGCACACACATACAGCACCCGGCATAAGCTTTGCTTCTTTTGAGAGAAATACACGTTTTCGTACCCTTTTTTGTCCACATATTCGGCTGATTGTGAAAACGTTCAAACACGAATAACACTCGAAAAGGGAACTTGAGTAGATAATCGGCACTTGAGAGCCAAAGAATCACCTAAAAAATACCAAAAGGTCGCAGTTGGTGTTTTAAATAAGGAAAATCACTTGCGCTGTTTACAAAATATTTTTGGGTGGTTTTCATTTGCTTACAAAACAAAAATTGTCGATGTTAGATTTGTGTAACAAAGAATTGTAATACAAAATTGATATTTATATATTTAAGGTCAGTTTAGAGATGACGAAAAATGTCGCATACAAATTATAAAATATATGGAGTTTTTGATTATCGATAATGATTTTTTGATCTGTAACATGTGCTTGGTCTGAAATAGGGCTTACGAATGCCAAATTTGATAGGAATTTGAATATTTAAGTATGCTTCTTATTTTTTTCTAAAATGTAATAATTATTTTCAGTTTACATGTTGAACTTTTTTTTTCAAGTAAATAACTTTAAGGGTCTTCGAATAACAATACAGGAAACGCGAAAAAAATAAGTCAGCTTCACTCCGCTCTTCTGTAATTAAATAAAGTTGCTTGAAATGTGAACATTATTATATATGATATTTATATAAGTTCGGAATTTATCTTGACTTATAACAAAAGTTGCACAAAAAATACTAAAAAAAATTATCTTGATTTTGGCTCTATTTCGGAATTTTGTAAGAAGTTTTGATTATTATATATATGTATATATAAAAAAAATACAAAATAAATTAAAAAATAATTTGCGTATTTAAATGCAGAATCGTCCAACATTTGTTGCATGGATTGGGGAATCCCATTTTAATTTATGTGTTGAGCTTTTAAGGAGAGTTTCGTTTAGAATTTGATTAACTTTGGTTTTCCTGTTTTGCTTTTGCAGGAATTAAACCAATTGATAAACGTGATGGCGCTGGCGCACACAACTGGGGATCTGCCAAACAGGATATCGCGGACCATAAGGCTGAGGGCGCCACCGTTCCTGGAACAGACAAAGAAGAGTCTGCGAATAATGAGCAATCTGGTGAGGGTACAAATAATTTGATGGAAGATGACGAAGCAAAGCAGATGACTCTGGATGAATGGAAGGCGCTTAAGGAACAGCGCGCCAAGCCCAATTACAATCTGCGAAAAGCTGGCGAAGGTGTCGATAACTCCGAATGGAAAAAGATGATCGTATTGAGCAAAAATAGGGGAATTGGCACTGGAGATGATGACGATGAACTCGAGTTCGACGCCTCAATGTATCCGCAGCGTGTTGGTCGCCTGCAGCGCCTTTTCGATATCGAATTCAAGTTCAACGATGGTCGCAAATCTGGCTTCCGCAAAGGGATGCGTGCTCCTCCGGCGCGTGGAGATCATCATCTTCGCCAGGAAATGACGTCTAACAACAACAATGGAATTGAAAAGATGACTTCCTATAATAAATTCGGAGAGAAACATCGTTCGGGACTGAAATCACTCAAAGTCGATGATGAAATTCAATTTCCCACTTTGGCCTAAGCCACTTTTATAGCCAGATCAGATATTTTCATCTAAATATTTTAACATATAATCTTAACAAAAGCATGTTAAGGGAGGATTAATCACGCAGCTTAGCATTTATTGTGCTTAGCCAACCAAAGTCCTTAGGATTATATGGATGACTTTTGAATTTTGTACTGAATTTACGCATTTAAATACGCACTTGGAAATAGTATAAAATGTTGAAATAAATATACTATATTTAAATACTGAAATCGATTCACTTCTTCTGAGCAGAACTCAATGAGTTGCAAAGCTATCTTGGTTAGACTTGCAATATGTCGTTATCGGATCACTAATCATATACGTACAGTTTCGGTCAAGATAATAGTGTTGCTTCAATGAAAATACTGCTTTTTTAATCGCTTCGATTCCTTGGGCCATTTTACTCCGAGGTATCTCCACATAACCATCTTTTGCCTACGTGTCGCAATTTTTTGAAAATAGTCGAAATATTTAAAACTGAACGAATTTATTAAGAGTTATTTGGCTAAAATAATTAATAGTAAGTCCGAGAATAGTCCAAGAATAAACCCCTTACGAATAAATCAAAAACACACAATGCAAAAAGTTGAAAGTCTAAAAAAGAACATGTGAATTAACCATTGAAGAAATGGCGGAACATTTAGCGATCGGACGAATCCAAAACTGGCTTATATTTTATTTATATCTATTTATGCAACAAAAATTAGTTTTATATATTCACGCATCATATCTGGTTTTTAGAAATATTTTAAAAGCTTCATATTATTATTTTGTTCTTCTAATTCGTGGTAGATAATGCATTTTTTTGTTAGTTTTATAGCCATCCGATCTATTAATGTTTGCTTATCTTCAGTATAGACAGCTAATGCTCAGATACAATTTTCATAATTTTAAAACGGCATTTTAAGTTTTTATACTGTAATACCGAAGGTATGTTCGACACGCTTAGAGATAAAGACTTGAAACTTGGAAAATGTACTGGTCTGTGCCCGCGTCGAGGTGTAAGGGTGCTTGACCCTTATTTTGGTATCATTTTCATTATTGAGCTACCCGCAATCCTTTCCCATTTACGTATTCCTATGTACGCTGATGATGTCCAAATTTTTCCCTGGTACATCGATCACATTTATCATACTCTTCTCGATGATGATGAGTTCTTAATTATTCAAAATTGATGTTCATGCATTTTTGTCGCAACAGATCCCAGTTGTCCACTTAAACAATTGACAAGTCTCCTTGCAACATATATTTACAGCTACACATCTAGGAACATTAATCTCGATATGTTCACATATATTAATGACGTCAAGGCTGCACTCGGCCTCGTTGAACGTTAGGACCAATAAAACTGCTTAGTCCATCCTATTCTTGAATGCTGCTCATCTATATGCACTCCCCAATATAAGAACTACCAAGATTGCATTGAATCAGTTTAGAAGCAATTGATTTTTTTTTTGCATTGCATGGCTTTAAGGACTTTAAAGGACTCCTATCTCCGTTTTCCATCGTGATGCAGCAGGTTTCTCATTATCGTCTCGTCCATCAATACTTCTCAGTTTTTTAAATATTGCACCATGTTACAACTTAATACCCCCCAATTTATTAATCTTTTATTTTAGGTATTTTTTCATTCATTTTATTTTTATATCATCTAATTAATAGATTTAAATTTACATTTTTATTTAACTGCGGTGTTTGCGCTATCAGCTTTAGTTCCAATAAAACAAATAATAATACAAAGTGATTGCACTTCGTTATAATGTTTATTTCTTAATGAGGCTGGAAGCCAACTCTTAGCCTTTTATTCACAACAATTTATTATATGAAGGTTTGAAGCCACCTGTTAAACCTTCTCACCAACGAGAGCAGGTAAACGACACGTTCGATCAACTAGAGTTATGTTGAACAACTAAATTAGCTGCAGCAGCCGTCAGATCAGCGAAAGCCCTTTACCGAGAGAGAGAGCGCTGCACCAAGAGAGCGCTGCTGACGCTATGCTGTAACTCTAACTGAACTTAACATAGTACTTCTATTAAGCCACGCAGCGTTCCAAATTCAAGTACGTAAACAATTCATTATCATTCGAAGTTCTCTGCTGCTATATTAAACCAAAAATCCAATTTAAAATCAGATTGTATTTTCAATTCAAATAATTTTTTATTGATTTTTTTCTCCGAAACTGGTATTTTTCTAAAAGTAAATAACTTTTTACTGTTCAATTTCCCTTTTAATCTTAATTAAAAATTCATTTATCCTATCCGTCAAGTAAACTTCTTTTTTTGGCTTTTTAAGACAACTTTTTTCCGAATCCGTGCCAAATTGTAGCTTTAAAAAAATGCGACAGTTTATTAGAGCGAATTATAATTTGAAAACATTAGATGTACTTACAAAATGTTTATATTCTGGAGAGGTGGATTCTAGCAATAAAATTCTATCTTCTATGTTCTTAATGCGATTTAAAACATTGCCATCATCGGGGCTAGCACACATGTAGGCTTCTATATTTCGAAGACGTGAATTTGCTAGTTTATCTCCAACCAAATCGTCACAGCCGGAATGCGGTGTCATTAGCTTATTTAATTGGAGTGAATAGTTCGGCCGCACTTGTGGCCCATAGCAGTTATTGGCGCGTCTTACTATGAAGTATAGAATTATACACATTTCATTTATGCAATTACATTTTTTTGTTGTACATTATTTTTTTTTTATAGGTTTACCTTTTAAGTGTCCACTTGATTGTTGTTGTTTTACAAGATAGCTTTGAGTACGGGCACATGAAAACGTTGCTGTTTCTTCGCAAGGGACTTGGCTTGACTGCTGCTTGAAATCATTTATATTGTGCAGATTTATTTCATCTCGTTTCCGTTTCAGGAAACATTTGACACGCTTATTCAAATCGCTGTCATTGACACGGATTTGTACTAATTTATCGGGAATATTTTCTATTGCCTGATCAATATTGCAAGAAGAGAAATCGAATGTCCTCAAAGATGCTTTAGAATATTCTGTTGTATATTGAAAGAAAAATGTTAAAACGCTTTCCACTACTTTCGTTGTTTTATTTAACAATTTGTGTACGTTGTACAATTTTATAATTTCTTACGGGGCCATGGGCACTCCATATTTTCCTTCCACTCTCCAATTGTGTCGTTTTCATATATTTCCTTTTTCCAGATGGGGACGCGTGTTTTGAGCTGATCTACGGCAAAGGTAACGGATTCCAAGGCAGCTGCGCGATGGGGCGCAGATGTGGCAATAACAACGCTTGCTTCCTTGACAGGAACTGTTCCGAGTCGATGGTATATAATAATATGTTTGAGATCGGGCCAACAGTCTCGCAGCTCAGAGCAGATTTTACTCATCTCTTTGAGGGCCATTTTCTCATACGATTCGTATTCCAATGATATAACCTAATTAATTATATATTAAACATGTTTATAAATATTTATGTTTACAATTTAGAAGCATAAGCCGATTTCACAAATAATAACATGATCAACCAATTAAACATAATAACAATTCTACTTTTTGCAATGTTTACATTTACAATTTAAAAGTATAAACTAATTTCACAAGTAGACCCTTGACCACCTAATTAAAAATAATAATCTTACTTTTTTCCCATCGAAGTTGTTACGTGTTGTTCCCACGAAAATCGAAGAAGCGCCGCAACTCTCATCGATCAGCAGATTATGAATGTGATTGATGTCAATTTGGCTGTTAACTAATTTGATGTGATCCATTTTTGGTCTTTAGCCACCACTTATTGGTGGAATTACGGCAATCTCGTCTCCTTGTTGTAGACGAATCTCAGCGTTTAGATCTTCAATGTAGGTTTCGTTGTGCGCTAGAATCAAGCTTTGACGAATTGAACTCAAGTTGAATTTATCTATCAATTGATTTAGCAAATTTTCTGCTTTAACGACACCTTCAACAGCAAATTCGGCGCGTGAAGTTTCTGCTAGTTCGCGACTTTTTGCAAAAAATAAAATGTTGATATTGACAAACAACAATTTTTCTTCTACGCTCATTTTTTGGATAATGCACCGTAGTGTTTAGTTCCGGATCACTTAAGCTAAGTTCGTTTGAACCTATTTTCAAGCTGACCGGCTGAAAACTATGCGTCCCTGGTTTTCGTTCATTTAAAGAAGGACAAGATAGCATCACTGAGTTGTTGTCCACAAATTGAGTATAGAATTTTAATATATAATATATATATTATTTTATACTAGTGCAGAATTTTGCTATATGAAATATATCATATTAATTAATATTTTAAATACCTAATATTTTGTATCCCTTCAATAACTTAATTCACAGAATTTGCATCAATAAAAACGGAATATATCTCAATTTTAACACAGTCAAAAAATTAACAATACTGCTTTTAATATATTAAGAAGTTGCTTACAGAGTGGTGAGAATTTTTTTAACAGTGTGTACTAGTTGCACATTTACTCTGCATATCTCTTTCACAGAACAGTGCAAAGCATAATAACATTTAATTCCACGTAAAAATAATTTTTTTTTTGATCAGCGTTCCACGTCATTGAAAAAATCTTATTCGTTCCGCTTGCTGGGTGTACACATTTTTGGGCAAAAACTTATCGATACAATACAGGAAAAAATCGATAATGAATGGAAATCGAAAAACTATTGAAACTATTTTTTGCTTTGCTGCTAACATTACAGTTCTTTTCTCTCGTTGTCATCGAAATTTTCGGTCTGTCTAAGTGCACATAGCAAATTTAAGTTTTTGCAATTTTGAATGGAAATTGAATTCTATGCTGAGCTGTTTTGCATACATTTTTAACAGTTACAACGCAAATAGAGAGTAAACAATTGTCTACGTATAAAATATATGTAAGGTATGTTTCCAATGCACACATGTGTAAACAGAATTATGTATGTGTATAATGAATGTATATATGCAATTTTCATTGTTAGGAACTTCACCTTAGGAACATTAACTGCCCTCTTGTACCGTGTACAGTGGTTGGACTCGGCTAATAGCAGGAGGTTAATATATAGTACAACAAAAACATTGGTAAGTTGCCCCATAAATTCAATTTAGTCGCTGTTAATCCAGTTGGAAACATAACTGTCTCAACTCTAACATGTGCACTTTCACATATATGTACCCCATCCACACACATCCCATATATGTCAGCGTGCGTGTAAACCGAAAAAATCAATGCGTTTTGTATGACATCATGCCAAGTGCGTTCTCAACCGGTCCTTGATATATGTATTTTTTTTTTACGATGCGTAGCAACATATTTGTGTAACTATGCAATTTTTTATAATTTGTACATGAATATATTTGAGAAATGTGTGCATATGAAATATATTTCTACGTTACTGTTAAATGAGTGCAAATGATTGTAACAGGCATAATCATCTTCGACCAAATCAAGTACATTGCATATATATCTGCCACATATCTGCATCAACATCTATCTTTTGTGAAAGCGTCTGTCCAGGGTTCCCACATGATCTGTGCTGGATTAGCTTTCAGTAGAGCTAAATTCGAATGGGTTTTTCGATCGATACTTATCTCAACTTAAACAATCAATACTGAAGATATGTAAACACGGAAAGCTCTAATTAACACTAAGAAAAGTGTTTGCAAATGTATCCAAATTGGGCCGGTAAAATTAATAGTAGTAAAGTTCTATAACTAGACATGATATCATGAGCTTTAATGTAATTAAATCATAATAGAAGATGATGATGATGCCGAATGACGTTTTTTAAGATGCAGGTTTATTTTTAGTCTTTCTCAGCATGTTTGTTTCTCTTAATATATGTGTCCTTTTTTATTGGACCTTTAGCGCCTGGTTGATTGTTTTTCGAACGTTTGAAATCCATTTCAAATCTCAATATCTCAATTCCACAAACAATCAAACCGGTTGCATCTTTAACAAAAAATTTTTTAAAAAGTTAATTTTCAAATTAAATTTAAAATTAAAGTTACATATTAAATTATATACAAATAAACTAAATGATTAAATTCAAATCCAAAAATAAAAGTAATATTCTCCTCTTCGCCAGCACTAATATAATTTTTTACCGCGGCGACCAAACACTTAGCTTAATTCTAGCTTAAATCTTGTTTGTGTCTCGGGAAACACAATTTATTTTTTATTTTCCCCAATCGCACATCAATTTTTTAGAAATTACATTAATTTTTTGTATTTTAATTTAATATGCATACATATTATAATATGTTTTAATGTATGTAATTAATGTAATTTATTTTGATCTTGTACTTTTCCGCGTCCACTCAATTTAGTCGACATTAAATAAATAAGAAATAAAAATTAAAAGTAGATGTTATGCTTATGCAGATATACTTATGTGTACTTTCTGGAGTCGAAGATGATTCCATATAAAGCTGCGAAAAAATGGCACTATGTAATATTTTTTTCTGATCAAAAAGCAAACAATTACATTTTTATTACATCTTTGAATTCTTTTCGGTATATATTGGATGGGAAAAGTACGAAAAAGTAGCGAAAAAAAATAATAGCACCACTTACGCATTCTCTTTAGATCTCTTAGATTTGCATTTATAGATGATTTATATGTTTTTAAGAAATTTGACTTTGATTATCTTAATTCTATTGATCTTATTTACTATGTAAAAAATTCTATATATAAGTTGCTCAATTGATTGGGTGCCATGAGAAATGAAGTTCGCAAAGTCCTGCCTGCATCGAAACCTGAGCTCAATTCAATTGAAAATCTGTGGTCTGATGTCAAAGAGTCATTTTCTACTTCTAAGCCAACCAACAATGCTGCATAACTTGTGTCATTCGGAAATTCTGGATCGAATTAGCAATGGCTATGCCAGGAAATTTATATATTTAGTTTATAATTTTAGCTGTTAGTAAAGAAGTTTTTATTTATTTATCATTTTCATAATTATTAGTGCACGTTTGAAAAGTGGTCCTATTTTTAGTTTTCGTTAATTTATTTCATTTTTCATCAATTTTTTTACACACGTTGAAAACGGTGAATAATATTGTTTTTTTTAAATTTTTTTTTTCAAATCGTATTCATAACTTCCATCAGCGTAAAATGTAAAAAATACACTTTTGAAAACATTCCTTGTGAGGGTGGTGCTGTTCTTTTCGCAGCTGTATGAATATAATTTTGTGTGTAAGAGCTAGAGATTCAAATTTAAAATATAATTTCTACACCAAAAATATATAAAATATATTGAATCATTTAATGATTCACAATTTTGCTCATATTGTGAAGGTTACGATACACTGCGGAATTCGATTAGAGACACTCAATATTTTCCACATAAAATTGAAAATAAAACTAACATTTTTTTTTGTTTTCCATAAAATAAAGCTGTTTTAAAATACACGTCAAATAAAAAATGATTGAAATTTGTAATATTATTTTTGTTTTTTAAGTGATGTTAAGGTGCGTCCTTCGATTAAAGGCAGTGCTAATAAATTTAATATAATATGTAGAAATTACATGAAAATAACAAATTAATATTGTGTTCAGCTTTCAGATTTGTTTATAATTTAAAAAATTAGATTCGGTGTCCCCACCTGTTCTCTATGGGATTTTAGTTCGGGTTATCCCGAAAGCACCCACTACAGGCCTGTGGCACATGTATTGGAGCATTATCCTGCTTGAATAAGGCACTTGGGTCTTGTTGATGCTTCATAAAGTTCACTAAAACTGCATCCAACCCTCCTCCTCTCTCAGACTTCTTTAAATCAAGCCAGTAAAAATTTAAACCGTTTGGACCATCGAGATTACATTGTTTCGCATCAGAAAATATATGTTCTTTTGCAAAATCTGACTATTGGTGTTAATACTACCTTTTCTTCCAAATCAATTGATCATTACCTGATCAAATAGAATTTTAGATACCATAACATTTTCATCCAGCCCAGCCCGTAAGATTGTACATTTTTTTGCTGTGTGATAATTTTTATCTGTTGAGTTTTTTAGCGTTATTTGTAGTTTTCTTTTAATTTGAACATGTTATCAATTGCTGATGCCGATTGACGTCATTTAATTGATATTGACCTGTTGCTCAATCCAGTATCCTTGTAAGCCAGGATCTGGTGCGAGTAAATATATATTATATATATATTTAACTATCCCATTCGAAGTGAATTTCCGAAGTGACTGCCTTCAATCGAATTTAGCACCCAAAAACACAAATAGTCAAAAATCTTGGAAAAAACTAACGGAACTTTCATTCGTATGCGTCATAAGAGAGTAAGAAGAAGTAGCGCCGTTATAAAATGCGCAAACAAGGTCCCGTTAGCCTTGGTACAGTTTTTAGCAACATAAACACGATTGCCTTTAATCGAATTCCGCACTATATGTATATATACATATATATATGTATATGTATATGTATGTATGTGTATATATTCTCATGTAGCATATACTCATCAAATATATTCCATTTTGCCTACCCGCGATCCACTGAAATTGGAGACACGTATACAGACTTGAGTCTTTTTGGTGTCCAAGAATTAATGGTCGGAGATGATGCATTTGTAGAACCTCTGGCATAAGTGGTTGGTTTTATAATATAATATGTATTTGGTCGCTTTTTGATACATTTTTCTCTAACTCGAATTTAATAAGTCCATTTATATTGCTTGTGGCATTTCGAGGCAGAGAAGTTGTGTGTGCTTTCTTTATTAATTGCTTTATTTGTTTTATAAAATTATTTTTTCCTCCAATTTTATAGCAATACAAAAGCCACAATAAAAATCGAATAATGCAATTTATATAAATTAATGTAATTGATATATAATAAATATATACATCAGCCGACGATATGCAGAAGTAAGAATAGTTCAATTTATGCTATGTACCGCTTAATGTTGAAAATGGCCGCAAAAAATAAGAAAAATAAGGAAATGTTTGATGCAACTGAATTTTTATCGATACTACCAAGATTGTCATTAATCGAGGTCATGAAAGTGAAATTTAGAGCTGACATCACAAGCAAATGGGAATCGATGGCTATTTGTGAAATCCCAACGAAAAAGAAGTATTTATGTAAAGTTTGCGATGTGACTCAATTTGGAGATAAAAATCTGTTTCAGCATCTTGCTGGAAAGAAACATTTTTTAATGATGGAATCATCGAACTTGCAAATATATTACTCAAAGGAAACAAACGAAGGCAATACAATTGCAACAAAAAATAGTAAACCTTTGCAAAAACAAACAAATACTCCAAATGTGGGTATAAAAGATAAAGAAAAACCCACACAAATCGTCGGTGATTTAAAGAAAAAACCTTCGCCCACTATTCAGCCAAATAAGCCACAAGCTAAAGAAGCATCTGCTAAGCCGCCGTTAACATTAACAAAACCAGTATCCAACAAAATTTCTGCTGCTAAATCTACTACCCTTAATGTGGCCAAAGCAGGTTCAAAGCCGAACGCCACCGCAACCAATAATGATTCTTCTAAGGAACCGGTCTCGGTGACCAAATTAAAATTACCTGTTGATCAGAAAACACCGTCAGCCAAATGCGATAATGTAAAGGAAAAACCAGATATTGAATTAGATCAGACGAAGAAAAATATATCACAGAAATCTAAAGTAAGTTCACCTCAATCTGCCAGCAACATTTCAAAACCAACTAAAGAATGCCAAAATGAATTGGAGCAAATCGAGATTTTGGAATCAATTGATTTAGATAAAATACCGGATCAGAGTGATATTTGTATCGTTGAAGAAGATTTGGTCCTTAACCCTGGAAAAAAACAAACATTAAAATCTCCAGCTCAAATAAATGTGGTAATAAATCCAATTGCCGCCTTGGCAAAGCGAAAGCCAACCCAAATTTCTTGTGTTCCACTATCGAAACTGATACCAGTAACACATCCTGAGAAATTAAGTCATAGCAATGATGAATACAAAAACAATGACATTGATAGTGATGTCGCAGTGGTAGCTGCATCTGAGCCTTTAAAAAAAGTCGATGTTTGCAGCCAAAAAGAAGACAAACGTTGTAAAATTGACACAATCGCACCGAGCAGCAGCTCTGAACCGGAGAGGGTGATTAACAGAAATCGACCCAACTATCTTTCCAAATCGTCCGTTGCTGGTGCTCAGGGTTTCACATTTGAATCGCCATCGAATGTTGGCGATATCATGGGACTTTTGGGAGTTGAGTACGTTATCAAAATTGTCAAATTTACGACCGACAGAGCACCAAGGTTCCAATGCAGCTTATGTGACATAGCTACCGATGAGATCTCAATGCAAAACCATCTGATTGGCTACAATCATCGTCTAAAGTATTGCGAAAAACATTTCCCAACCGCCATGCGGCAGTATAAACAATATATGGAACATATTCCAAAGGAGATGGTCTTTAAGGTGTTATCACCAATATTAGAAAAGCTGGCAATGGCAATTGAAAATCACCATGGCCGAGAAAAGCCCTATCTTTGCTTTGAAAACGCTTTTGGTAAGAATCGACAAACCGTTGTTTCAACAGTTTTTCATCGCCGACACGCATCCGAGTTGCTTGGTCCCTCATTTACCCATGTTGTCAGTTCAAAGGATGTGGATGTCCTGATTGCAAATGCTAGCAAGATAAACGCTAACACGACAAACGACGAAACGACAAATGTCGTAAGTAACGAGTCATCTGCATTCAATCAAAATCCCAAAGCGTATTATCACAATCCCAATCACAATCACCAGCCAAGAGTCGTCGATGATACCGTAGACGATGAGACGCATAAGCGAATGGTTGAAATGTTTTTAATGGAGACGAGGCAGACTACGCAACCCATGCATCGACAGCGCCCAGCGTCGAAGAATTTGAAACGTAGTCGATCAAGATCGAATTCTCCTGAGTGCAAGCGAGGGCGATCAATGAACCAATTAATCATATCCCAATGGGACTTGGACCGTAGATCGTTGTCCCCATTAAAAGAGGATGATATTTGGCAGGCCTATCGACATATGGTCGATCAGGGTGTGCGGGAATTGAATGCATCATTTGATTTATATAAATCCGATCCCGAAAAACATCCTCTCTATAATGAAGAGTGGCAACAATTTTGGAAGCGGCGCAGGGATGAGCTCATTGCCGCTGGCATTAACCATCGAACTTACAATTTTCAAAATGAATGGATTTTGTTTTTCAATGCTCGCTTAGAGGGTCTCTACAATCAAGATGTTGAGAACATCAAAATGAAGTGCCGCGAAAGGTTATGTTTGCCAATGACCAATGCCGAACTATCCAACTCAAAATATCATGTTCACATATCTGAAAAACCATCGGACTATGTTAGTCCGAATGAGACAAATGAAAATGAGAGTGAATATATTGCAAAAGCCAACGAAATCGCAGAAGACGTAAATGTAATCCACGTACTTCGCCTTTTAACTGCGTTGGAGGATCATTTGGGAAGTTTGGGACCGAGTATCACGGATTTGTTGGCTAAGGCACTGCAAACGTTTAAATTGCATCCAAATAAGGCAGATAGTTTATTGCTTACAAATGAGAATTGCGCTATCTTGGAAACGGCAAAAGAGAAGTTTACAGGACTAGTAATTTCGAAAATCCTAGATCCTCCTCAAGAACGCGCGTTGAAAAGGGCAATTGTCGACACTGAACAATTACTCAAATATGCAACTAAAATACAGGCAGAAGAAGCAGAAGCCGTTTTGCTGGCAGAGTTCAATAATAATTTGGTTGAGTCCCAGCAGAAGTCTTTGAACAACAGACTAAATACGAAGTTCTCGTTCAAAAGCGCACAACGCCTCGATAAAGCCGAACTTGCTGCTAAGCTAGCTTCTTCGCTGATTTCTCAGGGAAAAACTAAAATTGACCAAGCACAGCTCCAGCAAATAGTTCAAGTCTATTCGCAACTAGAGCAACAGAAACTCCAGAATACGACAGCAACAACGAACAAAAATAGAATTGCTTCACAAAATGAGAAGCCGCCTACTCAAGGCAATACCAACTTTGATTCACGCGCAACGATGTTTGAGCAGCCAAGTCGGCAACCGCAGATCTTCAATTATAATAATAATCGGGCCGCTTTTGCCACAAACAACAACGAATTCCCAAACTCTAATTTAATAAGAGGTACGCATAATAATGAAACTAGTACTAATAACTTTACTGCAAATATGGTTGGCACCAATAACGGAGGCGGCAGAAACATCATTCATATGGAATACTTCCGCAATGGACAGCTGCGGGACTCCCAGGACTTCCGCAATGGACAGCAGCAGAACTCCCAGGACTTCCGCAATGGACAGCAGCCGGACTCCCAGGGCTTCCGCAATGGACAGCAGAAGGACTCCCAGGACTTCCGCAATGGACAGCTGCGAGACTCCCAGGACTTCCGCAATGCACAGCAACAGAACTCCCAGGACTTCCGCAATGCACAGCAACAGAACTCCCAGGACTTCCGCACTGGACAACTGCGGGACTCCCCGGACTTCCGCAATGGACAGCAGCAGAACTCCCAGGACTTCCGCACTGGACAGCTGCGGGACTCCCCGGACTTCCGCAATGGACAGCAGCAGAACTCCCAGGACTTCCGCAGTGGACAGCAGCCGGACTCTCAGTACAATCAATATGACCACGAACGAGAATTATTTATGCAGATGCAAGACGTGTTTCGAAGCAACAAGAACTTTTAGTATCATTATTATTTTGGTCCGACTGATAACAGCACTGGAGGAAGAAGAAATCCTGTATCTACGGAGCCAAACTGGGGCTTAGATATAATTATTTTTTAAGTTTCCTATGATATGAACTCAAACTTGTATTACTTGTAAAATGTATAAGAAGATTTATCTTTACTTTCATGCACATACACTTATAAATACCCTTGTTCATTGAAATAACCGTAAATACATTATTAATCGTCTGAAATGATAGTATTCGCCACTTTCGTTTAATTTTTATAGCAGCAGCCATGTATAATTATAGAAATTCGACTTAATCAGTAACTCCCAATACAAAATAAACTTAATTCTACTTTTCTACAAAGTATTTGGGTATATTGCTTTTATGCGGTTTTTGACTAATTGCTTAACTGTTAAATTTAATGGTATATATATATATATATATAAAATTAATGGTCTTGGCCGATCCACTCAGCACTTATGCTCCTAAAGCCAAGCTAAGTTTTTATCGATTAAACGAAGCGTGTCCGACCCCATATCGGATATATGTACTCCAATTGTTAACACTGAAGAAAATTATATATATATATATTCCTGATCGGTTTTAAGAATCAAGTCAATAGAAGATGTGGTCAGCTTCGCTTAGCTGCCCTCTCCTGCAAGCAAAAAACAAAGTTCCATTGATATTCAACCAATAAACTACCCTTTTAAAGGGTATACGAATAAAGGCATATATTTAACATACAATTTCTTAATATATATGTTATAAGTAACTTTAGGCTAATTTGAGTGTTATATCTAACTAATTTTAACAAATTAATTATTACAAAGACGGAATGTTGGAATGTTAAGGTCATAATTTAGTTTTTTAGATTGTGTTCGCGTTAAAAATGTTCAGCTGAAATAATCCGCCATATAAATATGAATAAATAGAATAGTGCCGATAAACATAAAAAAAATCCATTGACTCGGCTGTAATACAAATAATTAAAAACTAAGCATCAAGTTTAGCATAATCACAATCTGTCCTTAACTTATAAAGTGTGAAATGGATATTTTAAATTAGACTTAAGCTGAAAATGTAAAACTTCTCGCGTATGCGGAATTATCGATGGAATAATCTGGATGGGTTTTATGGAAATATTCGGTGCGTCCTTCCCCATATTGTGTATGCTCTTAAGGAAGATGGAACTATGCTGCTGGACGCTGCTGTTGGGCATGTGTGTGAGTAAAATATTATAAGAAAATGCGAATGAATCTTTACTCCCAACCACCCAAGGATAGGGCAATGATGCAGTTATTTCTGATTATTTGTTTGACAAATATGATCAAATTAAAGACGATGACCTTTATTTTCAACAAGACGTCGCAACTTAAGGTCTCGCCTATCTCCTAGATGCTAGATGCACTCGAATCATGACTCACACTGGACACAACAGACACCTGCTTAATTTAAAAATAATAATATTTAATTTAAATAAATAATATTCAATTCTGAAATTCAGACGTTCTTGCTGGTAGATGCTCTATAACTTATTATTATTGATTTAATTTAATCGAATGATGCTGGAATCATGAATGAATGAATAAAAATATATAATGTATACAACTTTTACTTTGTTTATTATTGATTAAATAAATAAAGATTCAAATATATTACAACAATTACAATTTTAGTACCTGATCTAGAGCCTTGAAACTTGGAACATATATTCGTTTGGGACTGCATCAGACAAAGTGACGCCTTAGCCCCCAGTCCCCAGTCTCAAAAATCGATAATGTTCCACTGTTTTTGAAACAAAATTATAACATTTTGAATATATATAAATAGATTAACTTAATGTAAAAAATGGTTTAAGGTCACGTGCATTCCCGGCTCCAAATCGATATATCTGAATATGCAAACCACAAAAATTCTCCAAATTGGAACGGAATTGCTGCTGACGTTCTTCAAAATCGACATATATAGGTGATTTTGTCAAATTTTTGTCATTAATTCGCTTGACTTCGCTGCGACAACATCACGGATAAATGGAAAACCCAGCCTTTTAATGAGAAAACGTGCATGGGTGCGACAGGTAGGCACCTTTTCTAGTAGGCCCTAATGGATTATGAATGTGTGCGAAAAGGCCAACTATATTGCTACCTTGAATGCGTGCGAAGATAGCAACAACACTCTATCCTTGTCTTTCTGTGTGCGAGCTGGCACTCGATTTTCAATTTTCAACAATTTTGTAACCACTGCCGAAAAAATATATGGTGAAAATCTAAGGCAGGGTATCATTGTGACAACATACAAAATTCTTTGTTTCATGACGGACACACATATACGCATACATACAAGGATAGGTTTCAACGGGACAATGTAGCAGTGCGCGGTCGGCTGTTCGAACAAACTATTTCGCATATCGAGACAATGATATCTCTTTTAATAGACAATGTGTTGTCCTGAGACAATAAGTGGCGAAGGCAGAACGGCGAAAATGGAACATCATCGCCTCAAGACAGACCGAAGATTTCGTTCGAGGCACTATTATGATTATAAGTTATGTTATAAAATATTATTCAATAAATTATATCTTTTAACACAATAATGAATGTGTTTACTAACTGAATATATTCTGAGTGAAACAATAAAATTCACAATAATGATTTATTTATGATTTTTATTTTTTTTTGCTTTTATTAAAATCTTTTTAATTGAAATAAGTTGGATAACAAACTGGCGACTAAAATTGTAATATCTCATTATTTAAAGGATACTTTTAGCTCGATAAGATTGCTCCATCAGATATAGCAGAAGCGTCACTAGAGTGAAGTGCTCTTCACAGTGCCTAGTATAACCAAATTTAGTTCGCAGTTTCCCAGTTTTATAAATAAATACTTGTATAAATACTTTATATATTTTATTTCAGAGCAATGCAAAAAAAAAGTGTTAAAGACTTTAATTAGGAGTGTATAAATCTCCAAATAAATAATTTTATTTTTCAATATTCCAGAAATTGCCATGCCTGCTTCTTCATTGTGTGATGCGCACATAAATTCATCGTAAGTTATTGTTCCTCTTATTTGCTCTACTTTTATCCATACTTGTTTATTTCCATGCAGTCCTTAGAAATGAATATGGAAGATAGGAAAGGCTCTGCAAATATAGAAACGATATAGAAGGCATTTCCGATATTGTTAAGTGCATTTGTATTCATAAATGAAATTGTCTCACAAAAACACAAAAACTACTATGAAGCTTTAATCAAACATTTATTTTCATGATCTATGATTTACTTTTATTTCTAATTTCACATACTCAGTAATTAGACTGCTAAAGACTGTGCAGAGCCGTCGGGCTGTCCATATGCCAAATTGAGAGATATATTTTTATTTATTTGTTCATTTAATGGGGACTAAAAACACAAAAAAATAAAAATACTAACTAAATAATGTAAAATTAAATCTAAAACTAAATTAAAATTGAAAATGAAAAACAACAAAATAATAATATAAAAATGATATGTTCAAATTTGGGGTTATTCAAATTTAAAATGTTCCAACACCTATTGCAGGGATTGAGGAAATAATGTGTTTAATGATACAAATTTGACCGATAGTTATAACTTTTTCGAGATGATCATTAGTCGCATTTCAATTAGTTAGGTAATATTCGTAGTTAAAGTAAAAGTTTTCTGAAGAGAAAGTCGTTCCATTTGGTGATGCTACTATAGAATAAACTACCATTTATGATACACCAAATTATAATTACAAATATTACGTGTTGGATACACATGTGAATTTGGCTATAAACTTTTGGTTAACAATATTATTTAATATTTAATTATAGCGACAAATACATAAATCATGATGACTGGGTTACAAGTGGAAAACTTGGTACTCGTGAAGCAGTGTTAGTTTTCCGCACCAACATACTTAATCCAAAGACTAGAAAAACGCTATTGGAAACAACGCCCGCACAATTGAATCAGAAAAAGGGTCAAGATGGTAAAGCCTGCTCCACTCCGAACGGGATGGTTCTTAAAGGGGATTTGTCACCAAAGATTGGCAAAACAACACGAAACAATCCAACTCAAGGGAAACTATACGTGTCTGTTAACAAGCTGACAAAGTTCAATAATGTTGACAATTTAACAACGAAATCGCATGATTCATTTTCATCATGTGAAGAAGTATCAAGTGATGGAGATGAAACGCAATATAGTGAATCAAAGTCAAGATCAAAGCATCAGAAGAATAAAGATATTTTGATGGTAGAAATTGAAGATAATATTGCAAAGGATAGTGGTCATGATTCCATTACTGCTTCTCAATCAAATTTAGAAATTAATACTAGTGAAGAAGACCAAGAGGAGGCGTCCAGCGAGGAAGACAACGAATGCGGAATAAATATGCCAGCACATCAGTTGCAAATAACGTATAAATTTATTCAAACTGAAACAAAATTGTTAAGGAAAATATTCAATGTTCACGGACTAACTGAAGTTCAGGGCGAATCAAACTTTAATTTGCTGTGGACGGGTGTTCATATGAAACTTGACACGTTACGGAACTTATCGCTGTATCAACGAGTTAACCATTTTCCGCGGTAAGTAGATAACAACAATGAAAGCATATTAAAAACAAATGTTTTTTAAACCATATTTTTCTTAATTGTTAATAATGTAGCCAAGATAACAAAAAAAATCTGAGAAAATGGCATTTCCCGCGTTATTATTTGCAACGGCTCGACAACTCCCTACTAAGATTCTTAGAACAAATTTCCCATACATCTCATCATAGATATTAATGAGCGTACATTTTACTTTTTGAAGTGGCTTGATTAAATTTCCAAATCTGAATGTGCTTATATAATATAGTTGGATGATCGATTTTGGATTTTTTGATAAGTCTTGACGAACTGTACTTGTTGAATTTCGTTGTTAATTTATCAAGTAACTTAATTTACTTAGCGCAAAAAAATAGTTGTACATATAAGAAATAAATGTATTTATTGAGTATATATAAAATAATCGCTTTAATTCAATGTTTTCCTTGTTTAGGTCTTATGAACTGACACGAAAGGATCGACTCTACAAGAATATTGAACGAATGCAACACCTGCGGGGAATGAAACATTTTGACATTGTGCCGCAGTCTTTTATTCTTCCGCTGGAATCGCGAGACTTAATATTTGCCCATAATAAACATCGAGGACCTTGGATTGTTAAACCGGCAGCATCTAGCAGAGGACGTGGCATTTTTATTGTGAACTCGGTAAAATTGATTTTGATATGTTTAAATAAATGCACTAATTTAATCAAAAACAACTTTGTTTGCAGCCAGACCAGATACCACAGGATGAGCAAGTCCTAGTGTCCAAATATATCGTTGACCCACTTTGTATTGATGGGCATAAGTGCGATTTGAGAGTGTATGTATTGGTCACATCTTTTGATCCACTTATCATTTATCTGTACGAAGAGGGTATCGTCAGACTGGCAACAGTTAGGTACGACAGAAACACCGATAATTTGTGGAATCCTTGTATGCACCTTTGTAACTATAGCATCAACAAATACCATTCTGATTATATAAGATCATCGGATGCCCAGGATGAGGATGTAGGTCATAAGTGGACGTTGTCAGCCCTCTTAAGACATCTGAAACTTCAGGGATGCGATACGCATTTGCTAATGCTAAACATCGAAGATGTTATAATTAAGGCTGTCCTTGCTTGTGCGCAAACAATTATTTCCGCATGCAGAATGTTCGTACCTAACGTTAACAACTGCTTTGAGCTTTATGGTTTCGATATACTAATTGATAATACGCTTAAGCCATGGTTGCTCGAAGTTAACCTGTCGCCATCAATGGGTGTAGACAGTCCACTGGACACTAAAGTAAAGGCATGTCTAGTCACAGATATGCTTACCTGTGTTGGTATCCCCGCATTCAGTCCGGAAATGAGATCTCATTATGATAGTAAAACCACACGACTTCGTAGCTCTAGCTGCCAAAGACAAACAGATACAACAGAATCAAACACTACACATCGATCGACAAAAATAAAAAAGAAGAGTTCGGGCTTAGCTCCATTGACACAAGAAGATCAGCGCATATTGCGCAGTGCACGACTGCAATATACCAGGCGTGGAGGTTTTGTGCGCATCTTTCCAACGGACGACTCAATGCAGCGGTACGGACACTTTTTAGACTCAGCTAATGGAATTCCAATATCAACACCAACTGTCCAAGGTCAAACATTTCAAACGCTAGTCATGCAACACAATTACAATCAAATGTTGCATTCAAATTTACACAGGCCGGGCTCGCGATCCATTAAAGACGATAATTGTCAAGAAAATCGTATAAGACAGTACGAGCGAGCCTTGGAAACGGATTCAGAGATTCCATTTTTAAAGAAGCAAATTGTTGAGAAGTGCGAAGAAGAAGGACGAAGGCTTCGCAAGCAGATGCTAAAGAAAATTGGAAGTGGTTCGACATTAACCCACTTTCAGGCACGGCAGACATTTTGTTTATATTTAGAGTCAGTTCTGCGACGATTGACCCAAGAACCCAAAGACAGTCATGAAAAGATTATACTTAAGTTTTTAAATAAGTACGGTGGGGGGGTGAAACCCCCAATTTTGTTTCGCAGCACGCAAAATGTTAGCAAAGCTCGTTCGGCAATGGTGGCTAAATTATTGGGAGATTTTCTGGAAATTTACAAAAGAGATACAGAGTCGTATGTAGATTCGTTTGACCATTTTGGAATGATTCCAACCAGTGCCTATAGTTTATTTTTAATGCACGCTCAAGAGTCTGATTTGGAGGCAGTGCTAACTCACCACACAAATATTACCGGAATAATGCCATTTTTGTACAATCGAATTGGATTTTCAGTGCCACCAACGCCTCCCATTCCGTCCGGCTTACATGGGTTTTTAAGAGCTTTACCAGCGATGGTGTCCACTTCTGGAGTTGTAAGAGATGTTAGCAAATATGATGGGTATTTTAAGAACTGCGATAAGAATTACGAAAATGTTCAAGATATTTCATTAAGGTCAAGGAGCACAAGAGGTTCTAAATAATTAGGAAAATTTTTTACAATCTAGTCGCATAAAATATTTTTACTACAATCTCTTTATTCAAATCTATTCCGATTTCCAAATTACTTGCATTCAGGCTGGACGTATAAATAAAGTTCAACAAAAAAACATGACTTATTAATATAATACCCAAATACATATGTAAAATTAGATAGCTTTTGTATTGAGGAAAGGACCAATACTTTGGTAAACGTCTTGTTTACCAATGGATTACTCATAGATATTTGATATCAATTTCCACGTCGGATTCAACGATGCTGGCGAACATTGATAAACGGTTAGTAAAGGGAAATATAATTGCCCTCACAGATATCAAGAAAATATATTTTTCCTTACGAGGAGCGAGTAGGTTATGTCCAAATTAGAAATTACACCAACAGTGCCGTGCATCAGCATAATATACATTTTCATATATATGGTTGCAATGCAAACCTGATTTTAACTTACAAAAATTAAGTAATTTTTGCAAGCCAAATCAATATTTTTCCTACAACATAAAATTGCCACAAATTTGTTTTGTTTACATTAGTGTGACCAAATATTTTTTGTTCGTTTTTATTTTTTTTTAACATTTCTCCAGAATGTTGAATAACAGAAGCATTACATTAATGTTAACCCCAATGGCAGCAAATCAGGATTACTCATTGCGCATGTCCGTTGTCTCTTAACAGAATCAGCTGTTTTTTTTTAATATCATCAAAGTTCACTGCAAATGACTGCTAGTAAATATGTCATCCTTAAAGGAAAAGGCTTCTCAGGCGATCTCAGAATTTCGAGCTCTGCACTTCGATTTGCAAGATTATGTTTGCACATTAAATTTATTATATTATTTGTACATTTTATTCACTTATTTATATATACATTTTATAAAATAATCTTTTTTGTAGCTGTTATACATTCCTCTCTGGTATTCATACAAATTTGTTGTGCTTAAGGACCGGTTTGGTTTGCCTGAATACCTTTCGTGGCTCGGTTTTCTAGCATTATAGCTTCCATGACTATTACCTCTGTAGTTATTAATCATGTGTAGTATTTTAAATGAGCTGCCAGTCATTTAAGTAACATTTTGGTCACAAGATCACATTTACCACATAAACTAACAATATTTTGCTAGAGCTAAGATATGAATCCACGGATCTAGTTTGCTATTTTTCTTTGTCCAATTATTTTTCAATTGAAGCTTAGGTTTCGGCTGGGCTTTTATTAGATTTGTCCGTCTTAATGCGGTAATAATTAATATAATTTCCTTCCTGAATTAATAGTTTTCTCGTCCTCAATATGTTGTAATAGAAGTGTCGGCTCAAGGTGTATTTTTTTTTTTGTTGAAATGCTGTAAATTGTGTTTATCTATTAATAGTATTAGACGTGGTAATATGTCTGGAGTTTAGACTCTGTGATTAACTCCTGGTTAGTTAATATTCAGAAACGTGTTTTTTATTCTGCCGTTAGACTTTACGACTGGTTTGAATTTAAATACAATATGATATTCCTATGTTTCGATGCCAAAGCTTATAAGCCAAAGAGAAGTTATGAAGTTGAGTTGAGAGCCTTCGAGATTTGGCCTTTTATCGTGTATTCTATCATAAGTATTTCAGTATGTTTGATAACAACTCCACCTATATTCAGATTTATCAAACATAAACTTTGAATATTTGTATTTATTATATCAGACATTTCCATAGGTAAACCTAAGTTTATTATGAATAATTTTTATACTTCATTTGTTTTTTAGTTGCATTACAAAATCTATTGTAAGCTATTGTAATCTATTTTCTCATTGATTGTACAAGTACCCAAATGTTGTGATTGAAAAGTTCGTTGTGATTTTTGAAATTTTATTAAATACTTTAACTGTTAGTTTTTTGTTGATTTTAGTTAGTATTCACTGTAAGTCTTAATTGTGAAAAGGGTGAGATTAGTTGGATTATGGTGATTTTTCTACGAACATCTTTTAAAAAGGAATATTTTAAACTAACTTTTTTCTTTGCATTTTCCTAACTAGGATTAGCTGATTTTATCGGAATTAAATTTAATTATTTACGGTATTCTCCAGTTTTAACTGCCTAACGAGGTTCGAAATAAAATGTTGCAAGTGCCTTTTCCTACGGCTGCGACACCTGTTTTTATTGGTATTATTTGTGAATAGTAGTAGTCCCCATAGCGACCATAGCTACACCAAGACATGTTGGAGAGAAAACTATGTAAAACATGTTTTTAAATTATTTTTGTGGATTATCCGTTCACTTTTCTTCTACTATTTCTTTCTTATATTTCGGAGTGAGTTTTAAGCCTAATCTTCGGTCATTTTGCAGTAATCTATGTTGCCATTTTCATGTTCTTTCAGTTTGGTCTTTTGGTGTTCTAAATCATTAACTTGATTTTGTTTTTATTTTATCTCTAAATTTAATTCTAATTATTTCTATATCCTGGGGGTTACTGGGGGTTACTGGCTCGTGGATAATAATGATAACAATACTTCTCTCTGCAGTATATAAGTCAATATGAATAATTTGACCGGGATAAGATAGAATAGGGGTTATTTGTAATTTTCCTTTTCATGGGTGTCTATCGAACTTGCAAGTATCGCTGAGCAAGCGTGCAAAATTCAATAGAGTTTCCTTCAGAGACCGCAAAGTGAGTGGCCGGCGGTCCGTGTAGATGTTGATGTCTGAAAATGTAGGGGGGCAGATCTTCCTTTTTTTGCCGTCGCCTGAAAAAGGCACTTGATGATTTAATTTACTTTGTATATATTTTCACTGATCTTTTTACAATCTCTGCTTCTGTGCAGGTTTGGGGTTATAATTCAATTGATTTTAAAGGCTCAGCGCTTACATTAGTAATTACAGCGCTGAGTGCGCTCAGAGGAGATAGCATTGCAAAGAGAGAGGATGTGGATTGCAAGTTGGTTATGCTAAAATGACACTAGTTGACAAGCATGGCTTAACATAACTAACCTAAACACCCAGAGCTGGTGTTACACGTAAACGTTTTTGTTTTAGGTTGTACCTGGATAGAAATCATCCCGCTTGGATATCAGTCGAGCAAATACGTTTAATGCGTAAACTAGGCTTAAACGCAGTAGTGGTATAATGGTATATATGGTTGAATATGGGCGACCATCCACGATTCAACTAATCCAACGCTCTGATCTGCTCGAGCGATGGTTCTTCCACTAGATAGGGGAATAGCCATCTGGCCTTTTCGTCTTACTCCGCTTTGCTTATTCTATACAAAAATGCTCCTCCTAAATGGGAACATGGTCGGGGCACTGATAACGGTGAATTAGAAGTATATGTCGCAGTTCCAATATGCGAACAGGAAGCTACACTGATTTGAGGATCGAGTTCTTGAATTACGAACTGCCCAAGTGATCCAGTCTGGTTACGGGGTAGTGGTCCATATTCCAGAGTCGGTGCTTCCATTTGGTACTTCTGAACGCAGTGAAGAACGATCCCCCCTACCTTGAAAGCTTTTTCCTTCACCAAGTTAAGAGATGCGGCCCGTTGCAGAAGAAGTTAACCACTATCCATCTTGATGGATTAACTCCGTTCATAAATGAGACTTACGAGTACTTTTGTGCTCATAACTTCAATTTCAAAAGATCGATAAGTTATATATCGATATATCAATATATTCATAATACATAGCAACTATGTCATGGGCGAGAGCACTAGACCTCAAGATGTATAATAGAAAGCACATCTCATACGAGGAGCGTCCCCCCAGCAGCAGGGACAACAACCACAGCTACAACAGCGATAACGCCAATCGTTTCCTGCACATCGTCGTCATTATGGGCACTTGAGCCACTGCCAGCAGCTGCCGGCCATCCATTTGTTTTTGGCCGTAAGTGTTTTGCTCAAGTCTTCTCCAACCCCCAAACCCTTAAGCCCTTAAATGTGATTAGAACGCACAAATTTGCACTACCCAAAAGCCAAAAAATACAGGACTGTGTCTATGCTTGTGTAACATCCACAGAGTTGCCAGATTGGTCACATTTGCAACAGTTTGACATATGAAATAATACTAAACTTTGAAGTTAAGCTCTGAATTAGCAGTTGTCAAATAAATGCAGAGTCAAATCGACATTATTCAACTACAAATATATCTTTTAAAAGCAATTGAATTTTGCCAAAAATTGTGAGTCGCTTTCGTCGCTTGAAACGTGAAACATATAACAACAACAAAACGATATTGAAATTGCGGCACTGCGGCACAGGCAGTGTCTTAAAAAAACAAACGCGCTTTTTTGTTTTTTGCTCGTAAGCGGTTTTTGTTTAAACGTTCACACTGAACGCCGTAAACAGCCGAGAACAGGCTGCAAAAACAACAACAATAACAGTAATACGAGGCAGTAAAGCAAATATGAGCACCTCGCCGCCCAACAGCAGCAACGGCAACATTCCGGGTGCCACAATCACATTGGTGCGCAATCATCCTTATACATATATGTATATACGACAATAAAAAGACCGCTTATCGGAACAAAAAGAAGCTTGAGGCGGAATGGTCTCTGATCGCCGAGGAAACACATGAGAGTACTCATCACTGCAAGCAGCGTTGGCGGATTCTGCGCTGCAGCTTCTCTCGCTACGTTAAATACAAGAATCGCCCTATCGCGGGGCACATGAAGTTTCTGCTACCATTTATGGAAACCGAGCGGAACTCCCAACAACATAAGCTGGATGATTTCTCGAAGTCGCGAGCAAACCAGCGGCAACAGCAGGCGAAATAAACCAACGCCGCCACCAAGGAAGAGATCGAAGAACACAACAACGAAGGAGTGGAATCCACGAAAACCGGGAGACGATTCGAAGTATCCCAGCATACCAAAAATAGTTCTTTATATTTCAGAATGGCTGGCAGTGGAAACGGCTTGTCTCCCGAGCAGTTGTGTTTGATGAAATTCTGTGAAAAACCTCGGATAGAGCGGCTTTTGACGGTGTGGTTTACTAATCTGGAGACATTGCATTCACAATGGGGCATCACCGATCACGGGGCTAAGGCTTTGCATGTGATGACCATTTTGGAACAGGACATAAGCGATGACAAATTGGCGATGCTCGACTTCTCGCTGGTATTTCCTAAGACCGCTTATCGTAACAAAAAGAAGCTTGAGGCGTAATGGTCACTGATCGCCGAGGAAACACATGAGAGTACTCATCACTTCTCGCGCTACATTAAATACAAGAATCGCCCTATCACGGGGCACATGGAGTTCCTGCTACCATTTATGGAAACCGAGCGGAACTCCCAAAAACATAAGCAGGATGATTTCTTGCAGTCGCTCTCTGCGAACGAAGATGAAGACATGACTGATAATTCCAATCTTTCAATTCCAGGATCGTCGAATACCATTATTCAAAAGAATGACTCGCATGAGCAGACATTTCAGGAAATAAATAGTATTTCCTTTCTTTTTAATGTCGTTGCCTTTACTGAAACGTGGTTAAGGCCCGACATTCTAGATTCTGAAATCCTTTCTAGTGGATTCTCTATCTATAGAAAAGTTCGGACTCCCCGGCGTGTTGGGGGTGTACTTATTGCTATCAATGCAGATTTATCTTCGGAGATAGTAATGACAGATGTTTCTATGGACATAGAGTTTATTGCTGTTAAATTACATATTAATGGTATTGGTTTTTTTATAACCTGTTCTTACATTCCACCTTCTTCAGATAGTTCTTTGTATTCCCATTTAGCTGCTATACTTTCTGTGTCTTCACAGCTTTCTTTTTTTTTTTTTTTAATGTAGTAATTTATTTTAATAATAATCAACCTAATGAAAAGTTATAAAATATTGTTTTGTGCAAAGTATAAATAATAACAGGGAATTTAAAAATTAAATAACGTAAACATATAACTGGATTTAACATATTACAAAATCACATAACATCTATTATAAGATCAGATATAACATTGTTACACATTAACGTTACAATTAGCGTCCAGCTGTCCAGAGGTCGCTGGTGTGGAGGCGCTTTTAAGCGTCGACGGGTTGTATTCGACCCGAGTGAGCAGGCCAATGGGTTGACATGGTTATGCAAGCGGTCATTGTAACGACTCGTATGTCGGTTTATTTAAAGACTGACGGTACACGGAAGTCGTTGTGCAGCGTAATATTGCTCACATAGGGTGGAGCACCAGAGATGTCTCTTAGCACCTTGTTCTGCAAGACTTGAATTTGATTAATCCACGATTTTGCTGCTTCACAGCTTTCTGATCGTTATTTTCTGGCAGTACTTGGTGATTTTAATCTCACTGAAACTACATGGACGCCTTGTCCTGACTCAAGTGTTGTGTCAACCACGACTCAGCCAGTTTTTAGAGGGCTTATTTGGGATATCATTGTGTCAAATCAATGCTATCCCGAATTCGTTAAATAAGATGCTTGATCTGGGTTTTGTCACGGATCCCTCCTTCCTTTCTGTCTTCCGTTCTTAACCCATATGCTATCCTGAAGATTCCTATCATCCAACGTTGGAGATGTTGTATGATTTGCCTACTACGGTACAAAGTCAGGATAACAAGCTTTCAGGGCGAGTTAGTCAATTTCGGAAAACCGACTTTATCAAGTTAACTCGTCTCTTATCGCAGACTGACTGGTCCCATGCTGACATGAATGTTGCAATCGGGGTATTTTATAATACGTTGGACGGTTTGTTTGAATTGTCTGTTCCTGTTCGTGAGCCATGTAGGTCTACCAAACCTTTGTGGTTTACGCGGGAGTTGATCAGGTTACAGAATAAAAAAGTCAAGTTATGAGCACGAAAGTACTCGTAAGTCTCGTTTATCAACGGAGTTAATCCATCAAACCCTGGATAATGGTTAACTTCTTCTGCAACGGGCCGCATCTCTTCACTTGGTGAAGGATCAAGACGGGATCGTTCTTCACTGCCAACGTTGTTTTAGATAGATGTGATCCAGTCGGTAGTTCATTGTACTCTCTCGCTTCAAGCGGAGGACGTCTTTACGACGTTTTTACGAGTGTCGTTTTGCTCGCTGTAGCTTTGTCGCTGTTGTCCCATTGGTGGACGTGTCCCATTTGGGTCCCACGATGATCTGCTGGAAACGCTTGTCGTATTACTCCATGCGCCTTTGGTTGTGATCGTTCGTTTTGGATATTACAGGTTGAATCCAGCATTGCCGAAATCTGCTGATGAAGCTATGTTTGTTTCTGTGTACTTGCAGCTGAGTCCGTCGTTGATGAAATATGCTTATGCGGTGCAAGTTCCCAATGATATTTATTTCAGTTTGTTATTAGTACGAGTCCGAGTTTGAGTGTATGGATGATTGGGAATAATAGTTCTAAAATCCTCCCCTTTAAGCGCGGACGTCCTCGGATGCGATGAAGAATCTTGTTTGTAATAATTGATTCTGATCCTGGGAATTGTCTTCCTGTCTGTTAGCTTCTCCAGTGATCCGTTTTGGTATATTTTTTTGTTTGATCCAGCGGATGACTATGGCCATCAATAAGGTGAAAAGGGTGGCTGAGAGTGCTAAGTTCACCAAGGGGTTTGAGTTCCTTTGTAGTATTAACCCTTCTTTGCATGATTTTTTCTATTTTTTTTTAAATAAATCAGGGTGATGTAATTAATGCTCTAGATTAAAGGAAAAATATTTTTAAAAAATCCTATCGAGGCACCACAAAACATTTTTTTCATCGGCAGAAAAGGCCATCTCTAACGCGTTTAGCGAAAGTTCATCATTTTCTGCTGTACCTGCACTGTTCTGTTCATTTGTTTTGCATTTCATGTTCAGTTCATTTTTGCAGTTCATTTTCTGTTCACTCTTCTTCTTTGTGTTCATTTGACAATTTCGCGCCAAATGTCCAATCTTGCCGCAGGTGAAACATTTTCTGTCCTCGCGCTGCACTTTATCGCTTCTTTCTACTTTGCAATTTCTCTTTACGCCTTTCCGACGATTAGCGAACATTGCGTTTTGTTCTTCGCGATCCTCTTCATTTTTACGCGCTTCTGACTCTTCTAGAATTTTGACGCGAAGCACATCGGGGTGGGGATAGTTATCTCGTGTTTCCATCGCACATCTGAACAATTTATAAGAGTCAGGCAAACTGTATAGCAATAAAATTGCTAACAAATCATTTTCAATCGCGATACCAATTTCTTTCAATTTTTTCACTGCGTCGAAAAAATCATTCACATGTTGGCGCGTACAAGCGCCTTCTTTCATTCGCGGTATTGCCACTCGTTTTATCAGGCTTGCTTTTCGCACTGGCCCCTTTGACTGAAATGTCTCCTGCAATTTCAACCAGTATTCATTCGCCGAATTACAATCTTCGATTATAGCCAACTCCTATGGGCTAATCGACAACAATATGTCCGCGCGCGCCTTCTCATCGTATGTTTTTCATACAGCTCGATCTGCCGAATTTTCCGGGCAAATCTTGGTTCCATCGACATACTGCCATAGTTCGCTTTTCACTAATATGGCACGCATCTGCAGTTTCCACGTGTCGTAGTTCTCCGCACACAATGGCTCAATCTTACTAAATGCGCCTGCCATTTTTCACAGCTTCACAATTTATTATCCACGTCTTCTTATTAACTTATCACTGGGCCCATAACTTGTAGTAATTTCCTTACTTCAGCGTTAAGTTAATAAGAAAGACGATGCTTGTAGATTATATTTGATGGATATTTATTTTATAGCGACGCGACTCATTTGGCGGTCTAAAACAGAGTGTCATTTCAATCTATGATGAAATACATTTTGAGCAACGATCGGCGTTGTCCGATCACCATATTACATTTAGTTATATTTGCAACACATTTATTAAAAACCATTTTTTTTTTTTATCAACTTTGAGATTTTTTTCTATTTTAATTTCTGTTGTAAATAACCATGGCAAATGAAGAGTCAAACGCAGTTTCTGATTAAGGATGATATTAATTGTGCGCGAGTGCGTGTTTACTTATAGAAGAATTGAGAGCAACTGAAGAATACAATGCAGAAAGTGAAACACAATATATGTGTGACCAGAGCTCCGGTATTAGTCGATGTAGCGATATTAATCGTTGCCGTTGAAACTCAAACATATTTCAACATTTTCCAAGAACAAGTGTTTTTTTTTCGTGTCTTGGATCCAGTAGCTGCAGCTATTCAATTAAGTGAGGCTAACCTAAAACTCATCAGATATCGTTAACTTACTTATTCCATCTTATTAACAGTCTTCCTTCCTTCCTTAAATTCCACTTGAACCTTCGCATTGGCGTATATTATTTTTTGCTTTTTTTCAGGTTCAATGGTTAAGTCCACATCCATTGCAATCTTGTTCTCATTTGCCGATTACGACGACGATTATCGATTATCGGCTCACGACTATTGGTTCAAGTGACTCGCTTGCAAAGTTCATCCTTGCCCGAGTCCTTCCTATCAAAAACACTCGTTGCGCCGTCGCTGACTGTGCGAATGGAATTGCGCAGCTTTTTGTTGTTCTCCTGGCAGCGCAATCTATAAATTTAATGTTTTTCTAAGGTGTATCTGCAGCTCCCACACATTTTTATTGGCATGTTGTTCGTTTGTGTTGCCATCAATCCGAAGCATTCAAGCATGCGCTTAGGGGCCGTCTCTGTCCCGTCGGAGCATGCGATGTCGCCCTCTACAACTCGATCCAAATAAAAGCGGCACAAAAGTATGGCTGCGATTCCTGTTTTTATAGGTATGATTTTTGAATGTGAGCAATCCAGTTTGGTCGCTAGACCGAGACATGTTCGTAAGAAATCTCTGTAAAATATCATGTTTTTTGATTTTTTTTTATGAATTATCCTGCCACTTTGTGTTATTATTGTGCTATTTCTATGTTCTTCCACAATTTCGTTTTTATATCTTGGAGTTAGTTTTGAGCCCAGTCTTTTATCAATTTTACAATAAACTGTGTCCACTTTTTCGTACTGTTTTATTGTTTTCTTCTTGCTGTTATGGTATTCTAAGTCATTGGCTTGTTTATTTTTTACTTTATCTCCGACTTTGTTTCGGGTTCCAAAAAATATGTCTATTGGTGTTTCATTCACGGTGGAATGTATGGATTGGTTGTATAATTGAATGGATTTGAATATTAGGTCTTCAAAATTCGATTGTGAGTGCCTGTCATACTTGCTTTCATTGTAAGTTTCATAAGATTTTGTTGTTCTTTCAATTTTTTTTCTTTAGATTAGGAAAGAAAAAGTATTGCATTCCTATGAGTTCTGGTGTGTTCTTTTGTTATTATTTCTATTTGTTCACTTTCGTTAGTGATACCTTGAACTTGTTTTTGTGTATACCTGGCTTTGTAATTCCCGAAATGGGAAGGGTATATGTTTTGTATTTTTGCCATAATATTTTCTGTAGTAGAATGTGAGCCAACAAATTCTACTGAATTTTGTTGAGCTTGAATTGATTAAATTTAATTGCGAAGATTTATTTATGGTCGTCTCATTTACTTTCCGCTGCAATCTGTAATTTTCGTTTGACAGTCGGAAACAAAAATAAAAAAATTATAACAACAATCAGTTAACAATTCCAAAATTGTCTTTATTGGTTACTCCAAAGGATAAAAAAAAACAACAAAATAATTTACTCACTTTGAGAAATGAAAAATTTGACGAGAAACTTCATCAAAATGTTGTAGATTCAGAAATGTAGATTTGTTCTTTTCTGCTCCGTAGCTGAAATGTAACTGAAACAAATTTGTATTTTTCTGTTCAGCAAGGAATTGTAAAATTTCGATAATTTTGCATGGAACATGCTTGAAGCTTTGTGAAACGGGCGTGAAACTCTGCTTTTTGGGTTTCGTCACAGAATATATACAGTGTCTCAGAGCTTAATTCGAACGGTGTCAAGAGAAAATTTAAAGTGCTATAAAGTTGAAAGAAGGAAACAAACGCAAAATGTTTAAATGAACCCCAGTTTTAGTTTAGCGCCGTATCTGCAAATCTAGTCAGCATTTGGAATTTGAGCTCGTCGTAGTGTGAATGTCCGTAAGGTCGCGGATAGGGAAATACCAGCGAGAAGTCTAGCATCGCCAATTTGTCATCGCTTATGTCCTGTTCCAAAATGATCATCACATGCAAGGCCCTAGCCCCGTGATCGGTGATGCCCCAATGTGAATGCAATGTCTCCAGATTAGTAAACCACACCGTCAAAGGCCGCTCTATCCGAGGTTTTTCACAGAATTTCATCAAACACAACTGCTCGGGAGACAAGCCCTTTACACTGCCAGCCATTCTGAAATATAAAGAACTATTTTTGGTATGTTGGGATGCTTCGAATCGTCTCCCGGTTTTCGTGGATTCCACTCCTTGGTTGTTGTGTTCTTCGATCTCTTCCTTGGTGGCGGCGTTGGTTTATTTCGCCTGCTGTTGCCGCTGGTTTGCTCGCGACTTCGAGAAATCATCCTGCTTATGTTGTTGGGAGTTCCGCTTGGTTTCCATAAATGGTAGCAGAAGCTCCATGTGCCTCGCGATAGCGCGAGACGGTGCAGCGCAGAATCTGCCAACGCTGCTTGCAGTGATGAGTACTCTCATGTGTTTCCTCGGCGATCAGTGACCATTCCGCCTCAAGTTTCTTTTTGTTCCGATAAGCGGTCTTAGGAAATACCAGCGAGAAGTCGAGCATCGCCAATTTGTCATCGCTTATGTCCTGTTCCAAAATGGTCATCACATGCAAGGCCTTAGCCCCGTGATCGGTGATGCCCCAATGTGAATGCAATGTCTCCAGATTAGTAAACCACACCGTCAAAGGCCGCTCTATCCGAGGTTTTTCACAGAATTTCATCAAACACAACTGCTCGGGAGACAAGCCGTTTCCACTGCCAGCCATTCTGAAATATAAAGAACTATTTTTGGTATGCTGGGATGCTTCGAATCGTCTCCCGGTTTTCGTGGATTCCACTCCTTCGTTGTTGTGTTCTTCGATCTCTTCCTTGGTGGCGGCGTTGGTTTATTTCGCCTGCTGTTGCCGCTGGTTTGCTCGCGACTTCGAGAAATCATCCTGCTTATGTTGTTGGGAGTTCCGCTAAAATATCATGTTTTTTGATTTTTTTTTATGAATTATCCTGCCACTTTGTGTTATTATTGTGCTATTTCTATGTTCTTCCACAATTTCGTTTTTATATCTTGGAGTTAGTTTTGAGCCCAGTCTTTTATCAATTTTACAATAAACTGTGTCCACTTTTTCGAACTGTTTTATTGTTTTCTTCTTGCTGTTATGGTATTCTAAGTCATTGGCTTGTTTATTTTTTACTTTATCTCCGACTTTGTTTCGGGTTCCAAAAAATATGTCTATTGGTGTTTCATTCACGGTGGAATGTATGGATTGGTTGTATAATTGAATGGATTTGAATATTAGGTCTTCAAAATTCGATTGTGAGTGCCTGTCATACTTGCTTTCATTGTAAGTTTCATAAGATTTTGTTGTTCTTTCAATTTTTTTTCTTTAGATTAGGAAAGAAAAAGTATTGCATTCCTATGAGTTCTGGTGTGTTCTTTTGTTATTATTTCTATTTGTTCACTTTCGTTAGTGATACCTTGAACTTGTTTTTGTGTATACCTGGCTTTGTAATTCCCGAAATGGGAAGGGTATATGTTTTGTATTTTTGCCATAATATTTTCTGTAGTAGAATGTGAGCCAACAAATTCTACTGAATTTTGTTGAGCTTGAATTGATTAAATTTAATTGCGAAGATTTATTTATGGTCGTCTCATTTACTTTCCGCTGCAATCTGTAATTTTCGTTTGACAGTCGGAAACAAAAATAAAAAAATTATAACAACAATCAGTTAACAATTCCAAAATTGTCTTTATTGGTTACTCCAAAGGATAAAAAAAAACAACAAAATAATTTACTCACTTTGAGAAATGAAAAATTTGACGAGAAACTTCATCAAAATGTTGTAGATTCAGAAATGTAGATTTGTTCTTTTCTGCTCCGTAGCTGAAATGTAACTGAAACAAATTTGTATTTTTCTGTTCAGCAAGGAATTGTAAAATTTCGATAATTTTGCATGGAACATGCTTGAAGCTTTGTGAAACGGGCGTGAAACTCTGCTTTTTGGGTTTCGTCACAGAATATATACAGTGTCTCAGAGCTTAATTCGAACGGTGTCAAGAGAAAATTTAAAGTGCTATAAAGTTGAAAGAAGGAAACAAACGCAAAATGTTTAAATGAACCCCAGTTTTAGTTTAGCGCCGTATCTGCAAATCTAGTCAGCATTTGGAATTTGAGCTCGTCGTAGTGTGAATGTCCGTAAGGTCGCGGATAGGGAAATACCAGCGAGAAGTCTAGCATCGCCAATTTGTCATCGCTTATGTCCTGTTCCAAAATGATCATCACATGCAAGGCCCTAGCCCCGTGATCGGTGATGCCCCAATGTGAATGCAATGTCTCCAGATTAGTAAACCACACCGTCAAAGGCCGCTCTATCCGAGGTTTTTCACAGAATTTCATCAAACACAACTGCTCGGGAGACAAGCCCTTTACACTGCCAGCCATTCTGAAATATAAAGAACTATTTTTGGTATGTTGGGATGCTTCGAATCGTCTCCCGGTTTTCGTGGATTCCACTCCTTGGTTGTTGTGTTCTTCGATCTCTTCCTTGGTGGCGGCGTTGGTTTATTTCGCCTGCTGTTGCCGCTGGTTTGCTCGCGACTTCGAGAAATCATCCTGCTTATGTTGTTGGGAGTTCCGCTTGGTTTCCATAAATGGTAGCAGAAGCTCCATGTGCCTCGCGATAGCGCGAGACGGTGCAGCGCAGAATCTGCCAACGCTGCTTGCAGTGATGAGTACTCTCATGTGTTTCCTCGGCGATCAGTGACCATTCCGCCTCAAGTTTCTTTTTGTTCCGATAAGCGGTCTTAGGAAATACCAGCGAGAAGTCGAGCATCGCCAATTTGTCATCGCTTATGTCCTGTTCCAAAATGGTCATCACATGCAAGGCCTTAGCCCCGTGATCGGTGATGCCCCAATGTGAATGCAATGTCTCCAGATTAGTAAACCACACCGTCAAAGGCCGCTCTATCCGAGGTTTTTCACAGAATTTCATCAAACACAACTGCTCGGGAGACAAGCCGTTTCCACTGCCAGCCATTCTGAAATATAAAGAACTATTTTTGGTATGCTGGGATGCTTCGAATCGTCTCCCGGTTTTCGTGGATTCCACTCCTTCGTTGTTGTGTTCTTCGATCTCTTCCTTGGTGGCGGCGTTGGTTTATTTCGCCTGCTGTTGCCGCTGGTTTGCTCGCGACTTCGAGAAATCATCCTGCTTATGTTGTTGGGAGTTCCGCTAAAATATCATGTTTTTTGATTTTTTTTTATGAATTATCCTGCCACTTTGTGTTATTATTGTGCTATTTCTATGTTCTTCCACAATTTCGTTTTTATATCTTGGAGTTAGTTTTGAGCCCAGTCTTTTATAAATTTTACAATAAACTGTGTCCACTTTTTCGAACTGTTTTATTGTTTTCTTCTTGCTGTTATGGTATTCTAAGTCATTGGCTTGTTTATTTTTTACTTTATCTCCGACTTTGTTTCGGGTTCCAAAAAATATGTCTATTGGTGTTTCATTCACGGTGGAATGTATGGATTGGTTGTATAATTGAATGGATTTGAATATTAGGTCTTCAAAATTCGATTGTGGGTGCCTGTCATACTTGCTTTCATTGTAAGTTTCATAAGATTTTGTTGTTCTTTCAATTTTTTTTCTTTAGATTAGGAAAGAAAAAGTATTGCATTCCTATGAGTTCTGGTGTGTTCTTTTGTTATTATTTCTATTTGTTCACTTTCGTTAGTGATACCTTGAACTTGTTTTTGTGTATACCTGGCTTTGTAATTCCCGAAATGGGAAGGGTATATGTTTTGTATTTTTGCCATAATATTTTCTGTAGTAGAATGTGAGCCAACAAATTCTACTGAATTTTGTTGAGCTTGAATTGATTAAATTTAATTGCGAAGATTTATTTATGGTCGTCTCATTTACTTTCCGCTGCAATCTGTAATTTTCGTTTGACAGTCGGAAACAAAAATAAAAAAATTATAACAACAATCAGTTAACAATTCCAAAATTGTCTTTATTGGTTACTCCAAAGGATAAAAAAAAACAACAAAATAATTTACTCACTTTGAGAAATGAAAAATTTGACGAGAAACTTCATCAAAATGTTGTAGATTCAGAAATGTAGATTTGTTCTTTTCTGCTCCGTAGCTGAAATGTAACTGAAACAAATTTGTATTTTTCTGTTCAGCAAGGAATTGTAAAATTTCGATAATTTTGCATGGAACATGCTTGAAGCTTTGTGAAACGGGCGTGAAACTCTGCTTTTTGGGTTTCGTCACAGAATATATACAGTGTCTCAGAGCTTAATTCGAACGGTGTCAAGAGAAAATTTAAAGTGCTATAAAGTTGAAAGAAGGAAACAAACGCAAAATGTTTAAATGAACCCCAGTTTTAGTTTAGCGCCGTATCTGCAAATCTAGTCAGCATTTGGAATTTGAGCTCGTCGTAGTGTGAATGTCCGTAAGGTCGCGGATAGGGAAATACCAGCGAGAAGTCTAGCATCGCCAATTTGTCATCGCTTATGTCCTGTTCCAAAATGGTCATCACATGCAAGGCCTTAGCCCCGTGATCGGTGATGCCCCAATGTGAATGCAATGTCTCCAGATTTGTAAACCACACCGTCAAAGGCCGCTCTATCCGAGGTTTTTCACAGAATTTTATCAAACACAACTGCTCGGGAGACAAGCCCTTTACACTGCCAGCCATTCTGAAATATAAAGAACTATTTTTGGTATGTTGGGATGCTTCGAATCGTCTCCCGGTTTTCGTGGATTCCACTCCTTGGTTGTTGTGTTCTTCGATCTCTTCCTTGGTGGCGGCGTTGGTTTATTTTGCCTGCTGTTGCCGCTGTTTTGCTCGCGACTTCGAGAAATCATCCTGCTTATGTTGTTGGGAGTTCCGCTTGGTTTCCATAAATGGAAGCAGAAGCTCCATGTGCCTCGCGATAGCGCGAGACGGTGCAGCGCAGAATCTGCCAACGCTGCTTGCAGTGATGAGTACTCTCATGTGTTTCCTCGGCGATCAGTGACCATTCCGCCTCAAGTTTCTTTTTGTTCCGATAAGCGGTCTTAGGAAATACCAGCGAGAAGTCGAGCATCGCCAATTTGTCATCGCTTATGTCCTGTTCCAAAATGGTCATCACATGCAAGGCCTTAGCCCCGTGATCGGTGATGCCCCATTGTGAATGCAATGTCTCCAGATTAGTAAACCACACCGTCAAAAGCCGCTCTATCCGAGGTTTTTCACAGAATTTCATCAAACACAACTGCTCGGGAGACAAGCCGTTTCCACTGCCAGCCATTCTGAAATATAAAGAACTATTTTTGGTATGCTGGGATGCTTCGAATCGTCTCCCGGTTTTCGTGGATTCCACTCCTTCGTTGTTGTGTTCTTCGATCTCTTCCTTGGTGGCGGCGTTGGTTTATTTCGCCTGCTGTTGCCGCTGGTTTGCTCGCGACTTCGAGAAATCATCCTGCTTATGTTGTTGGGAGTTCCGCTAAAATATCATGTTTTTTGATTTTTTTTATGAATTATCCTGCCACTTTGTGTTATTATTGTGCTATTTCTATGTTCTTCCACAATTTCGTTTTTATATCTTGGAGTTAGTTTTGAGCCCAGTCTTTTATAAATTTTACAATAAACTGTGTCCACTTTTTCGAACTGTTTTATTGTTTTCTTCTTGCTGTTATGGTATTCTAAGTCATTGGCTTGTTTATTTTTTACTTTATCTCCGACTTTGTTTCGGGTTCCAAAAAATATATCTATTGGTGTTTCATTCACGGTGGAATGTATGGATTGGTTGTATAATTGAATGGATTTGAATATTAGGTCTTCAAAATTCGATATTCCCACAACCTTCTTAACACATCTCATTATTTCGGTTAGTGTTGAATGAAATCTTTCGACTTGCCCGTTACTGGTTGTAAATGTGTGATACACGTTATATTTTTTTTCCAGTGTAGGAAAAACTCGTTGATTATCAATATAAGTCTTATTGAATTATTATTATTATTTTCCTGATTGTATATAATAATATAGTTTTCTTCAGTGTATTTTTTTTTCAGTGTTGTTGGTGTAAACTAATTTTAATTCTAATTGTATTTATTCTTCCTATTTATTTAGCGTTATTAATTCTCGTTTTCTTTATCTAGTACATATTTTTCTTTTCAAACCAATTCAGAGCACTGCTGTGGACAAAGTTTATTCATATGTATAAAGCAATAGGCATATATATGTAAAAATAACTGACACAGTATGGATAATTTAAATGAATTACAAATTCCTGTTTGCTTTACTTTACTTTATGGAAATGTATTACGTTAAAGGTTTGGCAAAGCAAAACAAAAAGACAAAAGCTCTGAGCGCAGAGCAAAAAAAGAGAGCAGCATTAAAATGCAATGGCAACAGTTGAATCACACTTGTATGACGCACTGTAGTGTTAGATCACTTATAATTGTATATTACTTCGTGAACCTTGTCCACGTGTTTTTCACACACACACACAGCTACTGAATTGGTTTGATAAAAAAAAAGAATACAAAAAATTTTCTCTTATGAGTTAACCACGGTTTCTGATTTGGATATCAACATCCAACTGCTGCGCTTACAGCGGCAGAGCTTTATATCTGTTAGAGGTTTTATTGTTTTTTTTTTTTTTTAAACTTTTTGTTTTTCTACCACACTGTATTACTTATTTATGGATTTATTAATCACTTATCTAACTATTTTTCATGTATCATTGTTTTTCCTTTTGGGATATTTTACATGTCTATATTAATAGCTTATTTTGACGATGTTGATGGTGAGACAGGAAACTTTTGTGTGGTTCAATGAACACACACACAAAAGTTACTCTGCCACGGGAACAGTCCAGTTACTCGAGTGCAGCCTCGGCTTCCATCGCCTTGATGCTTCCACTCCTGTGGTTGGGGGACTTCAATCTTGCAAGAAAAAAAAGAAGAACAAAACCATGTGCGGGCAAAAATTAGTTTTGTGAAAACTCTTCATTTTTCACAAAATAAATACCTTGCCGGCACAGGGTTCGTCGGTTTTTATCACTGAGATTATTCCAATCAACTTCCAGCCGTGGATGGCTTCACCAGATATGGATTTAATTTTTTTCTGCACTTGTAAAATAAATTTAAAGTCTTGATTTTGCCGGCTTAAACGGACGCGTCTGTTGCCTTTGGAACCTCGCACAGAAAAGGCGGAAACCAGCGCTAAGAAGCAGCAGCTTCTCGCCCGCACCTCTGTGAACAGCTGATAACAATCGATCATAGTTGCATTGTCTTTGATCACAGCTGACCTTGGCGCGCGTGTCCGAACATTTAAATGCAATTTTGAATTTGGGATTTAATGGACTATGGGGCCATTACAACGTATAGTGTGTAGTCAACACGATGAGACGATGTGGAGTATATAAAATTCTTAAACCTAAATACATAGAAAATATTATGCAGCCGCTCGTAAGGCGACTGCATTGGTCTCTTATCGAGTGCGGCCGTTTGTAAGGCGACCGCTGTCTCACTCCATCGAGTACGGCCGCTTGTAAGGCGCCCGCAGTCTCACTCCATCGAGTGCATCTCCTCTAACCTCTCTAAAAATAGCTTGACTCCATGCAAACCAGCATCAAGTGCCTAATTTTGAGGGCGCTGCATGAGACACCTATCAGCATCTGAGAGCGTCACATGTTCATACTGGAACACTGGTTGAGTTGTATGGCGGTGTCGTGTAACTTACAATTAACTTAGGCATAGCCAAAGCTATCATTATTTCGCGTAGTGAGTGTTTTATATCTTCAGTTGCTTTTGAATTTAAAATTTTTATTTGTGCATACTTGGAAAATTTATCTACGGCAGTGAAAACCATATTTCTATCTGTGGTATATAAATCGATATGGATAATTTGACCTGGATATGATGGATAGGGGTTGTTTGTATTTCTCCTTTTTGTGGGTGCCTGTCATACTTGCTTTCGCTTTCTTTGCAAGTTTCACAAGATTTTGTTATTCTTTTTGTTGGGGTTTGTTTGCGCGGGAAAAGTATGATTCGCTTGCATTGGCGGTTTAATCAAGAAGAGATTTATTCAATGTATGCTGATATCTAGTTGGGGTATCGATCGCAGTATCGATATCCCTGTTATTAACATAAGTAATCGATAATGTTATACTGATATTTTCAACAACCTTAACCTCAAACCTTAACCTCAACCTTATATTTATGTTAAATTTTTAATCTGTTCATAGGGCTTATTGTTGTACTAGCTCTTCTTGCAGGAGTCTTGCCGGCGTCGGTCTTCTTTGGTTTCATTTTTGGGGTAGTTTTTGTTTTTGTTTTTATGCACTTATTTCATTTGATAGTTTTTTCTTGTAGTAATTTTTAAGATGTTTGGCGTACATCTTAATCAGTTTTAGTACTAGAATGATGTTAAATTGATACGCAAACAGTAACTATTATTAGGAGAGTATTATTATTTGTTGTATTTGAAGTCTGTTACTTGATTAATATTGACATTTGCCTTAAAATCTTTAATTTTACGTTGTTCACCACCCATTTTGGAATGAATTTTATTTATTGTTTTGAGGGGTTCATTAGTAAAATAAGCGAACAAAGGAAGTTTCATGAAACTAGCACATTAGCAGCACAATTAACATTTTGTATTTAATTGTCTTCTGCTCCTGGCAGGATTTAAATAGAGTGTCCCAATGCTTTGGTCACTAAAGTGTCTCTCGTTCAAAGACACTACTCTTCTGACAGGCTGCCTCGGCCAAGAATTAACTTAATAAACTGATTAGCAATAAGCTGAGTTAAGAAGTTTTGGAATAAGCTAAACCATAAGCAGAGTAAGCACAGTTAGAGCATGAGTTAAAGAGTAAAGCGGGAAAGATCGTTTTTTGCTCTGCTTTGCTAAGATTATATTTCCATAATGTAACTATATAAATTAAAATGCATTAGAATTTCGAATTTTTATCAAGTATTGCACAAATACAATAATTTGAATTTGATTTATTTGATGAACCAAATTCAGATAAAGCATATATTTATATATATATATATATTATATATTACGAAAGCCACACCCAAATCAACGTTTGCAAAATTATTTATTTGTCATACCTTAATTTCGACTCCAAAGAAAAATGTCCCCTAATGACGAAAGACAAATGTACTTATGCTAAGCGCCATTATTTGTAAATCTTACTTAATTATCTAATTAATAAACAAACGTCTCCAAAATCCAACGGCTGGTGTTATTAACATTTTTTTCCCAATAGCAAGCTAATTAAATCAGAAATCGGCGAATATAGTATGGAATAACAGTTACACCTTTGAGGTAAAAGTGTCTGTAAAAGTTGTTGTGGATAAATCGCATATATCCTTTCCACACCGGAGTTAACAGAGTCAGTCTCAAAAAATGCAACACACCGTTAATAATAACGATCTAGCAGGGGAATATATATATA